>OX383954.1:1200000-1800000 GCA_947532085.1 Elegia similella | reverse complement strand
TCAGTTGGAAGTTTTTTTATACTACTCAGTAGGCATACCAGACCAGAAGACCAGAATAATGGATGTGGGATCCTTCCCACATCCATTATTCTGGTCTTCTGGTCTGGTTTAAGCAGCCAAACTGAAGTGGGATTGGGTGGGTCATGTTTGCAGAATGCACCCAGACAGGTGGGCTAAGTTAACCACGAAATGGGCCCCTGTAGGATGGCAACGAAAGCGAGGCCGTCCAAGAAAAAGATGGTCTGATGATTTGGCGGCTTATGATAAACATTGGCGATCTTTCACAACAGATAGGGATGAGTGGCGTACAAGAGGGGAAGCCTTTGCCCAGCAGTGGGAAACAACAGGCTAAACAAAAAAAAACAAAAAAAAATAGGCAAACAGGCATACGGCCCACCTGATGCAAAGCGGTTACCGTAGCCTATGGACGTTTGCAACACCAGAGGTGATACTCGCGAGTAGCCGACCCTGAAGAAGTATTTTTACGCCATTTTTGACGAACTCCATGTTGTAGTCTCTTGGAAAAACCATGGCAGGAAATTCGTTCCTCAACTTAAGCGTACGTGGAAGAAAGTACCTTTTAAAATGTATTGTATGCAAACATTTAGGATCGATAGTGTGGGGATGAACTCCTCGTCGATGACGATGAAGTTACGGGAATAACATACATTACATAATCCACTTTTATATACATATATCGAGTTTGCGGCTTCGATTGTTAGGCATATATAATGTTTTATTTGTTTTCACGTTCTAAAAAAAAAACCGGGCAGACCTCGAAAGCGTTGGTGTGATGACATCAAATATTTTGAACGAAAGTGGTTGGAACTGGCACAGAATAGAGAGACATGGAAACTTATGGGGGAGACCTTTGCCCAGCAATGGAACAGTATAGGTTAAAAAAAAAAATGTTGGTATAGATTCAGGTGGGCCTGTTACCTGAATAGAGTGTTATGAATTTCGATTGGTATGTCTTGAAGCATACAATATATGCTATATATGCTCTCATGCTAGTCTAGCTGTTTATCTTACCGCGCAGATCGTAAAATCCAATCGAGAGAATGGGTGAAAATATGAGGAATCTTATTAGTAGGCGATGCGGCTAGCAATCCATTACATCCATATTTATGTATGCCTACCAACATGCTAAACGTGGCTTTGGTGGTCTTACAGACTTAGGCTCTGTCGACCCCGCAAGAGAAAAAGCCGTGATAGTATGTATGTATATATGTTTATTTTGGATGATATTCTGGTTGTTTTTGCCCTTTCAAAACGATGAGACATGAGCTTTTCATTTTTTTGAAAAATAATGTCATATTATTAAAATGAATAACACCGAAATAAAATATATTATACGTGTTTAGGTGTATAAAACCTTTTTAAAACTATATTAAGAAGAATGAAACCATCAGATATCTCAGTTGTAGTCATAATAAGAAAAATGCAATTAAGCAATGGATTAAGTTGAAAACAAAGTTTTATTTATATTAGGTATTGGAAATAAGAGAAAGGTATAAAAAAATTACTACATTCAACGTTTTAACAATACGTAATGACTCTTAGCCTATATCCTTAGCCTATATCAAACGTAAAGTCTCTTAGAAATGCAATCTCCAAGGGTCAATAACCGGAGCGTCGAATAACAATTTGAATTGATCTGGCATTGAGTGCATTATCAGTTAGACGTTACACTGCACGGCAGGGAAAGTGTCCTATTTAGTAAAAACTTAAGGGGCTTACTTAAGCAAAACAAGCGCCATTCTTGTACTCTTGATAAAATTCAAACAATTCATTTGGAAGCTTGAAAGGTCAGATGGACACTTATTAATCCTTGTTTGTTTGTTTGTTACGCTTTCACGCCGTAACTACTGACCGATCATCATGAAATTTTGCATACAAGTTCTCTGGAGTACGGTGAAGGTCATAGGCTACCTTTTATCCCGGGAAAAGTACTATTCCTGAGGGATCGACATTGACGCGGGCGGAGCCGCGGGCGAAAGCTAGTTGTCATATATTTTCAACTGAGAATTGTTGACGTCAGTAATGTACTTATGGCTAAGTTTAATGCCGCTTCCAAAGCGGAGTGCAGAAGAAGCGGCAACAAAGTGCACAGCGCATTTTCTCCAATCGACGTCAAATTACAATTTTAGTTTGTCGACTGAGTATACATTGTCCTTATTAAAAACATAATAAACTGAATTTTAAACATAATGTTTTAGAAATTAAAATATTTAGTTGTGGTAGAGCCACGCTACCGGTAAAAAATATTTTTTCTTGTAGCCTGAATTGGCCGGCTCGTCCGGGGAAGTACCACACTCTAACAGAAAATCGACGTCTGAGTAGAAGCTTTACCGGTTCTATGCTTCGTTCGGTGAGTGAGAGAGCCGGAGGCCCCTCCATCCACCCCCTTACGTACGATTTAAGTACTAGTATACATGGTGAATTTTTGATCGTTCTGGACCCCTAAAGGGGTGATTCAGCCCGTCAATATAAACAACTTTTCCTATGGGACCAATGCTGGGAACTTTTTTTGACGTTTCCATATAAATTGACCGGGCGGCTGAACATTTTTGTATGGAAATATAAATTTTTTTTAAGTTCTTTGCATTGGTCCCCTACGAAAAGTTGTTCATATTGACGGGCTGAATTACCTCTTTATGGGTCCAAAACGATCAAGATTTCACATGTATAATATACGTCACGACTTTATCCCAATGTGAGGAGCTAATAATATTCAAATTCACACCGTTTATTCAATATAGGTTTCTCTGAACACTTATTATTTGTCATATTGCACTTCTCAACTAATATCATCATCATTTCGAGTAGGTGTCACGGTCAATCGACCATGCACACCCTGGTGTCAAAGTTCTTCAGAACCGCCTCTCGGCCTCTGACGTGGTTCCTTTAACGACTACCAGATGGCAGCCGGGACCACCGGCTTAACGTGCCTTCCGAAGCACGGAATCATCTTAATTATCAGAAAATCAGGTGATTCAAGCCTGCAATGTCCTAACCAAACTGGAAACAACTAACAAAGTATGCTTCCGGTGGGAATCGAACCCACGACCCCCGGGTCAACAGGCAAACGCCTTAACCACTGGACCACGGAGGCTGTTACTAATATAACATTATATTATAACACAATAATAAACTTCGTCCAGTTTAAATTTCGTCCAGATATCGAAAGTGAAGCCATAAACAAAGCTCACTATAAATAAATAATAAAGTATATACCATAGGTACTCCTATACAAATTAAGTGCTCATTTGGAATTCTCCGTACGTCTGTATTCGCGCAGAATTGGTAATTTGCTCACAGCATGCTGACGACAACAATGACTGTAGAATAAATAGACAACAGATGAGAAAATATGATTTAAAGAAGGTCTTTCAAAAGAATGGTCCAGGCATCTTAACAAAAAAGTACTGCGTCCTGACGCAAACTAAATTACATCGTATCGCTAACTACATTGAGTTGATATTTCTTTGAATACCTTTGCAGAGTGCGACTTCTGTACGTAAGTACCTAGTTATTATTCTGACCAGAGGGCTGGCCTGTATTTTGGTCAAAAGATTACCTACTATTGCCATACAACGTGGCAATGCCAGCCTTCTGGGCACGCTAACACGGGGTAATGAGTGGCCAGGGCTATTTTATTTGTAATTTAGTTTTTTTTTTTTATTTATAAGTAGTTTTTAAGTTATTGTTATATTGATATTTAATTTAAACTAATAATGTAAATAAATTATTCTTTGATTCAGAGTCAAGGTAACAAACTGAGAGGTACAAGTCGGGTTCATAGTAATTTTAGACAGGAATGGAGAAATCTCTATTCGTGTCTAACGGACGGCAGCGTCCATATCGTCAGTATTAAAAAAAAAACCATTCAAAAATAGAATAAATGTTTATCTCTTGAACAGGCATGAAACATTCTCGTCTTCATCGTCACTTACCATCAGGTGAGATGGGAGACAAATACCTACTTCAATACTTAGTAAAAAAAAAACTGAATTCCGGCTGTGTATGGCCGGTCTTATACGCTTTCTCCATACACCGGACAAAATAATTTCATCCTTTGTCTATTTCTAATTTTATCTGTGACCACTTAAATAGCAATACATGAATGAACACTAAAGAAGTAATTTCAATAAACTGAATAGCTATATGTTTAAGGCAAATAATATTATATTAGTCTTAGAGACAATCTTAGTACCTATTGACGTGCGATTTCTACGAATAGTGATCTTAGAATTGCAAAAGATATAACGTTCTAGGCAAGATTATTCTATGTTGACCTGGGAGAAAAGAAAAAATGTAAAATAAATAAATAAATAAATATAAATATATACGTACAAATCACACAGATTGAGCTAGCCCCAAAGTAAGTTCAAGACTTGTGTTATGGGATACTAACTCAACGATACTATATTTTATAACAAATACATATATAGATATACATCCAAGACCCAGGCCAACCTGTAAAAAAACATTATCCATCTTGACCTGGCCGGGGATCGAACCCGGTCACTCCGTGTCGCAGGCAGGCGTGTTGACCGCTGCGCCACGGAGCTAGTCAAAATTTGAAAATGTACCAGCTGCTTCTGTTCCCGCACAGACCATAAAAGCCGGCTAAGGGAAAACGCGAAAATCTAAAGAATCATGTTAGTAGGCGATGCGGCTAGTAACTCATCAATTGATGTTGTCTAGATTTTTAATTAATTTTACATATAACAAGCTTTCGCCCGCGGCTCCGCCCGCGTCAATGTCCATCCCTCAGGAATAGTACTTTTCCCGGGATAAAAGGTAGCCTATGTCCTTCTCCGTACTCCAGAGAACTTGTATGCAAAATTTCATGATGATCGGTTCAGTAGTTACGGCGTGAAAGCGTAACAAACAAATTCGCTTTCGCATTTAAAATATTAGTTAGGATTATTTCTATATAGTATATATTTATAGATTAGTCTCCTAGGGCACTTTGGTGATGTTGTCTATAAAGGCTGAGGGCACTCTGCCCTCGCCTCAAACGCCCGGTGAAGTAGCGAAAGCTCACTTGGCTAGCTACATAGTCATTACAAAAAAAAACGGCCAAGTGCGACTCGGACTCGCGCAAGAAGGGTTCCGTACCGTTATCTATAAAAAGTTAAAAATTAATAAAAATATTTTTATTATATGATGTAACTAAAAATTTATATTTTTCGCAATTTTCCTTTATCTGTGATATTAGACGATGCTTCATACCAAATTTCAAGATTCTGAGTTGTCGGGAAGTACCCTGTAGGATCTGATTCCTTTGCGAATGTCGAAAAAACACGAAAATTTGCGGCATTAACGGCTGTATCTTTTGACTGCGTTGGCTTAGAAGTTTAATTTTTTCACAGCTCCAAGGGACAGTAGACTTGAGTATTTGATATGAATTTTAGTTTGATACCTCAACGCGTTCCTGAAAAAAAGACAGACAAACGGACAACCGAGTGATCCTATAAGAGTTCCTTTTTACCATTTGACGGGTTTTTACGGAACCCTAAAATAGTGGTGATAAGTAATAGTAATAATTATATTGTTGAGCCATTTTCTCTGCACGTCACTGTATTACGTATTGCTTGGAGATAAGCTTTGTTATGTCAGTACGAATTGGGACAAGGTTGAATTGGGACCTAGGGTTAAGAATTAAGATATTAGATATGTGCTAGATGAAATAAATCTTCCATGAACCACATACATAGCATGACATCTTTTTGCCTTGCGGGGTAGACAGAGCCTAGGTCTATAAGACCCGAAGGCCATGTTTAGCATGTTGGTGGGCATTAGGTAAAAACGACATCTATATAGTGATGGGTTGCTAGCCGCATCGCCTATTAACATGATTCCACGGAATTTTTCCCGTTCCCTCGTTCGGCTCTTACGATCTGCGCGGGAAGAGAAGCAGCTGGTACATTCTACGTTTTTTCTTTTCTCCCAGACCAGCGTAGCAAGAGCACTATACATGCACCACAGATTACTAAATAGTAACTACGTAATAACTCTATTGTTATCCTAATCCTTATCCTAACTTATATTATAAATGTGAAAGTGAGTTTGTTTGTTTGTTACGCTTTCACGCCTACTGAACCGATCATCATGAATGAATGTTGCATACAAGTTCTCTGGAGTACGGAGAAGGACATAGGCTACCTTTTAGAAAAAGTACTATTTCCAAGGGATCGACATTGACGCGGGTCGAGCCACGGGCGAAAGCTAGTTAATATTATAAATGCAAAAGTGAGTTTGTTTGTTTCTTTGTTACGCCTTCACGTCCTATCTACTGAACCGATCATCATGAAATTTTTCATACACGTTATCTGGGGTACGGAGAAGGATATAAGGTACACTTTATCCCGGGAAAACTTTACTGTTCCCGAGGAATCGACACAAACGCGGACGGAGCCGCGGGTGATAGCTAGTTTAATATAAATTATGCAATCATATTATGATTATAAACTTAGAGGATTTAAACATGAATATATTTCTAGAATATTTGTCTTCAATAATCGAGTGTGTAATTTAGGTGCGAAAGATGAAGGTGCGAAGTGCTGAGGTGCGAGTAAACTTAGGCGCGAAGAGCTAAGGCGCGAATGAACTGAGATGCGAAGAGCTGAGGCGCGAATGAACTGAGGTGTGACGAGCTAAGGCGCGAAGAGGTGAGGTGCGAATGAACTGAGGTGCGAAGAGCTGAGGCGCGAATGAACTGAGGAGTGAAGAGCTAAGTCGTGAATGAACTAAATTGCGAAGAGCTGAGG
The DNA here is from genome assembly GCA_947532085.1 of Elegia similella. Lineage (NCBI taxonomy): Eukaryota > Metazoa > Arthropoda > Insecta > Lepidoptera > Pyralidae > Elegia > Elegia similella. Next base: position 1,793,221 of record OX383954.1, on the reverse strand, counting down.
CGCGAATGAACTGAGGAGCGAAGAGATAAGGTGCGAATGAACCCAGGCGCGAAGAGGTGAGGCGCGAATGAACTGAGGTGCGAGGAGCTGAGGCCCGACTGAACTGAGGTGCGAAGAGCTGAGGCGCGAACGAACCCAGGCGCGAACAGCTCAGGCGCGAATAAACCCACACAGAACTGAAATCTCAGGAGCAAAGAGCATTGATAAAAGATAAGGTGAACGAAACGAAAGAAATAAATAATAAATAAATATATACGGACAAATCACACAGATTGAGCTAGCCACAAAGTAAGTTCGAGACTTGTGTTATGGGATACTAACTCAACGATACTATATTTTATAACAAATACATATATAGATACACATCCAAGGCCCAAGCCAATCTGAAAAAGATCATTTTCCATCTTGACCTGGCCGGGGATCGAACCCGGTCACTCCGTGTCGCAGGCTGGCGTGTTGACCGCTGCGCCACGGAGCTAGTCAAAATCTGCTTATAATTCGCTGTCATGTTTATTCAGTACGATGATAATTATTTTTTTACAATAATTTTATAATAATAGCTTTAGGCGTCTTAGGTTGAATTTAAAGTCGAGAATGACGGAAAATACCAAGTATTGTTCTCTAGATGATTAGGATTATGTAACAGCATGATCGTTTCTGTTGTGATAGAGCCACGTCACTAGCAAACTTCATGTTTGCTAGTAGCATGAATGGGCTGGCTCGTCCGGGGAAGTACCACACTCTCACAGAAAATCGACGTTTGAGTACAAGCTTTACCGCTTCTAGGCTTCGTTCGGTGAGTGAGAGAGCCGGAGGCCCATCCTTCCCTCTCCCCTCCCCATTTCCTTCCCCCAACTTTACAATCAGGTATAACAACCACGGAGGTTGTTATACCTGATTGTCTGATAATAAAGATGATTCCATGCTTCGGAAGGCACGTCCCAACTGCCATCTGGTAGTCGTTAGAGGAACCACGTCAGAGGCCGAGACATCAACTTTATGGGCAAATCCCTGCACCCTCACGACTCAAGAGTCGCAATAGTTTCTTGAGGCAATCTAATACAAGCGCCACAGAAGCTCCTAAGGCCAGATTAGAGCAATGGCTAAAGAAATATCCGCCATCACCAAACCATATACCGCCTGCTGAGAAATTACCACCGGGTAGCAATTTGCCCTGGCCAGTCTGGAAGTCTTTAAATAGACTGCGGGCTGGTGTTGGCAGATGCCCCGAAAGCAGAGTCAGGTGGGGCTTCTCCAACAATAGTGAGTGCGACTGTGGTGCTATTCAATCTATGGATCACCTCTTGGTGTGCCCAGAAAGTCCAGCTTCTTGCTCCCAGCGGGATCTGAATGAGGCAAACGAACGGGCAATCATGGTGGCAAAGCACTGGTCAAAACTTATTTAAAATGTATATATAGCCATTTTACGACTCGATAGAAGAAAAAGAGGCCGAGAGGTTCCGAAGAACTCTGACACCAGGGTGTGCATGGTCGATTGACCGTGACACCTACTCGAAATGATGATGACTGTCATAGACCTTAAGGACAAGGTCGGTCTTTGCCGACCTTGTCCTAAGTTCAAAACCATATTTTATTTAACAAGGTCATGTGATTAGATGATAGGCAATAATGTTTAATTTATAGGTTATAATAAAAATAATTTATTATTAGTTTGGCCTAGGTAAAGGGCATGGCTACTTGAATTTATTACATACTAGCTTTCTACTTCTGATGATCTTTTTCAGATTGGCCTGGGTCTTGGATTTTTATCTATATATGTATTTGTTAAAAAATATAGTATCGTTGAGTTAGTATCCCATAACACAAGTCTTGAACTTACTTTGGGGCTAGCTCAATCTGTGTGATTTGTCCGTATATATTTATTTATTATTTATTTACTAGCTTTCGCCCGCGGCTCCGCCCGCGTCAATGGCGATCCCTCGGGAATAGTACTTTTTCTCGGGATAAAAGGTAGCCTTTGTCCTTCTCCGTACTCCAGAGAACATGTATGCAAAATTTCATAATGATCGGTAAAGTAGTTACGGCGTGAAAGCGTAACAAACAAACAAATCAACAAACAAATTCAATTTCGCATTTATAATATTAGTAAGGACTAGCTGATGCCCGCGACTTCGCTCTCGCGGACTTTATGACTCAGCAGAAAATGCTCATCAGGCTAAACAACTTTTGTTAAGGCGTTATTTTTATATTTCCTATAGTTTAGCTGGACCGTTATAGTTTCGCATCAGATGATCCAGTTTTCAAAATAAATTATACCCTATATGTTGCTCAGGCTTGATAGCTATACAATAAAAGAAATTCACTCGAATCCGTCCAGTATTTTTGGAGATTAGCGTGTATAAACAGACAAACAAACAGACAGACAAACAGGCAGACTTTTTTTTATTCTTATTCTTTACAAGTGAGGTATTTGATTCAACTCATTTCACAATAAACTTGAAAATCAACTAATATGTAGGAAGTCATGCAATATCCTAACTAATCCTAACTAATATTATAAATGCGAAAGTGAGTTTGTTTGTTTGCTTGTTACGCTTTCACGCCGTATCTACTGTACCGATCAGCATGAAATTTTGCATACAAGTTCTCTGGAGTACGGAGAAGGACATAGGCTACCTTTTATCCCGGGAAAAAGTACTATTCCCGAGGGATCGCCATTGATGCGGGCGGAGCCGCGGGCGAAAGCTAGTTTTTTATAAGTGTTTTATTCTGCATTCACAATGCTGCGGGCGGGACTTGAACCGGCGACCTAAGTGTGTGACGTAAGCCTTAATACGTATAAGGGGAAATGGGATATGGGCAAGAGTCTATATTCTTTGACATGGGGGAGAATTGCGGCGCCGAGATTGACTAGCTCCGTGGCGCAGCGATCAACACGCCAGCCTGCGACACGAGAGTGACCGGGTTCGATCAGGTCAAGATGGAAAATGATCTTTTTCATGGCCTGGGTCTTGGATGTGTATCTATAAATGTATCTGTTATAAAATATAGTATCGTTGAGTTAGTATCCCATAACACAAGTCTCGAACTTACTTTGGGGCTAGCTCAATCTGTGTGATTTGTCCGTATATATTTATTTAATTATTGAATCGTGCGGTAGCTCAGATGGTAGAGCATAGGTCGTACATAGACCTAGGTCGCCGGTTCAAGTGAAATAATGAAATTTTATCACCATATTTTATTTCTTAATTTATTAATAGTATATAGGTGCTTTACCAATATTTATTTATTTCACTTATCGTAAATTAATTATGCATATAAATTCAATATTTTATTGATATAACAAAGCCCACTCTCCCAATGAATTCTAGCGTAAAAGCCGGTCAAGGGAACAACATTCTCCTACGACGAATCCCTTCTCTTTTAAAGAGTAAGTTACGAAATTATTTCTTAAGAGCCGGCGAGGCAAAGCAGCTGTAAGCTCTGTCTGCCCCGTAATCTATACTAATATTATAAAGCTGAGAGTTTGTTTGTTTGTTTGTTTGAACGCGCTAATCTCAGGAACTACTGGTTCAAGTTGGAAAATTTCATTTTGTATTGGATAGTCCATTTATTGAGCACCACGCTGCGACCAATAGGAGCGAAGCAAAACTAAAAAATGTTTTAAAAACGTGGGAAAATTATTCATTAATCATAATAACAGAAATTACCGCGGACGAAGTCGCGGGCAACAGCTAGTGGATAAATAAATGGTGTTTTTTTAAGTGTTTATACATATTTTGCATTCACAATGCTATTTTTGATATACTCTTATTAAATTAAGAAATAAAATATGGTGAAAATACGTAAACCTTAATACGTATAAGGGGAATGGGATATGGTGGAGAATTTCGGCGCCGAGGTGAGAACAGGCGGTGGCTCAGTTGGAAGAGCGTAAGTCGTACATAGGCTTAAGGTCGCAGGTGCAAATCCCGCCCGCTTGGAATTTTTTCACCATATTTTATTTTTTAATTTAATCCTTTCCTTACTAATATTATAAATGCGAAAGTGAGTTTGTTTGTTTGTTTATTTGTTTGTTTGTTACGCTTTCACGCCCTAACTACTGAACCGATCATAATGAAATTTTGCATACAAGTTCTCTGGAGTACGGAAAAGGACATAGGCTACCTTTTATCCCGGGAAAAAGTACTGTTCCCGAGGGATCGACATTGACGCGGGCGGAGCCGCGGGCGAAAGCTAGTAAGAAATAAATGGTGGTTTGTTGTTATTCAATGTTTAAATGCGTTTAAAAGAAAACTAAAATCCTGGCTGATCAGCAATAGTTTCTATTCTGTCGATGTCGATTTTCACTTTTTTAGGGTTCCGTACCACAAAAGGTAAAAAGAAACCCCTATAGGATCACTCGGTTGTCCGTCTGTCTGTCTGTCGGTCTGTCAAGACCCTTATCTCAGGAGCGCGTAAAGGTAACAAGCTAAAATTCATATCAAATAAATATAAATAAATAAATACAGCCGTTTATGTCGCAAATTTTCGTGTTTTTTCGACATTCGCAAGGGAATCAAAACCTATAGGGTATTTCCCGTGAACTCAAAATCTTGAAATTTGGTACGAAGCAACGTCTTATAGCACAGATAAAGGAAAAATTGTGAAAAGTATACATTTTTAGTAACATCATATAATAATAATATTTTAAATATTTTTTAAGTTATTTTAGCATAATGGTACGGAACCCTTCGTGCGCGAGTCCGACTCGCACTTTACCGGTTTTTTAAATAATAAAAATATCAATACAATAATAACTTAAAAACTACTTATAAATAGAAAATAAAATAGCCCTGGCAGCTCACGAGGTAGCGTGCCCAGAAGGCTGGCAGCATTGCCACGTTGTATGGCAATGCTGATCTTTTAACCAAAATACAGGCCAGCCCTATGGTCACGAGATACCTCAAGTAACTTCTTGGCAATGGTGGTGAATAATTTGTGGGCTGAAAGTCCCCATGGCCCAAGAGTTTCAAACCCAAACGGTAATTACTGTATTTTTTAATTTTTTAGGGTTCCGTAACCAAAGGGTAAAAACGGGACCCTATTAATATCACTTCGCTGTCTGTCTGTCTGTCCATCTGTCACCAGGCTGTATCTCATGAACCGTGATAATTAGACAGTTGAAATTTTCACAGATGATGTATTTCTGTTGCCGCTATAACAACAAATTACTAAGCAATAGAATAAAATAAATATTTAAGAGGGCTCCCATACAAGAAGCGTGATTTTTTGCTTGTTTTTGCTCGATATTAATAACGGCAACAGGTAGGCGCTTGAAATATTCACAGAATATTATTATAAAAATAATAATAAATAATTAAATAAAATTTAGCCGTGTGGTATCCGGCAGAGTAGAATAGGACCACTCCAAGTCTTCCCGTGGATGTCGTAAAAGGCGACTTAGGAAATACAAGCTAAACAAACCTTATAAACATCTAAGAGACCTCTCCAACCCGTCTGCGTGGAGAGTGTAGGCCAAGTCCTCTGGCTGCTCTGGCCAAGTATAGCCACAGAATTAATATAAGTACGTATAGCCCTAGTAGTACGAAGAGGGTCGTGCTCCTGTAGTGGGGACTAAAGGGGACCTGATGATGATGAATTAAATAAAAATAATATTAATATGAAAGGCGGGCTCCCATACAACAGACATGATTTTTTTGCCATTTTTTAGATATCAGTACGGAACTCTTCGTCCGCGAGTCCGACTCGCACTTGGCCGGTTTTTACCTGTGTAATGCACATTCAAGAATATGTATGTATTTGCATTTTTCGTTACAAAAACAAATAGGTATATTTTTTTTTGCAATTAAGCATGTACATACTTTTTTTAGGTCAGTATTGTGTAATAATGCTGCATCCGATTGAAGAAGGGCAATGAACTTCCTATTGTCAAGTCAAAATGGTTCAATTTAATTATTTCTTCCGTGGTCCAGTGGTAACAGCGTTTGCCTGTAGGCTCAGACGTCGTGGGTTCGATTCCCACGAGAAGCATACTTTGTTTAGTTGTTTCCAGTTTGGTTAGAACATTGCAGGCTTGAATCACCTGATTGTAGATAATAAAGATGATTCCGTACCTCGGAAGGCTATTATGTCGTTGGTCCCCGCTGCCATCTTGGTAGTCGTTAAGGGAACCACGTCAGAGACCGAGAGGCGGTTCTGAAGAACTCTGACACCAGGGTGTGCATGGTCGATTGACCGTGACACCTACTCGCAATGATGATGACCTGTATTGGGCTACGCTGTTCGCCATATCCTTATCCTTACTAATATTATAAATGCGAAAGTGAGTTTGTCTGTTTGTTTATTTGTTTGTTTGTTACGCTTTTACGCCGTAACTACTGAACCGATCATCATGAAATTTTGCATACAAGTTCTCTGGAGTACGGAGAAGGACTTAGGCTACCTTTTATCCCGGGAAATAGTACTATTCCCGAGGGATCAACATGGACGCGGGCGGAGCCGCGGGCGGAAGCTAGTCCTTATTCTTACTAATATTATAAATGCTAAAGTGAGTTTGTTTGTTTGTTTGTTACGCTTTCACGCCGTAACTACTAAACCGATCATCATGAAATTTTGCATACAAGTTCTCTGGAGTACGGAGAAGGACATAGGCTACCTTTTATCCCTGGAAAAAGTACTATTCCCGAGGGATGGACATTGACGCCGACGGAGCCGCGGGCGAAAGCTAGTAATTAATGAATAATAAATAAATATATAGGGACATATCACACAAATTGAGCTAGCCCCACAGTAAGTTGTGAACTTATGTCGTAGGATACTAACTCAACGATACTATATTTTATAATAGATACTTATATAGATAAACATCTAAGAACCAGGTGTCATCGTCAACTGTCTGTCCGGTGGTTGCAGTTATTGCATCGGGTACTCCGGCCTCCCGAGCTGCTACTTGCTTTTCCCCCATACATCCGAGTGAGTAGTAACCCAATACCTTCATTCCCTTCCTTAGCTTAAAATGCTTCCCATGGGCATCATCGGCATGGGAAGCACAAGAAGCCAAAGAATCTGCGCTCGCCAACCCGTCTTCCAAGCGTGGTGAGTACGGTCATCATCTTTTTCATTTCGTGTAGGTGTCACGGTCAATCGACCATGCACACCCTGGTGTCAGACTTCTTCGGAACCGCCTCTCGGCCTCTGACGTGGTTCCTTTAACGACTACCAGATGGCAGCCGGGACCAACGGCTTGTTAGCCTTCCGAAGTACGGAATCATCTTCATTATCAGACAATCAGGTGATTTAAGCCTGCAATGTCCTAACCAAACTGGAAACAACTAAACAAAGTATGCTTCCGGTGGGAATCGAACCCTCGACCTCCGGGTCTACAGGCAAACGCCTTAACCACTGGACCACGGAGGTAGTACGGTAATATCCTCTCTTGGAACGAAGAATCCTGTGTCCAGCAGTCTTTTTACGGCTGTATTGATGATGACAAGGCTCTGTCAACCCCGTTAAAAATAGAGACGTGATTAGTAACGATGTCTGTTTGACAGTTAACAAGAAAGTAATGACCTTTCAAAACGCACTGGTCAATGGATTGAATGACCAATACCATATCGATTTATCGGCCTACATAATACCATTAGAGAGGTCAAAATTGTTCTTGACTTTCTTTTCTTTGGACAATGCTCATCAATATCATCATCAATACTAATAATAAATCTATAAAAGTTGGTCATGGAGTAAGTTACTTTGATTATATTTTCAGAGATATCGTGTTTATAAGCTCTATACGTGATACTGGAACTAAATTGACACTTTTAGTTTTTTTTCTGTATGTATGTCTATTTTATAAATAATAAATAAATATATACGGACAAATCACACAGATTGAGCTAGCCCCAAAGTAAGTTCGAGACTTGTGTTATGGGATACTAACTCAACGATACTATATTTTTTAACAAATATATATATAGATAGATACACATCCAAGACCCAGGCCATTCTGAAAAAGATCATTGTCCATCATGACCTGGCCGGGGATCGGCTGGCGTGTTGACCGCTGCGCCACGGGGCTTAGGTCAGGTCAATATGGAAAATGATCTTTTTTTCAATTGCCCCAAGTCTTGAATCATCTATATATGTATTTATTATAAAATATAGTATCGTTGAGTTAGTAAAATAGAAGAAAAAATAAAGGTTACTTCTTATAGAGAAGTAAAGGAACTGGCGGAAGAAAGAGAGGAATGGAAAAAGCTCCACCGACAAGAGCATAGCTCTTAAATTTGATGATGAGTTAGTATCTCATAACACAAGTCTCGAACTTACTTTGTGGCTAGCTCAATCTGTGTGATTTATCCGTATATATTTATTTATTTAGCTAGTATTAGTATAAATTCTTTCATGAATTTCTTTAATGACAAAAAGACTTCATAATTGAAATTCCAAAATGAGAAAGGCTTATAAAAATTATGAAATTCCGACATATCCTTTCACATATTTTTTTCATGACAAATTACGTTAATTTTCTTAATTGCTTACAGTCAAAACTAATTAATTAAAACTTACTTAAATTTGAAAGTGTCTTAGAAATTAGATTTTATATAATACCAGCCAGCGCCTTCGTCCACGTACCTAATTGCGACTTGTATAAATTTAATAAAATAATTTTGACTTGTATAATCATATTTAATTTCGCAAAAATTATTTCGTGCCAATTTAAATATTTAATTTTATATCTTTTAGTAATTAATCTGTCGCAACGCCCTGACTGGGTACATGTATATACTGCACTATCTATTAATGTCAACTTTATGCAACATGTAAGCGACGAATAAATGAATTATGAATTATGAAAACCTACTTTTGCAATAATATAAAAATTGCAATCATCACATACTCTCTACTAGAGGAGCCTTATAGTCCAGTGTGTCTAAGCATTATTAACGGTTACGCATGTTAAGCAACCGGGCGCGGTCCCCATTAAGATAGGTGACCGCAAGCGGCATAAAAACATATCATGCTTCGGAAAACACGTTACGCCGTTGATCCCGGCTGACATCATTGATGGTAGTCGTTAAACTATGTCAGATGCCTTTAGGCACCTTGAAAAATATGACACCGGTGTTGGCCACTTAAACAATACTCCCTAACCCCAATGAGTCGGATCTGCTGTCGACTATCTGTATTTCTTCTTGTCATTAATCATATTCTCATTCACCCCCCTCTATTTCTCATATCCCGTCGAATACACTCATTCCATATCTTTTGCAGTCTTCCCCTTCCTCTGTAGCCTTTTTTATGATATAGCAAACGAGCAAGCGAGTCACCTGATGGTAAGTGATCACCGCTGCCCATTGACAACTGCAACACCAGGGTGTGACAGGAGCATTGCCGGCCTTTCAAGGAGTTGGGGGGAGGAAATGGGGAAAGGGAGTAAGTAGTTTATTAATATAGGTCATTTAGACTCTTATTAATTGTCATACATTTACAACTGAGAATTGTTGACGTCAGTAAATTACTTATGGCTAAGTTTAATGCCGCTTCCAAAGCGGAGTGCAGAAGAAGCAGCAACAAACTGCACAGCGCATTTTCTCCAATCGACGTCAATTTACAATTTTAGTTTATCTTCATCATCGAGTAGGTGTCACGGTCAATCGACCATGCACACCCTGGTGTCAGAGTTCTTAGGAACCGCCTCTCGGCCTCTGACGTGGTTCCTTTAACGACTACCAGATGGCAGCCGGGACCACCGGCTTAACGTGCCTTCCGAAGCACGAAATCATCTTAATTATCAGACAATCAGGTTATTCAAGCCTGCAATGTCCTAACCAAACTGAAAAACAACTAAACAAAGTATGCTTCCGGTGGGAATCGAACCCACGACCCCCGGGTCGACAGGCAAACGCCTAAACCACTGGACCACGGAGGCAGGGAGTTTATCTTAAAAACTAGGCATGCATGTGGAATGAGTAGTATACATTGTCCTTATTAAAGTCATTATAAATTGAATTTCAAAAATGATGTTTCATAAAATAAAATATTAAAATATAAAAAATTACAAAATACGGCTGAACTCAGAAGTCATAAATTTATTTAAATTTCTGTCCATTAATATAATTTATAAGCTGTTAAATATAATAAAAGCTTAATAATTAGACAGTTATGAGGTTTGAGGTAATAAAACTTAAGTGTATTAAACAACCTGTAAAATTAAATTAACTTGAGATCTTACTGGAATAATTAAACTTGTGCTTTCTATTATAAAAACACGGTTTCACTCGTTTATTTAGTTGGAATCGCCAACTAGTTTGGTCAGTTACGACGACCATCATCAGGGCGAGTGTTAGGGGTGGGCGACCACTGCGACCAGTCGAGCCGAAGCCAAGGGTATAAAAAAATCTGAAGAATCATATTAGTAGGCGATGCGGCTAGCAACCCATCACTATTTTGATTCCGTTTTCCACCTAATGGCCACCAACATGTTAAATGTGGCCTTCAGGTCTTAAAGACCTAGGCCCTGTCTAACCCGCTAAGGAAAAAGACGTGACAGTGTGTATGTTTTTTTTTTTATTTTTATTATTAGCCTTTTGTGTACCACTGCTGGGCAAAGGCCGGGGCCTTCCTCCTTTCTTCCATTTATCTAGCTCTGGCTAGCTCCGTGGCGCAGCGGTCAACACGCCAGCCTGCGACACGAGAGTGGTTCGATCCCCGGCCAGCTCAATATGGAAAATGATCTTTTTCAGATTGGCCTGGGTTTTGGATGTTTATCTATATACTAGCTGTTGCCCGCGACTTCGTCCGCGGCAATTTCTGTTATTATGATTAATTAGTATGGATGAATAATGTTTCCCCGTTTTCAAAACGTTTTTTTTTTATTGATGCTTCGCTCCTACTGCTACCTGCTACTTTTTATCCCGGGAAAAAGTATTATTCCCGTGGGATCGACATTGACGCGGGCGGAGCCGCGGGCGAAAGCTAGTTTATGTATAAATGTTTGTATGTATGTTATATATGTTTTATTTTATAAAAATATTTAAATAAAAAAATCCTTCAAACACTATATAAACAAAAAAATCTATTCGCTTTGCATAATAAATAAGAGACGCAACGACGCAAATATGTAAATGTACCTATATAACATTATTTCGTTTTATTATGTATGAAAAATTATTAAAAATACCAATACAATAATCAAATAACTATATCTTTCTTGGTGTCCTTCAAAAGGCGTGTTTACAGGTATCTTAAGAGTCGGCAACGCATCAGCACCTCTGGTGTTGCAGATGTCCATGGGCGACGGTGACCACTTTCTATCAGGTGGCTCGTCTGCTCGTTTGCCGTCAAAAAAGTTCATAAATATATAAATGTATACGGACAAATCACACAGATTGAGCTAGCCCCAAAGTAAGTTCGAGATTTGTGTTATGGGATACTAACTCAACGATACTATATTTTATAACAAATACATATATAGATACACATCCAAGACCCAGGCCAATCTGAAAAAGATCATTTTCCATCTCGACCTAGCCGGGGATCGAACCCGGGGACCGCGTGCCGCAGGCTGGCGTGTTGACTTAGCCAAGGGATGACTCACCAACTTCGACATGCTAATATATCGATAGATTTTTTTTGTAAAAAATCATTGCTCTACTAGTGCTTTCCGGCGAGGAATCAGGGGACTATGCTTTTATGGAAATACGGCCCTACTATTTCTTTTTAAGCTTTGTCAGATGCAGGCAGCCCAAAAAATCTGACACTAGTGTTGACACACGAAAAACAACAAAAAACAAAAGAAGTGGCCGACCAGCAGGCCCTCAGAACGAGGACTTTAGTTATTGTTCTGAGAGCAGGTCTATTCGCAAATTTTTGACTACGTTTTGTTGGTCACTTCAACATCCATTTCGGTTTATGTATCTTAAATAAAAATAGTCAATTATACGAAAGCAGCAATGTATTTTGAAGTGACCGTCAACGTCGCACATCGTAGCTGTCAACTTTTTGCGAGTAGGCTGGCTGAACATGAGTGCTATTTTTTAAATTATGTCGATCGTAAACGAACGATTTTTCCATACAAAAATCGCTCGAAGATGAGTGTCACACTTTCAAGAATAGTACTCCAGTTCGTTGTCACCATTATATCATATTCATATTACACTGCAATATAATGGTGACAACGATGTCACCATTATAGTGCAGTGTAATATGAATATCACCCTGCAATATAATGGTGACAACGATCACTATTATATTGCAGTGTATTATGAATATGATTTAAAAATATATGCAAAATTTCAGCTCAATCGAACATTGGGAATTTGGGAAGTCAGTCAAATATATCAAGATTTTGCGGCTGGTCACCGGGATACGTTTAACATTTGTCAATAATTGTGATAATATTTCCGACTTCAACCAATCTACTTAGACGATTTTTATGTAATCTTTTTTTTTTATTAGCCCTTTATGTCCCACTGCTTGGCAAAAGCCTCCCCTTCTGTTTTCCACCTTGTTCTATTCATTGCCATGTTTTGCCATCCCTCATTGAAAGCAAACAGCTCGTCTCTCCATCTCGTTCTTGGCTTCCCTCTTAAACGTCTTCCATCAGTCGGTTCCCATGACGTTATCAGACGTGCCCATCTTTCAGGGCTCATACGGCATACGTGACCCGCCCAATCCCATTTTAGCTTAGCGGACTTCTTTCCCACGTCGACTACTTTAGTGATGTGATGTAATGGGTCCAATTTGGAAGTATATAAATAAAAAACTTTTTTATTGGTTTGTAAATGTCAGTGTATTGACGTAAAAGTCATACAAAAAAATAATGGAATTTTGAATGTCCTCTTTTTTTTAGGGTTCCGTACCCTAGTAAAAACGGGACCCTATTCATTTCGCTCCGCTGTCCGTCTGTCTGTCTGTCTGTCCTTCTGTCACCAGGCTGTATCTCATAAACCGTGATAGTAAGACAGTTAAAGTTTTCACAGATGATGTATTTTTGTTGCCGCTATAACAAAAAATACTAAAAAATAGAATAAAATAAATATTTAAGGGGGCTCCCATACAACAAACATGATTTTTTGCTTGTTTTTTCTCGATATTAATAACGGCAACAGGTAGACGCTTGAAATATTCACAGAATATTTAGTTATATATTCACTTTAAAAATAAATAATTAAATAAAAATAAAATTAATATAATAAAATAAGGGGCCCATACAACAAACATGTTTTTTTTTGCGTTTTTATAGATAACGGTACGGAACCCTTAATGTGCGAGTCCGACTCGCACTTGGGCGGTTTTTTAAAATCCGTTAGGATTTTTCCGATTGAGTGTATATATTGTAATAATAATATATATATAAATTCTACCAATAAAATTAAAACAAAGATAGATTCGAGGATAATCATAAAAAATAATAATACTAAACACGGATTAAATAACAAAAACTGACGATTTAAGAACCTCCTTTGTTAAAGGCAGTGAAAATACCTTCTATAAAAAAAACAATGATATACCTGTAATTAATATAATAAGAGAATATGCCTCTATAAATAGAATATATTAATCAAGATTAAGTGAATAATAAAACAAAGAAGAAGAAAGTAACAAAAAGTAATAGGATCCCGTTTTTACCCTTTCGGTACGGAACCCTAAAAAATGGTCAAGCTATGAATAAAAGTGAGAAAAAATTAAAAACGCAAAGACATCCGATTGCGAGTACAGCCTCCGCTCTTTACAAGATCACTTTCGTCTGACACAGTGCCCCACTTCCCCACCTTCTGACAAGTGAAAGCAAAATTGGCAAAAACCAATAATGACATAACTTTGCCAATCTCATAATCCAATACCATTTCATTCCATTGCACATAAATAAACAAAAACAAAAATAAAAAAAATAACTCACCTGAAAAATATCCGAACTGTTTTCAGAAACACTCACTCACATTTCAGTTGCACAATTTAGAAAAAAGAACACAACACACACTGGCTCGTTCTAATTTAAAAAAAAAATAAACGCGGCGTTTTATTCTAAAATTCAAATTTACACTGTTTTTTTTTTTAATTTTTCACTGGTCAGGCGATGGCGTAAGTTGACGGCTAGGTTCACGCGACGCGATGCTCTTGCCGACGCGTTGCGATTACTCGGGCTTCGCCGCCCGACTGCAATACCATTCACTTCATAACTTCATTATTTTGATTGTCTAAGGAAAACTATGTGTAATGCCTATCGTTTGACGCTAGTGCCTTTGTTAATTACCGTCAGTGGTCGAGTGAGAAAGGGCGACCTATATCCGAAAGGGTACGGATTCAACTCTTGCGCAGCTCCACTGACCTATATGTATTGCTTGCTTTTCGTGTGTAGCCAACACTGTGTCCGATTTTTCAAGCTGCATAAAGGCATCTGACATAACTTAACGACCGCCATCTAATGATGACAGCCGGGACCAAGGGCTTAACGTGCCTTCACGCACGGCGAACTCGAGAAACTTCTGTGTCACTTGTGGTCACCCATCCTAGATGAAACCAGCCCTGGGTTGCTTTACATGCGTAAGCGTTTATAGGGCCTCAATCCTTTTTAGGGTTCCGTACATCAAAAGGAAAAACGGAACCCTTATAGGATCACTTTGTTGTCCGTCTGTCTGTCAAGACCCTTTTTCTCAGGAACGCGTAGAGGTATCAACCTGAAATTCATATCCAATACTCAGGTCTACTGTTCCTTAGAGCTATGAAAAAATCATACTTCTAAGCTAATGCAATCAAAAGATACAGCCGTTTGTGCCGCAAATTTTCGACATTCGCAAGGAAATCAAAACCTACATACTTCCCGTGAACTGAAAATCTTGAAATTTGTTAAAAAGCAATGTCTTATAGCACAGATGAAGGAAAAATTTGCGAATAGAATATTTTTTGGTTACATACATCATATAATAAACATATTTTTAGTAATTTTAAACTTATTATAGACTAGCTTTCGCCCGCGGCTCCGCCCGCGTCTATGTCGATCCCTCGGGAATAACTCACTTTCGCATTTATAATATTATTAGTAAATTAGTAATTAGTAATATTAGTAAAGTAATATTAGTAATTAGTAATATTAGTAATTAGTAAGTAATTAGTATTAGTATTAGTATTAGTATTAGTATTAGTATTAGTATTAGTATTAGTATTAGTATTAGTATTAGTATTAGTATTAGTATTAGTATTAGTATTAGTATTAGTATTAGTATTAGTATTAGTATTAGTATTAGTATTAGTATTAGTATTAGTATTAGTATTAGTATTAGTATTAGTATTAGTATTAGTATTAGTATTAGTATTAGTATTAGTATTAGTATTAGTATTAGTATTAGTATTAGTATTAGTATTAGTATTAGTATTAGTATTAGTATTAGTATTAGTATTAGTATTAGTATTAGTATTAGTATTAGTATTAGTATTAGTATTAGTATTAGTATTAGTATTAGTATTAGTATTAGTATTAGTATTAGTATTAGTATTAGTATTAGTATTAGTATTAGTATTAGTATTAGTATTAGTATTAGTATTAGTATTAGTATTAGTATTAGTATTAGTATTAGTATTAGTATTAGTATTAGTATTAGTATTAGTATTAGTATTAGTATTAGTATTAGTATTAGTATTAGTATTAGTATTAGTATTAGTATTAGTATTAGTATTAGTATTAGTATTAGTATTAGTATTAGTATTAGTATTAGTATTAGTATTAGTATTAGTATTAGTATTAGTATTAGTATTAGTATTAGTATTAGTATTAGTATTAGTATTAGTATTAGTATTAGTATTAGTATTAGTATTAGTATTAGTATTAGTATTAGTATTAGTATTAGTATTAGTATTAGTATTAGTATTAGTATTAGTATTAGTATTAGTATTAGTATTAGTATTAGTATTAGTATTAGTATTAGTATTAGTATTAGTATTAGTATTAGTATTAGTATTAGTATTAGTATTAGTATTAGTATATTAGTAAGGATAATGGTACGGAGCCTTTCGTGCGCAAGTCCGACTCTCACTCACTCGGCCGGTTTTTTGATTTTCGTGTCTATAAGCGGGCAACACTGGTGTAAGATTTTCTAAACTGCCTTAAGGCTGCCATCGATGATAACAACCGGTGTTGGATCTGGGAGGTGAATGAAGGTATTGGGATAGTACTCACTCGGGTGAATGGGGGAAAGCAAGTACCAGCTCGGGAGGTCGGACGCCGTACCCGATGCCATACCTGCAACCACCGGACAGGTAGTTGAGAGCCCGCCATATGCCAGGCGGCGTGGCGATACAAACGCGGATGGTCTAAACGCGTTGGCTACTTTGGATATTTTCGTTTTTTAGGAATATTCAAGGGTTATTCGAAAAAGAAAAACATATGATGGCTGCCTTATCTGTAATGCAATAGTAATCAAAAGTTTCAAGGTTAATTTTAATGTATTTGGTGAATAATGCTATATACCGAGTAAATTAGACGTGATTTGGAGGCAACTTTGCAATTTTTTTCTATCGAGAAAATTTAACGCAATCGTGTTTTTGAGTCACATAGTTACCAGAGTTAGTCCTGAACTTTGCTGCATTTTTATTTCAACTTGAGTATTTAATTATTATTGATATAACAGTCAATCATGCAAAGCAGTGTGAGGTAGTACGGGCCTTTAAGTTATATTGATGTAAATTTCGAAAAGATTCCAAATTAAAAAAAAGAAACTTTGCCTATGATTCTCAATGATAATGTTGCTGTCTGTAAGTGAAAGAATTTTCAAAGTCGATACAATAGTTTTTGAGTTTATCCATAACGATCATGAAAAAACCGGCCAAGTGCGAGTCGGACTCGCGCACGAAGGGTTCCGTACCGTTATCTATAAAAGCGGCAAAAAAATCATGTATGTTGTAAGGGATTTAATCTTTATTTTATTTATATTTAATTAAATATATAACTAAATATTCTGTGAATATTTCAAGCGTCTACCTGTTTCCGCTATCAATATCGAGATTGATTGATTTTTTTTGCTTGTTTTTGACAAGCAAAAAATCATGTTCGTTGTATGGGAGCCCCCTTAAATATGTATTTTATTCTATTTTTTAATATTTGTTGTTATAGCGGCATTAGAAATACATCATCAAATTTCAACTGTCTAACTATCATAGTTAGACTATAGCCTGGTGGCAGACGGACAGACAGACAGACAGACGGACAGCGGAGCGAAATTAATAGGGTCCCGTTTTTACCCTTTGGGTATGGAACCCTAAAAACAAAGATGAGTCCTACCAAATCATGTTTATCTTTACTTCAATAATAATTAACTGTTAATGACATAATTAAGACAATGTTCATTGTTTCTTTATCTGGCGAAGGTATTTCGCCTTTAATCCGCTTAAGGTCTTTGCCCATTTGTTTATTTTTAAAACTGCTTCTCTTTTAGCGGCTTCGTCATCATCATCATGTCTTTTTAGTCTCCACTGCAGGAGCATGACTCTCTCTGTACTACCGGAGCCATACTTGACCAAAGCATACAGAGGATTTCGCCCCCACTCTCCTCGCTGGCCAGACGGGTTGGAGAGGTCTTATTGATGTTTATGAGCTTTGTTTAGCTTGTATTTCCAAAGTCGCCTCTTAAGATATCCATGGGAAGACTTGGAGTGGTCCTATTCTACTCTGCCGGAAACCACACGGCCAACTGTCTGTCTGTCTGTCAAGACTCATTTTCTCAGAAACGCGTAGAGATATCAAGCTAAAATTCATATCAAATATTCAGAGCTATGAAAAAAATCAAACTTCTAAGAAAACGCAATCAAAAGATAACAGCTGGTTATGAAGCAAATTTTCGTGTTTTTTAGAGGGATCCAAAACCTACGGGGTACTTTTCATAAAATCAGAATCTTGATATTTGGTACGAAGCAACGTCTTATAGCACAGATAAAGAAAAGATTGCGAAAGGCATAAAATCTAAGATACATCATATAAGAAAAATATTTTTAATAATTTATCGACACTCGCAAGGGAATCAAAACCTACATATTTCCCATGAACTCAGAATCTTGAAATTGGGTACGGAACATCTTATAACACTAATAAAGAAAAAAATGCGAGTAGCCTTATTCTTAATCATATAATAATAATATTTTTAATAATTTCAAACTTATTATATATAATACAGGGAATCCTTCGTGCGCGAGTCCGACTCGCACTTGGCAAGTTTTTTTTATCTATGTCTGGAAAATGTTGTTGGATATCATGAGATGATCATACTCCTTAATTAATGTTACTCCAAGCGAGCTCCGTGGCGCAGTGGTTAACACGCCAGCCTGCGTCACGAGAGGGCCTGGGTTCGATCCCCGGTCAGGTCATCAATGGAAAATGATTTTTTTCAGATTGACTTGGGCCTTGGATGTTTATCTATATAAGTATCTATTATAAAATATAGTATCCTAAGACACAAGTTCACAACTTACTGTGGGGCTAGCTCAATTTGTGACATATGTCCCTATATACATGGTCAAATTTTGATCGTTTTGGACCCTTAAATGGGTGACTCAGACCATCAATATGAACAACTTTTTAAATGGGACCAATTCTGGGAACTCAAAAAAAATTCGTCATTTCCATACAAAAGAGTCCCGCCCCGCCTGGTCAGTTTGAATGGGAATGACGAATTTTTTTGAGTTCCCAGCATTGTTCTTATAGGAAAAGTTGTTCATTTTGATGGTATATTGTTACACGTTGTATATCAAACTAAAAACATCTTATTATTTTCCGTAGTCCTGACCTCCGCCCTATTTTGTTGTTAAATGATAAACTCATAAACTTATTTACTTTTTTTTTATCTATTAGCGTAATGACACTATAATGTAAATTATATGTTATTAGCTTTCGCCCGCGGCTCCGCCCGCGTCAATGTCGATCCCTCGGGAATACTACTTTTTCCCGGGATAAAAGGTAGCATATGTCCTTCTCCGTACTCCAGAGAACTTGTATGCAAAATTTCATGTTAATTGGTTCAGTAGTTACGGCGTGAAAGCGTAACAAACAAACAAACAAACAAACTCACTTTTCGTATTTATAATATTAGTAAGGATAAGGATATTAGTAAGCTCAGCTTTTACCCGCGGCTTCGCTCGCGTTAAGAAGTATAGTTTCATACAAACTTTCATCCCCTATTTTATCCCCTTGGTGGTAGAATTGATCAAAATCCTTCCTTAGCGGGAAGTCTACCTCATAACATCCTACGCCTACGTCATAACATCTACCTGCATGCCAAATTTCAGCCCGATCCGTCCAGTGGTTTGGGCTGTGCGTTGATAGATCACTCGGGTTATTCCGTACTCATCCCACGAATTCTCATCCCATGTATTTTTTGTCACTCAGTCACCTTTGAGTTATCTATATTAAGATTGCTCTTAAAATGTTTATTCCGAAGAATATTAGTATTTTTATATGTTACTTTTCTTTTTTGCTTTTCTTCCATGCTGGTCTGGGCTGGGAGAAAAGAAAAAACGTAGAATATACCAGCTGCTTCTCTTCCCGCGCAGACCGTAGAAGGCGGTCAAGGGATTGGGCAAAAATCTAAAGAATCGCGAGTCCGTCCCGAACTTAGCCAGTTTTTAGGGTTCCGTACCCAAAGGGTAAAAACGGGACCCTATTAATATCTCTCAATTCAAAGATTCAAAGATTTATTCAGAAAATAGGCCTTTTCAGGCACTTTTTCACGTCAATTCACCTTTAAAATTAAATAATACTTATTATATTATATTCAAATTATTAATTCTTGTTTAAAAGCTACAAACTACTAGCGTTTCGGAACCGACCACTGCAGAGAAGAAGACGCCGAAAGAAACTCTTCAACAGTATTGGTCGCCTACTTGCCTGAAGGGCTTTGTATGATATTTAATATTTTTCTTTTCTTTTTTTTTGATGTCATGTTATATACAATTTTAATTAACATATTTTTGTGGAACACGTTATGTTAGCGATCGAGCGTGCAACAACAACAGATATGATAAACAACAGATATGATAAAAGTGTCAAAGAGGCCGAGCAGACCTGTCCCCCCTGGCAGCACCCGTTCACGAGTTGACGCATGGATCAGCCATCGCTGAGCTCAACCATATTAGAGGGAACTCGACGACCCGACACACAACGCCGCCACCAGTTTGAACATTTTAGTGAGCATGACTTACTCGATCTCAAGCACAAAACTCGAAAACTAATTGTCGACACTCGTTGACCGCAAACATATACATGTTTTACAATTGAGAGTTTATTTTAGACAATTATACAAAATAAAATAGCAGCAACAAAAAAAAGAAAACAATTATAAGTAAAATTAAAATAAAAGCGTTTAGAGAAGTCCTGCATATCACTCGAGGTCTCGACTCCAAGCATTCTTATCAACGAAATAATCATTAATGCCATAATAAGCTCTTTTCAATAATATATTTTTTGTAACGTCTTTAAACTTCGGAAATGGCAAAGCTGTAATATTGTCAGGAATTTTATTATACAAACGAATACTAAGCCCTAAGAATGTATTCATAGTTTTCTGTAGTCTAAAAGCTTCATTAACTAGTTTATTTTTGTTTCTAGTATTGTATGTATGAACATGACAATTCTTAACATATTTGTGAATATTTTGATGTACGTGCAGTATATTAGCAAGAATGTATTGTGACGCAACCGTTAAAATTCCAGTTTCCTTAAATAACTCTCGAAGAGAATCCCTAGCCCCTAGTTTATAAATTGATCGAATAGCACGCTTTTGCAGAACGAAAATGCTGTTGACGTTTGCACCATTTCCCCAAAGCAATATCCCGTAAGACATTATACTATGGAAATAGCTAAAGTAAACAAGACGTGCTGTTTCGACATCTGTCAGTTGTCTTATTCGCCAAACGGCGTATGCCGCGGAGCTTAGTCTACCAGCAAGAGCTGTAATATGTGGACCCCATTGTAACTTTGAGTCGAGAGTTATTCCTAGAAATTTTGTCGAGTCAACAAATTCTACCACTTCATCATTAACAACTATTTTTGTGGGCACATGCCTAACATTAGGGGTACAAAATTTGACACATTTAGTTTTTTTAGCATTTAGCAGGAGATTATTAGCTGTAAACCAATCTAATACCTGAGCGAGAGTGTCATTTACATCGTCAAAATTTGTCTTCTGTCTATCAACTTGAAAAACAAGTGATGTGTCATCAGCAAATAACACAGCTTTACAGGCACAGGCGTAGAATGGCAAATCATTAATATAAATGAGAAATAATAAGGGCCCCAAGATAGATCCCTGAGGAACTCCCATTTTGACAGACATCCCACTTGATTTAACTCCATTAAAACTAACTTTTTGTATTCTATTTACCAAGTATGATTTAATTAGCCTCAAAGATTCATTTTTCACCCCATAATAACTTAATTTATTTAATAGCGTTTCATGGTCTACACAGTCGAATGCTTTAGTAAGATCACAAAAAACTCCTATTGCATTTTGCGACTTTTCCCATGCCTCTAGGATATGCGTGAGCAAAGCAACTCCTGCATCTGTGGTGGAACGACCTTTAGTGAAACCATATTGTTCACTATGGAAAAGTTTATTTTTATTAAAGAAAGAAAGTAACTGTTTGAATATTAACTTTTCAACAATTTTACTTAATACTGGTAGGATTGAAATTGGGCGATAATTATTAGGATCGTCTTTACTTCCCGCCTTATGCAGAGGTATAATCTTACTACATTTCATCAGATCGGGAAATGTTCCGGTATCTACACATTCATTAAATATTAACGCTAGATTTGGAGCTATATCGTCTATAATATTTTTTATTAAGGAAACAGAAATATCCCATAGATCCCCGGTTTTTTTAACGTTTAATTCATTAAAAGTGTCGATAATTGTTTGGGGAGTCACATTTTCAAAAATTAAAGTATTGTTACATTCTGGTACATGATCACGTAATATTTTTTCAGATCTTTGAGATGATGACTGAAGCGAGGCAGTTGTTTTAACAGGAATATCAGAAAAGAAATCTTCAAAACATTGAGCAACTTCAGTATTTGTCTCAAACTTCTGATCTTTGACTTGTAATTTTAATGACTCATTATTGCGTTTTTTAGTTTTTCCCGTTTCCTGATTAATAATGTTCCAAGTCGTTTTTATTTTGTCCCCGGAGCTGGCAATTTTTTTACATAAATATATAGACTTTGCGCAGGCACACACTTTTTTGAATATTTTAGAATAATTTCTAACGTAATTTAAAAAAACGGGATTTCTATTATATTCTTTCATAGCCAGCAGATCATATAACTTATTCCTACTTTTATAAATTCCTACAGTAGCCCATTCACAGAATTTTTTTTTGTTAGAAATAATACGTGTCTTAACTTTAAACGTTTTGTTAAATTCTATGTCTATAGTCTTAAATAATTTATCATATAATACATGTGGATTGTCACTTTCCTCACAAATAATTGGCATTTTACTTGATACGTTTGCTTTAAATTCATATATTTTAGATTCAGACGAAGGTCTATATGTTATTTTTTCCGAGTCGGTTTGACTATCGAAATCTGAAAAAACCGCTAATAATCCGAAATGATCAGACGATATCTTTTTTATCACGGTTCTTTCAAGAGCTTCACAACTACAGAAAACATTATCCAGACAAGTGGCTGACGTTTCAGTAACTCTGGTTGGTTCAAGAAACAGATATTCGCAATCAAAGGATTTAAACAAATTAACAAATCCAAAGCTCTCCTTATTACTTTTTAATAAATCTACATTAAAGTCACCACATATTATGATTTTTTTAGAACCTTGGCTAACTTTATTTAGTACATCCTCCATAATTGATTCTAGTAAATTATAGCATGAAGAAGGAGGACTGTAAACACATACTATTATAAACCTCTCAAGTTCAATACAGGACAACTCTACTTGCTGTTCCACCGTAAGGTCAACTATATCCTTTCGCTCTTTACATTTTAAGCCATTTCTAATTAAAATGACACTGCCTCCACGGATGGTGTCCTTCCGGGCGAACACGCTTGTCATACTATAATTGTTGAAATTTAATTGTACATTATGTTTTTCTTGAAACCAGTGCTCTGTTAAGCAGAGTACATCAATACACTGGGTATCTAAAGAGAGTTCTAATTCTAATAGTTTGCCGGCCAGGCCTTGCATATTTTGATGAAAAATGCTGAATCGTTTGACTCTGGCCGTTGTCTTATAGTTTAGTTTAAATTTGCTAAGCAACTAACACTAGTAATGTCAACATTAACATTATTTATTATGTCAATATTCTGCTTTGTACAAAGTACTGAGGCAGAGTCTTGTAAATTATAAGCTACTAATGTAGCAATTTGTCGTTTAGACTGGTATGGGAGGTACAAAGTATCTCCTGTCAACTTAAGTTTAAAAATAAACTTATTAATATCTAATAAAAAAATTACGTCATTATGACGGTACGTCAAATTGTACAAATGTACATTGAGGTCAAATATATGCTTATTTCTAGTATAGTCAGGTGTCTCCAAGTATGGAAAAGAACATATCATGTACTTACACTTAGTCTTATTATTCAGCTCAAGAAGCCTGTCAATACATAATTTAATGTCTTTTTTTCTTACAGAAAAACTATCACCACAAAGTATTAGAATTGTGGTATCTTCATCTAAGGAATCACAATTTATTTTATTAATTAAATTAATGAACGAAGCCCCTGGTGAACATGAGTTATATACTGTACAGCCACAGTTAAGAGTATTATACATAATACTGCTCAGACCTAGACCCACTTCATCCGAATAAATTAACAATTTTTTACATGAAAATTTCTTATTAAAACAATTGTCAATAGTGCTTATCTTTGTTTGCAAGCTACAATTACCACTTGTGCACTCTTTTATGTCAAGATTACAGTCAATTAAAGGTGAAGTGGTGATTTCAGTACTTTAAATGTCACACGGTGTCTGAGATGCAGAATCACATTGTTCACTCCTGCATCTGGCCAAATCGATTAATGCCTCAGCTGCTAAAAACTGTTCTGTATTGTTTTTTATAGATAGCTTATATTTTGTTGTAAGTCTATCAATGTTTGTCTGTTCGTCTGTCACCAGGCTGTATCCCAGTATCCCATGAACCGTAATAGTTAAACAGTTGAAATTTTCACAGGTGATGTATTTCTTTTGCCGCTATATCAACAAATACTAAAAAAATCAATAAAATAAATATTTAAGGGGGCTCCCATACAACAAACGTGATTTTTTTTTGCTTGTTTTTGCTCGATATTGATGACGGCAACATGTAGACGCTTGAAATATTCACAGAATATTTAGTTATATATTTACTTTAAAAATAAACAATTAAATAAGTATAAAATTAATATGGAACGGGAAAAAATCATGTCTGTTGTATGGGAGCTCCCATTTTTTGACGTTTTTATAGATAACGGTACGGAACCCTTCGTGCACGAGTCCGACTCGCACTTGGCCGGTTTTTACTGAGAAGCGTAATGACTATAGTTTATAATAAGCCGAAGTCATGTATCTGTTGCTAATAATAATTACGATTCTTCAAAAAAGTAATTTTGGCGACAAGCGTGACTAAATAGAGAAAATTACAACACGGTAAATTATACACTTATAACTTTTCAAGGTAAATTATTATACACCTAAGCTGTTGCCCGCGGCTTCGCTCACGTTAATGTCTATCCCGCGGGAGCAGTACTGTTTTCGGGATGAAAGGTAGCCTATGTTTTAATCCAGGTAATAATCTATCTGTGTGCAAAATTTTAAATATTTACAATTAGTTTATA
Source organism: Elegia similella (assembly GCA_947532085.1). Taxonomy (NCBI): domain Eukaryota; kingdom Metazoa; phylum Arthropoda; class Insecta; order Lepidoptera; family Pyralidae; genus Elegia; species Elegia similella. Next base: position 1,768,438 of record OX383954.1, on the reverse strand, counting down.
AACGTTCCCAATTTGTTCCCAACTGTAGCAACATGATTTGTGTCGTTTTCTGACATTATCTCGTCTCGTCACTCACGAATACTCAGGGTCCTGCAGAATATCAGCGCTGCAGTGTTTTGCACTGCAGCTTTATGCTGAGCCGGTCCCGGTATAATGTCCCTTTTGGCAACCACTGCGACATTTTATAATTATTATAATGTAAGTAGAATATAAGAATTCTTTTTTTATGTATAAATAATGTTTGTAATTTTAAGTTTCAATTTTAAAAAAGTTAAGATTTTTATATGAACATTTTATACTTTAATCTTCTGTTATGTGTCGCATTGTGACTAGCCAATAAAGATATTTCATTTCATTTCATTTCATTTCATCTACCCGTTCGAAGCCGGGGCGACCCACTAGTTATTCGTAAGATAGTTAATAAATAATAATAAATAAATATATACGGACAAATCACACAGATTGAGCTAGCCCCAAAGTAAGTTCGAGACTTGTGTTATGGAATACTAACTCAACGATATTATATTTTTAGCAATTCGAAGAGGAATTTATTAAAAAAAACAACGTCACAACAACTAAATTTCGTTATAATTCAAAATTACAAAAATATGAACAAAATTAACCACTTCTTAAGAAAACAAAGATTTACTAATGACTTGCTAGCAATAAAAATAAACGATATCACCAAAGACCGGAGATGTTATCCGTAGCACCGTCGAGCAGCAAATGGGCCGTTGACGGTTCTGACAGGATATTTATGGACACCGCGTCTGGTGGGGCGGGCAAAACTCGAGCGCAGCTTATACGGCCTCTCCTGACCGCATGTCGTCCTCGACATCCAAGTTTTGGTTGCTTCCGCCAAGATGATCCTCGTTAGAAGCAGCCGTGAAACCCTCCAGATTTTCATCCAGTGAAGGCGCCGAAGGTCCAGCATCAGTGGCTGAAGTGGCAGAAGTAGTCTCGTTTATGTCTCCTTCATCTGAAAACACACATTGTATTACAGACTGTTGAAGCTAGTAGAATGAATCCACTCCTAACACGACTGTTCATCATTCATCTGCCAAATACTTTCAGTCAATTTATACATCTCCTTACAAGTCCACATCACACAAAGTACACTCGTTACTTTGTAACTTAAACTTAACCTCACATACATCATTTTAGAATAAAACATGAGACGTCTCTCGTGAATACAAACCAATCTTGGCCATTTAAATAATTCCGCCGTACTGTACAGCGCTGTATCCTTAACCTCAGAATGAACACGACATACGCGTTCCGCCTGACGACACACGTTACAGGCCATAGGTGATTCTTTCCGATCCACCTATGCGGCGACATACGCCAGGGTGCAGCGACAAACGCCAAGGGCGACAAACGCCAGGGTGCAGCGACAAACGCCAAGGGCGACAAACGCCAGGGTGCAGCGACGAACGCCAAGGGCGACAAACGCCAGAGTGACTAGGGGTACTAGCACCCGCACCCGCACCCACACCCGAGAGACGACGAACGTCAATAGGTACCACTTACTGTCGAAGAACGCAGCGCATGTCTCAGGACACCACTCGCCTCGCCACGGCACCATATACTGTGCCGCAGCCTGCGTCGTCTTGCCATAGCTACCGCTTAGCAAACGAAGCTCATAGCGTCCACTCTGCAGCGTCTTGACCACCTTGTATGGCCCACGCATGCCGGAGTCCAATTTGCCTGCAGACTGAGAATATTTAATTACGAACACAAGATCACCAATATTGAATGATCTAGGCAGACGGCGCTGTTTATTGACATAATCGTCCTGTTTGGCCTGGTTGTTTTTCAACAACTGGCGGGTTCGGCTTCTAGTTATTTCACGTAGCGCCTCTCGATTAGGCGATGAGCCTTCAACAGCAATGTCACGTACTAAAGCACGAATGATTGGAGTGGTAGCCTCTGCTCCCACAAGTAGAGACAATGGAGAAGCTTGCGTTGTCTTCTGTTTAGTGACGTTTAAAACTAGCTGTAGCTTCCACAAAGTACTCGGCCAAGACGTACCTTTGTGATTTGCCTGTATGCGCAGCATGTTGAGGACCGTTCTCACATAACGCTCGACTTGCCCGTTCGCGTGGTGCATCTCGGGAGTTATGTAATGAAGTTCGCAACCCAAATCGTTGATCCATTTAACGAACTCACTGGACTCGAACATACGACCCTTGTCAGTTACCATCAGCTTTGGTACCCCGAATAACGAAACTGCATTCATTATTACGCGTTTTAGTTCTGCAGCATCTTGTCTTGCCATTGGATATAAGAGGCAAAATTTAGAAAACGCATCTACTATCAAAAGTACAAACTTGTACCCTTCTGATGCTGGGAGTGGACCTAGAGCATCCACATGTATTGTGTTAAATGGGACGTCTGGTTTTTCCCAAGAAGTTATATTTTGAAGCGGAGCTCGTGGGACTCGCTTGTGAGAGATGCAAACTAGACAATGAGCTACGTATTTGCTAACAAATTGTTTGAGCCCAGGAAACCAAAAGTGCTTCAATATCAGATCCAGGGTCTTTTCGGAGCCGATATGCTCGTGCTCATCGTGAAACACTCTCAAAAGGCTAAGGCGATGGCCTTTCGGAATGTAGCACAATAGCCGTGATTGTTCGCCTACCGGTGAGTACTTGTAGTACAAAACATCACCTTGAACTACATACTGAGTTGAGTCGAGCATACCATCTTGGAGCTTTTGGACAAGATCTTGGGTTTCATTGTCTGCCGCTTGAGCAATTTGAGCCCAATTACGCGGTTTACTTATTTGATTGACATTAGGGACCGGGTTCCGACTTAAGTAGTCAGCGTGTGGCATCAAAACTCCTTTTCGGTACTCGATGGTGAACTCAAAGTCTTGGAGATAGATCCACCAACGAGCCACTCGAGGCAGCAAGTCCTTTTTGCGTTCCGTCGATTTAAGGGCATTACAGTCAGTAACTACAAGAAATTTAAGACCTACCAAATAGTGGCGGAAGTTCTGAAGTGCCTTTACTACTGCGAGAGTCTCGAGCTCATAGGAATGATATTTGCTCTCGGCTCCTTGAGTTACTCGACTAAAATACGCCACGACATGTCTCTTCCCATCGGGATGTACTTGTAAAAGGATAGCACCGTAGCCTGCGCTACTTGCATCTGTATGGACTTCAGTTGCGAGGCTGGGATTGAATATAGCGAGGACTGGCTCGTTTGTCAATTGTTTAATGAGATCTTGGCGTATGGCTTCGCATTCTTCAGACCAATTGAAGCTGACATTTTTGCGTGTTAGATGAGCTATAGGGGCTGTCTTTGTAGCGTAGTCCTTAATGTACCGTCTGAAGTATCCTGACAAGCCAAGTAATTGACGGACTTGCTTTACGTTTTCTGGGGGTAACGTAAGGGACAAGGCTTCAACCTTTCTAGGACTCGGTCTAACCTGACCTTTGCTCACGACTCTACCTAGATACTCAACTTCGGTAACTAAGAAAGAACACTTACGGAGGTTAATTGAGAAACCAGCGTCAGTCAAAGTAGCTAACACTTTACGTAATAACACAATTCCGTCATTTACAGAATTACTAAGAAGAAGCACGTCATCAACGTAAACTAGCACGTTACCTTGATTAATATGCTCACGCAAAGTGTCATTAATTATTCGCTGGTAAACAATTGGCGAATTTGCTAATCCGTAGGGCATTTTTACGTACTCAAAATGGTCCTCCGAAGTCACAAAACCGGTAAGATGAATACTGTTCTCTTTTAAAGGGATCTGGTGAAAACCAGTCGCCATATCAAGGCTCGAGAAGTATTTGAAGTCGCCCAGCCTATCTATCTGGTCATCAATGAGGGGGAGAGGATACCGATCCTTGACCGTTATCCTATTTAGACCGCGAAAGTCAACACAAAGCCTATCTGACCCATCGCGTTTCTTAACGAGTATTATAGGGCTCGCGTACTCTGATTTAGATCGCCTAATGATCCCTTTCTCCAAAAGATCATTAGTGATTTTTCTAACTTTCAGCTTTTCTTGATAGGAGAGCTTGTACGGACGATAAACCACCGGGACGCTGCTGGTAAGCTTTATTTCCATTTCGCCGGTTTTAACGGTCGTTGCAGCCGTACCCGCAATCAAAAATTCCTCAAACTCTCGTATCACCGACATAAGCGCATCCAATTCATCGCCCAGAAGCGGTGTGTTGACTTTCAGGTCGTCATTAAGGCAAACAGAATCTATTTGAATGCTAGTTTTGGAAGAATGAGTAAGATACTGCCTATCTTTTGTTCGTACATACGTTATTCCATCCCGATTTAGTACATCGGTACCAATTACGATTGGCCAGTTCATAAATCTTGAAGGGACGACAACTAAATCAACCTCAATCGATATGTTGCTAAATTCTATCGTTAGGGTAACATACGAAGTAGTAACTATCTCTTTTTCACTAATGCCCTTCAACACACAACGTCTCGGCTTAGGTTGACAGGTTACGTATTTAAGTACGTCAGAGGAAATGAGAGACACACCGAGGGCACCGCTATCAATTAGTACGTCAACTGGTATCCCATTTACCACTGCAGAAACTATGTCTTTATTTATGGAAACTTCAGAACGATCGGAGCAGAAGTTAACGTTCGAGGGGTTACGATTTTCCGAACGTGCCTTCGCGAAACAATTATCCTCGGTATGTCCCAACTTTTTGCAAAACGTACAAGGTGTTTTACTGGCACTTGAGGCGGGCGCAGGAGGTTGTGTGTTGGAGGTCTGCTTAGTTTTAGGAAGCTTACACTCGCGACTAATGTGGCCACGTCGACCGCAATTAAAACATTTTGTATCAAAACGTGACCTCTCGGAGGGCAGCTTCTTTTTGCTACTAGAGACAGCACTATCATGTTTCCCAAGACTGGGCTTAGTATAAATGGATAAGAACGACACAAGGTTATCGGGAGTCAGTTCTGCATTTGCGGCAGCTGCTCGGACCTGGGCATTGTCTATGCCGCGAATGACAATAAGTATCCGCAACTCATCACTAATACCTTGGACTACTCTAAGACGCAACAAAGTTCGGCGAGCATATTCTGCGTACGTTGAATATTTATCTGAAGTCGCGTTCATGGCGTCAAACAATATATTTGCGTAGTCCAATTTATTAGGGCAGAGTGACTTGAAATCCTTTTTAAAGTTAGACCATGTCCTATCATTGGTTACCCACTCACCCAGCCACACCTTCGCATCTCCCTTGAGACATGAAGCAACGCGTGACAAGCATTCCTGATCACTCCAACCGTTCGTATCTCTGGCGCGATCCACTTCTTCATACCATGCTTCAATGTTGTGCAATGACGGATCAAAATTGGACACGTAATAGTGTTGAGATTTCATAGGCTGCACGCACTTAATAGCTTCCATCAAAGCATGGGCGAGGGTGGATGCCTCAGAAACTGGAGCCACGGATTCGTTAGACTGACACGCTTGCACAGGTTCGAAGTATGACGGTAGCGGCGGGGTGCCTGATCTGTCCGCGGGTAACGATTTACGGGACGTGACAGGTGAACGAGATCGCGACCGGTAATCATTTCGGCGACGTGAAAACTTCTCACGCGAAACACTACGTGACATAGGAATTTTATCACGCGATCGATAGTGCTTCCTATCACGTCGGCTTTCTCGGGTTCGGCGACGCGAGGCACTCCTATGGCGTTCCCGTCTCAAAATCCTTGAAACACTCCGCCTATTACGATCACGATAGTACTGGTCACTCGAACTGCGTGAAACACTCCGCGAATCTCGATTGCGCCAATCACTTCTACCACGTCGAGAATCCTCACTACTATCTCGTGATATACGCCGCTTACGAGTACGAGACTTTGAACGCACCATTTTTAAACACACACAAAAAGCAATCAACAAAACACAGAAATAAGCAAGCCAGTAATAAACAAAATTGAAATTAGTGGGCGAAAGTGTCCTTTATCCCACTTCGGATTTTAGCAATTCGAAGAGGAATTTATTAAAAAAAACAACGTCACAACAACTAAATTTCGTTATAATTCAAAATTACAAAAATATGAACAAAATTAACCACTTCTTAAGAAAACAAAGATTTACTAATGACTTGCTAGCAATAAAAATAAACGATATCACCAAAGACCGGAGATGTTATCCGTAGCACCGTCGAGCAGCAAATGGGCCGTTGACGGTTCTGACAGGATATTTATGGACACCGCGTCTGGTGGGGCGGGCAAAACTCGAGCGCAGCTTATAATATTTTATAACAAATACATATATAGATACACATCCAAGACCCAGGCCAATCTGAAAAAGATCATTTTCCATCTTGTCCTGGCCGGGGATCGAACCCGGTCACTCCGTGTCGCAGGCTGGCGTGTTGACCGCTGCGCCACGGAGCTAGTTTGACGTCTGACTGAAGTATTAGTTAATGTTTGTGGTATTAATTAAATAAAACTTATTTAACTTAAACCTTTTAATGTCCACGGTTTTACCCGCCGACTCATCGCTTCTAGAAACTGTCAAGTTGTTCAACAAACATGGAAGATCGGGTTCTCAATAATACATAATTCATACTCATATTATTCCGTTAATAGATACTATCTAGCCGTGTGGTTCCCGGCAGAGTAGAATAGGACCCCTCCTAGTCTTCCCGTGGATGTCGTAGAAGGCGAATAAGGAATTACAGGCTAAACAAAGCTTATAAACATCCAACCCGTCTGGCCAGTGTGGAGATTGTAGGCCAAGTCCTCTGGCTGCTCTGGCCAAGTATGACCCTAGTAGTACAGAGAGGGTCGTGCTCCTGTAGTGGAGACTAAAAAGGACCTGATGATGATGATGATTTCAATGTCCACGGTTTTACCCGCCGACTCATCGCTTCTAGAAACCGTCAAGTTGTTCAACAAACATGGAAGATCAGGTTCTCAAAAATACACAGAGGCGGCTTTACCTATCTATAGTGCAGGGTCCGCGGCGCACACGGTTGCCGGGTCTCAGGGGGTACCGAGTGCCTTCTAATGCGACAACAGCCTCCGTGGTCCAGTGGTTAAGGCGTTTGCCTGTTGACCCGGGGGTCGTGGGTTCGATTCCCACCGGAAGCATACTGTGTTTAGTTGCCTCCAGTTTGGTTAGGACATTGCAGGCTTGGATCACCTGATTGTCTGATAATAAAAATGATTCCGTGCTTCGGAAGGCACGTTAAGCCGGTGGTCCCGGCTGCCATCTGGGAGTTGTTAAAGTAACCACGTCAGAGGCCGAGAGGCGGTTCCGAAGAACTCTGACACCAGGTCCATGGTCTTTTGACCGTGACACCTACTCGAAATGATGACCTCCAAAGATTTCGCTAATGCGAGCACGAAAAGTAACTTTTTTGTAAATACATTTGTGTGTGTGTGTGTACGTGAGATAAATCTATACTTAATATATAATAATAATAATCAATGATAATATTATAAAGCTGAAGAGTTTGTTTGTTTGTTTGAACGCGCTAATCTCAGGAACTACTGGTTCAAATTGGAAAATTATTTTTGTGTAGGTTAGTCCATTTATTTTTTTTTTTTTTTTTTTTACTAAATATTGAATTAGGCATTTGTCTCCCATCTCACCTGATGGTAAGTGACGATGAAGACGAGGATGTTACATGCCTATCCAAGAGATACCCATTTATTCTACTTTTGAATGTCCCAGGACTGTACTTGTTTGGGAATATAGACGCAGGCAGTTCATTCCACACCTTAGCTACTCGAACCAAAAAGGAATTGAGGAAGGCTTGGCTATAAAACATCACGCTGCGAACAATAGGAGCGAAGCATCAATAAAAAATGTTTTGAAAACGGGGGAAAATTATTCATCTATACTAAGTAAACATAATAACAGAAATTGCCGCGGACGAAGTCGCGGGCAACAGCTAGTTGCACAATAGTTGCAAAACATACTATATGCATAAAGTTATGTCTAATTGATGTGAAATTCACTTTGTAACCGGATCATGATTAGAATGTATAATTGGAGGTGCACGGATGAGAGAGCGACAAGTTCCGATTTCAACGTTCGGATTTTATACTGATATACACTTATACTAACATATTATAGTCTATCGTTGTATTGGAATTGGATTTTCTCGACGTTAGTTCACAATTTAGTGTGGGGCTCATTCTCTGTAATTTGTCTCTTTGTATTTATTTATTTAAACTTTATTAGACACATTTACAAGAACAAAAAGCACAATATGGTGTTTCCTAAAATATAATTTAAAATAATGAGTCCGTCTTATAGATTATAGAAAAATATTATATTCGTATTTTTTCTTCTGTCAATCAAACAAAAAATTGATAAATATAAAGCGCATCAAAGTTCAGGAGCGGGAGTTTATAGCTTCCGACGAACGAATTACGAGTTAGTACATTTGGCGAGCTCCGTGGTATAGTGCTTAACACGCCAGCCTGCGATACGAGGGTTCGATCCCCGGTCAGGTCAAGATGGAAAATGATCTATTTTCAGATTGACCTGGGTCTTGGATGTTTATCTATATATGTATTTGTAATATTATAAAATACTAGCTTTCGCCCGCGGCTCCGCCCGCATCAATGTCGATCGCTCGGGAATAGTACTTTTCTTGTATGCTTACTCCAGAGAACTTGTATGCAAAATTTCATGATGATCGGTTGAGTAGTTACGGCGTGAAAGCGTAACAAACAAACAAACAAACAAACAAACGAACTCACTTTCGCATTTATAATATTAGTAAGGATAGTATCGTTGAGTTAGTATCCCATAACACAAGTCTCGAATTTACTTTGGGGCTTGCTCAATCTGTGTGATTTGTCCGTATATATTTATAAAAAAATACATATTATTCATTAAAATATTTTTGCCCTACATTTTGTCTACCCCGCAAGGGATAAAGACGTGATTATTTAGTATGTACATCTGTGTTTTTGGGGTCTATGAAGGTGTATGTGGGGCCCAAATGAAGTAGACCTCTTTACATCCATAAAAGAAATAATCAAAAGTTGTCGAGACTTGGTTTTTTTTATCCGTGCACACTCCAACTAAATCTGTTTCATTGGGCCACGGAACCAGTTTACGGCTTCCGAAGATCAAATGAATATATTATGGTATTACGAAATTGATGTAAACAAAGATTTTAGTTATGGTAGATATAGTTAATTGCCTCCGTGGTCCAGTGGTTAAGGCGTTTGCCTGTAGTCCCGGGGGTCGTGGGTTCGATTCCCACGAGAAGCATACTTTTTTTAAGTTGTTTCCAGTTTTGTTATGACATTGCAGGCTTAAATCATTTGATTGTCCGATAATAAAGATGATTTCGTGCTTCGGAAGGCACGTTAAGTCGTTGGTCCCGGCTGCCATCTGGTAGTCGTTAAAAGAACCACGTCAGAGGCCGAGAGGCGGTTCCGAAGAACTCTGACACCAGGGTGCATGGTCGATTGACCGTGTCACCTACTGGAAATGATGAGGGGTGTAAAAACAGAACCCCTTTTGTTAGTCAGTCGGTTATGGTAGTTAAAATGACGTCCTACGTATTAATTTGTTTACATTCTTATAATCAGTGTTGCCAGGGCTCTTGAGTCGTAAGTTACGTTTCGTTTCCTGAAATTTTACATTTATGCAGCAAAAGTTACATTAATGTAACTTTTTAATTTACGTTTTTTCGGCTCGGATTATAACCCACCACACAGCGCTATCCTATAAAGTGGTCACTAACGTATAGCATAACGCTTTGCGGCATCTAATCGGTCGAGTATATCGCGCATATACCAGCGGTGACTTTTGTTTATAATAATAGAGATAGAGAAGAGACCACCTACCCTGTACCAACCTGCCCTGTCCCATTCTGTCTTTACCAAAACATAAAAAAATAATCTAGGATCTAAATCGTCATGATGTCTAATAGACATTGTCTACACCTTTCTGGGTAATTATTACTCTGGCTGGAGTGCCGAATTACGTATTAACAAGACGATATGATAATATGGCGCTTTCAGAGCCATCTCTGAGTGTGATATGGAATGAAATACTTTTTAGACGCGCCAGTTTTAGGTGCGTTCAAATTGAATGCGTTAAATTGCAATAAAAATTTAGTATTACAAATCTCGTTGTTCTCAAAAGTTACGAATATTGCCTTATATATATATAAAAATTACTTACATGTTTGTTACGCGAGGAGGTCAAAAGTTACGAAAAATGTAAGAAATGTAACGTTCTGGCAACGCTGCATAATACTGTTGACCCTACTCACTCAACTGTAATTATTTGAAAATTTCCATAGAAAATATAATTGATAGATTATGATTATGACGCAAACAGCGCTCATCTGCCAAATCAAAGTCTAAGACAATGGAAGGTCAATACATACATAGTATCACGTCTTTTTCCCTTGCGGGGTAGACAGAGCCTAGGTTTATAAGATGGAAGGTCTATGTCATAATATAATCATATAAAGATACATTTTTTTTTTTTTATGTATATCCGACGGCAAACGAGCAGACGAGCCACCTGATGGAAAGTGGTCACCGTCGCCCATGGACATCTGCAACACCAGAGGAGCTGCTGATGCGTTGCCGACTCTTAAGATACCTGTAAACACGCCTTTTGAAGGACCTCAAGTCATAGCACACAGGGAAAATCTCGGGAGGGAGTCCATTCCACAATCCTGCTGTACGAGGAAAAAAACCACGTGACGCTCTGACATTTTTGGAGACCCAAGTGTCAAGGATGTGGGGATGGACTTTACTCCTGTGGCGAGCGGTGCGGTGGTAGGAAGGTGACAGTGGCACCAATTCAAAAAGTTCTTCAGAACACTCCCCATAGTATAGACGGTAAAATACACACAGAGAGCCAACGTCTCTCCGTAGACCGAGGGTGTCTAAATCGTCTGTGAGTGTGGGAGCGTCGATAATACGAATTGCCTGGCGTTGGATGGAATCAAGAGGAAGGAGTTGGTATTGAGGTGCATCAGACCAGATATGAGAGCAGTACTCCATGTGGGGCCGGACTTGAGCTTTATATAACAAAAGTCTATGACCCGGAGTGAAGTACTGCCCCGCTCTATTGAGCACCCCAAGTTTTTTAGAAGCCATTTTGGCTTTACCTTCCAGATGACTCCGGAATTGGACCTCCTTCGTAATATCGACGCCAAGGATCCCAATACAAGAGTATTGAGTATATTTCTAAGAAGAAATGGTAAGAGAGGTGTCCCGAAACTTCGGTGCTATATTAAATGGGGTCTTCTTAGCGGAAAACACGCAGACTTGTGTCTTAGTAGGGTTGAATTGAACTAGGTTTAGTTTACCCCATTCAGAGACCTGCTCCAGAGAGGTCTCAATGTCAGACACAAGTCTCTTTCTGTTCTCCTCCACCTGTGTTTGAGGGATATTTGCACGACCTGCATAATATGCATCACCCGTACTGTCGTCTGCATAGCAATGGATGCTACTAGTGTTAAGCATGTCGTTGATGTGCAGAAGAAACAGCGTAGGTGATAAAACAGATCCTTGGGGGACGCCAGCATTGATGGGCATGATATCGGAGCATAATCCGTCTACAACGACCTGAATGCTACGCCCAAATAAGAAACTAGCGACCCACAAGCATAGTCCCTCAGGAAGCCCGAAAGATGGTAACTTCGCGAGAAGAGCCTTATGCCAGACCCGGTCAAAAGCCTTTGTGACATCTAGACTAAATGCCAGTGCTTCTTCCTTGCTCTCGATGGCGGCTGCCCATCGGTGCGTTAAGTACACAAGAAGATCACCAGCACTACGCCCGTGGCGGAACCCGTATTGACGGTCACTAATTAGCTGATGATCTTCAAGGTAACCAAGGAGCTGGATGTTTATCACACGCTCCATCACCTTAGAGAGCAGGGAGGTTATCGCAATAGGCCGATAGTTAGACGGGTCTGTGCGGTCACCCTTTTTAGGAATAGGGTGAACGTAGGCTATTTTCCACGAAGACGGGACTTTTCTTGAGGTGTAAGACAGCGAGAATAGGCGTGTTAACACCGGAGCCAACTCAGGGGCGCATGTTTTGAGCACAATTGCTGGAATGCCATCAGGCCCGCTGGACTTCCTGACGTCGAGGGAAAACAGAGCACGTCGCACTGCACTTTGAGTGAACCGAATTTCCCGCATTGAGTGCTCGCATCGCGGTAAAAAGGGCGGCGATGCTCCTCCGTCGTCAAGGGTAGAATTTGACGCAAAGAGAGTAGCCAAGAGATCGGCCTTCTCTTTTGCAGAGTGAGCCAGCGAGTCCTGACGATTGTGCAGAGATGGAAGTGAAGGGCGACAGAAATTCCCCTGCGCTGCCTTAGCAAGAGACCAGAATGCTCTACTCCCGGAGGGATAGCCAACCAGTCTCCTACCAATGCGCGCAGTGTGCGCAAACTTTGCTGCAGTGATCTGCTTCTTGTAGGCTCTTGAAGCTGCGTTGAACCGCTTCTTCAAATCAGAAGTATTACGATCCTTGACATTTCGCGCAGCAACCCAGGCTTCGTAGGCTTCGCGCTTGAGGTGGGCGGCATGCAAAGACGAGCAACGAAACCAAGGTTGAGACCGCCCTCCGATACGAACCGCCGAGCTGGGAATGCAGCACTCCATGCCCAGCAGTATCGCTTCGGCGACAGCTTTCGCACAAATGTCAGGATTTTCTGATGAGAAGCACAACCGTCTCCAATGGTAGGATGCATAAAACTCTCGCAATCCATCCCAATCTGCTGACCTATAATGCCACACACGACGCATACCAGGTGGTCTGGATTGCGTGGTCTGACCGGATGGAACCACAGCACGTACCAGGCAATGATCCGAGGTTCCTAGAGGGGCATCACGGAATACCTGGTAATCGTTTGGATGTGAGGTCAGCAGAAGATCCAACAAAGCAGGGTTGTGTCCTTCAATATCAGGTATTCTGGTAGGACCATCAACTAACTGGTTGAGGTCATTTGTTACAGCAAAGTTGTATGCAGCCTTCCCAGCGTAGTCGGTCTTCAGTGATCCTAGCCACTCAAAGTGGTGAGCGTTGAAGTCCCCTAGGATCACTACCTCCGCCGATGGGTGCTGCTGGAGAATTTCGTCTATGCCCTTCTGTACATGCCCGAGAAGTCGGTCTGTTTCGGCATCACCGCTATGGGACCTGTAAAGGCACGCATAGAACCGGATGCGGTCACCGTGATCTACGCGCGCCCATAACAATGACAGGTTTCTGTCTTCAAGGCTGCTGAGACGTCGACAACATACATCCTCCCGTACGTACATACACACCCCAGCATTGGGCATAAACTTGTGCTCCAAGCTGAAACCGGGATACAAGAGATATGTGACGTCGGTAGGAGAGGAAATTTGTGTCTCAGTCAGGAAAAATAGAGCCGGCTTAGTCGTCTCCAAATGATGATGGACGACATTGAGGTTGGAATGCATTCCTCTGACGTTGAAGAAGTCCACATTGAATGTGGAAGGGGGTGCCGCTGTAGAAACATGTTTTCTATTTTTCGATCTTGCCATAAAAAAGGTGGTTAACAGGGAAAAAATTGAGGATTGCCGTAGTTACGACAGTTACATAGGCAAAGTTAAGGAATGATGGCCCGCAATGAATGACCAGTGAGGTGCGCTGCTGGCACGGGGGACGGAAGGGCCCCCGATCCAACACAATGATCAGCCGCCGTGTTCCACTCCGGTCTCCCAGGCCGGCACGACGACCAATCACGAGCTTTTGACACTGGCGGCAGGACAGCCTCCCTAGCCGGGACAGCCAGGGTTCGGGTCCTCTACGTACCAGCGGGCGGCCAGCGGACAACCGTTTCATCGGGTCTCCCTGGCCCCCGCGCCAACGTCGCACCCCCAATCAGACAGTGCAAGACTCCAGCCCCTAAGGGACCATAAACTGTCGAAACTACGGGAATCGGGAATGGGGATTGGCTCTCACGCGCAACCGTCGAAACACACCCAACGGTGCTTTACGATAGATTTCGGCATGAGGGTGGTCGCCAGCCAGTCGGACCCTCGAGGTCCTACCACCGAGCATGTCGGGTATTTTACTCGCCTCTTACGAGATGCCAACCTGACGGGCAGTGGGGAATTGTATTCTACTCCTTCCCCACACGGAGAAACAACACTACATTTAAATTTAAATTAACATTTAAATTAAGTGCATATAATTTGAAGGCATCCATAACTTAGAAAAATGTTTAAGAAGCAAAATAAAAAATATGTGGTCCTGAACATTTTGAAAAACAGACAATAAAACACTATAATCTAGTACTAGCTTGCGCCCGCGGTTCCGCCCACGTCAATATCGATCCCTTGGGAACAGTATTTTTTCCCGTATAAAATGTACCCTATGTCCTTCTCCGGACCCCAGATAACGTGAGATCAAACAGTTAAAATTGTCACAGATGATGTATTTCTATTGCCGCTATAACAACAAATACTAAAAACAGAATCAAATAATTATATAAGAGGGGCTCCCATACAACAAACGTGATTTTTAGGGTTCCGTACCCAGAGGGTAAAAACGGGACCCTATTCATATGGCCATGCTGTCCGTCTGTCACCAGGCTGTATCTCATGAACCGTGATAGTCAAATGATAGTATAAGGGGGGCTCCCATACAACAAACGTGATCTTTTTGCTCGTCTTTCCTCGATATTGATAACGGAAACAGGTAGACGCTTGAAATATTCACAGAATATTTAGTTATATATTCACTTTATAAATAAATAATAATATTAAAATAAAATAAATATTCAAGGACAAACCATAAAACGACATACTTCTTTTTTGGCCATTTTTATAGATAACTAATCGTTGCCCGCGGCTCCGCCCGCATTAGTGTCGATCCCTCGGGAACAGTAGAAGTTTCCGGAATTAAAGGTACCTTCTCCGGGCTTCAAAGTACCTCCATACCAAATTTCATCAAATTGGTTCAACGGTTGAAGCGTGAAAAGAAAACAGACAGAGTTACTTTTGCATTTATAATATTTTTGATGTTATGTACCAACTCGGCCAAACGACTTGTTAGGCGTCACGCGTGTCCTATAATAATAATAATAAAATCATTCATTTCAGGTACTAAGTCCCATATCTTACATATACATTGAAAGATTCGTTCTGTAATCTATCAGCAATACATCGATTTATATAAGAGATTGCCCCTCGGCTCATGTCGGCTGCCGGTGATAAGAGGGCTGGCTGCTTTTTCGCCCAACGGATTAGCATAGCTATCCAACGGGGGAATGCAGCCAGCGTTCTTGCTACCATGCCACACGGGCTAGATTTCGAAGAAATTTCTTTCTAGTGCTCTGTTTTTTTTCACTTCATGTTTATATTGTATACTAGCTTTTGCCCGCGGCTCCGCCCGCGTCAATGTCGATCCCTCGGGAATAGTAATTTTTCCCGGGATAAAAGGTAGCCTATGTCCTTCTTCGTACTCCAAAGAACTTGTATGCAAAATTTCATGATGATCGGTTTAGTAGTTACGGCGTGAAAGCGTAACAAACAAACAAATAAACAAACAAACAAACAAACTCACTTTCGCATTTATAATATTAGTAAGGATTAGTAAGGATAAGGATATTAGTAAGGATAATTAGTTTTAATCACTGTCATTTTAAAAATAACTATTTAAATATGTTTTACGAACAAAAAAAAATAAAACAAAAAAATATAGTTCATTTATTTTATTTCCCAGTTCCTAAAGTAGTCTGTAGTTAGGACAATTAGGGAAAGAAAGCTCCTGAGCGACATGGTACAACGAGGCAGTCAAAGATTCAAAGAGATATTCAGAAAATAGGCCTTTTCAGGCACTTTTTCACGTCAATTCACATTTTAAATAATACTCATTATATTATATTCAAATTATTAATTATTGTTCAAACTTCAAAAGCTACAAACTACTAGCGTTTCGGAACCGACCACTGCAGAGAAGAAGACGCCGAAAGAAACTCTTTTCAACAGTATTGGTCGCCTACTTGCCTGAAGGGCTTTGTATGATATTTAATATTTTTATCTTTTCTTTTTTTTTCTGATGTCATGTTATATACAATTTCAATTTACATATTTTTGTGGAACACGTTATGTTAGCAATCGCAGTTGGTACGGAACCCTTCATGCCCGAGTCCGACTCGTACTTGGCCGGTTTTCGCGATTAGGTAATATGTTTTTAATTTCTATTTCACACCATAAACTGTAAACTTAAGCCACATATTTCCCATGAGATAGCATCTGTCACAACATGTCGTTTTCTGATGTTAGATTCCATCTTTAGAGAATTGTGGGAAAACCTAATAATCATAATGTTTTTAACAATCGTCTTGCACGTGAATTATTATTTTGACGTGTTATCGTGTTTTTTAGGGTTCCGTATCTCAAAAGGTAAAAAGGATCACTTGGTTGTCCGTCTGTCTGCCTGTCGGTCTGTCAAGACCTTGTTTTCTCGGGAACGCGTGGAGATCTGAAGTTGAAATTTATATCAAATACTCAGGTCTACTGTCCCTTGAAGCTGTGAAAAAATCAAACTTCTAAGCCAACGCAATGAAAAGATTCAGCCGTTAATGCCGTTAACTTCGTGGTTTTTCGACATTCGCAAGGGAATCAAAACCTACAGGGTACTTCTCGTAAACTCATAATTTTGAAATTTAGTACGAAGCAACGTCATATAGCACAGATAAAGAAAGAATTGCGAAAAGTATACATTTTCAGCTACATCATATAATAAAAATATTTTTAATAATTTTCAGTTTGTTATAGATAACGGTACGGAACCCTTAGTGCGCAAGTCCGACTCGCACTTGACCGGTTTTTTATTTTATTTTATGTATATGTGACGGCAAACGAGCAGACGAGCCCCCTGATGGAAAGTGGTCACCGTCGCCCATGGACATCTGCAACACCAGAGGTGCTGATGCGTCTCTTAAGATTCCTGTAAACAAGCCTTTTGAAGGACCCCAAGTCATAGCACACAGGGAAAACCTCGGGAGGGAGTCCATTCCACAATCCTGTTGTACGAGGAAAAAAAACCACGTGACGCTCTGACATTTTTATAGACCCAAGCGTCAAGGATGTGGGGATGGACTTTACTCCTGTGGCGAGCAGTGCGGTGGTAGAAAGGTGACAGTGGCACCAATTCAAAAAGTTCTTTCGAACACTCTCCATAGTATAAACGATAAAATACACACAGAGCCAACGTCTCTCCGTTGATTAAGACCGAGGGTGTCTTAATCAACAAAAATTAATTAAAGAAGTCCACTGCTGGACTAAGGCTTCTCCCAAGGATTCTTTGTTTCATGGGAGGATATTGCCATACTCACCACGCTTGGCAGGCGGGTTGGCGAACGTAGCTTATTTGGTTGTGCTTATGACGCTGCTGCCCATCGGAAGAATTTTTAAGCTAGGGTAGGATAGGAATTTGTTGAATTTGAAACTGCCATCTGCGCTGGACTTCCATCAGGTGGGCGCGTGGGCCGTACGTAAAAAAAATTGTGAGTTGACGTCTTTTGGAGAAAATCTGCTGTGCAGTTTGTTGCTGCTTTCTGCACTCCGCCAGTGTATATATTCTTTGACTCCGCTTTAGAAGCGGCGCAACTGTTGAGAAGCGAAATCTATATACTAATACTAATATTATAAAGCTGAAAAGTTTGTTTGTTTGAACGCGCTAATCTCGGAACCAATTGAAAAATTATTTTTGTGTTGGATAGTCCATTTATTGATAAAGGCTTTAGGCTATAAAACATCACGCTGCAACCAATAGGAGTGTAGCATGAATAAAAAATGTTTGAAAACGGGGGAAAATTATTCTTCCACTAGCTGTTGCCCGCGACTTCATCCGCGGCAATTTCTGTTATTATGATTAATTAGTATAAATTAAAAATGTTCCCCGTTTTCAAAACATTTTTTATTGATGCTACGCTCCTATTGGTCGCAGAGTGATGTTTTATAGCCTGAAGCCTTCCTCAATAAATGGACTATCCAACAAAAAAAGAATATTCCAATTTGAACCTGAAGTTTTTGAGATTAGCGCGTTCAAACAAACAAACTCTTCAGGTTTATAATATAAGTAAGTATAGATACGAATAAAAAAACGAATTAATCATAATAACAGAAATTGCCGCGGACGAAGTCGCGGACAACAGCTAGTATGACAATATAACTGTATTGAATAAACGTTTTGATTTGAATTAAATTGAATATGGTTTGAATACTTGTTGAATAAAAAAATCTTATAAAACATACCTTGTGACTAGCTCCGTGGCGCAGCGGTCAACACGCCAGCCTGCGACACGGAGCGACCGGGTTCGATCCCCGGCCAGGTCAAGATGGAAAATGATCTTTTTCAGATTGGCCTGGGTCTTGGATGTGTATCTATATATGTATTTGTTATAAAATATAGTATCGTTGAGTTAGTATCCCTTAACACAAGTCTCGAACTTACTTTGGAGCTAGCTCAATCTGTGTGATTTGTCCGTATATATTTATTTATTATACCTTAACCTTCTTAAGTCTATTTCGTAACGCTATATCTAAGTTTAAACTCTATTATCCTCAAGTTAGAAGAATATCATTTGCAAGACAATTAACCCGCTCCTTTGATCTCACTTACGTAAATGCCACTGTTGTTAGTTTCCACGTATGGCGCCCTTCTCATTGACCCTAGTAATATTCCCATAACAATGTTCGTCACAATGATTTCATGGAACCAATACGAAGACACCATCATCATTCCGAAAGCTCTGTGGCGCAGTGGTTAACACGCCAGCCTGCGACACGGAGTGCCCGGGTTCGATCCCCGGCCAGGTCAAAATGGAAAATGATCTTTTTCAGATTGGCCTGGGTCTTGGATGTTTATCTATATATGTATTTGTTATAAAATATAGTATCGTTGAGTTAGTATCCCATAACACAAGTCTCGAACTTACCTTGGGGCTGGCTCAATCTGTGTGATTTGTCCATATATATCTATTTATTTAATATTCCGTGTAGGTGACACGTTCAATCGACCATGCACACACTGGTGTCAAAGTTCTTCGGTACCGCCTCTCGGCCTCTGACGTGGTTCCTTTAACGACTACCAGATGGCAGCCGGGACCAACAGCGTAACGTGCCTTCCGAAGCACGGAATCATCTTCATTATCAGACAATCAGGTGATTCAAGCCTGCAATGTCCTAACCAAACTGGAAACAACTAAACAAAGTGTACTTCCGGTGGGAATCGAACCCACCCTCCCCTCCTCCTGTCCTTCCCCAATGTCTTTCCCCAAGTCCTTGAAAGGCCGGTAACTCCTGTCACACCCTAGTGTTACAGTTGTCCATGGGCAGCGGTGATCACTTACCATCAGATGACCCGCTTGCTTGTTTGCCGTCCTATAACATAAAAAAGTTTCATCATCAGGTCCTTTTTAGTCTCCACTACAGGAGCACGACCCTCTCTGTACTACTAGGGCCATACTTGGCCAGAGCAGCCAGAGGACTTGGCCTACACTCTCCACGCTGGCCAGACGGGTTGGAGAGGTGTCTTAGATGTTTATAAGCTTTGTTTAGCTTGTATTTCCTAAGTCGCCTTCCATCTACGACATCCACGGGAAGACTTGGAGTGGTCCTATTCTACTCTGCCGGATACCACACGGCTATAAAAATAAAAAAGTTTATATGTATGTATATGCGTCACATGCCGGTACCTACCTAACCTGCAGGTTAATAGCTTCGCAACCACAATAGCCTGCAATCATATAATGATTAGATTGTTGTTGAAACTACTTCCGTGCGGCGAGATCGGTTAAGTGAAAAAAATATATATATACTAGCTTTCGCCCGCGGCTCCGCCCGCGACTATGTCAATCCCTCGGGAATAGTACTTTTTCCCGGGATAAAAGGTAGCCTATGTCCTTCTCTGTACTCCAGAGAACTTGTATGCAAAATTTCATGATGATCGGTTCAGTAGTTACGGCGTGAAAGCGTAACAAACAAACAAACAAACTCACTTTCGCATTTATAATATTAGTAAGGAAAACCGGCCAAGTGCGAGTCAGACTCGCGCACCAAGGGTTCCGTACCGTTATCTATAAAAACGGAAAAAAAATCATGTCTGTTGTACGAGAGCCCTTTTAAATTATTATTATTTTTATTTAATTATTTATTTTTAAAGTTAATATTTAACTATATATTCTGTGAATATTTAAGCATCTACCTGTTGCCGTTATCAATATTATGCAAAATTAAGCAAAAAAATCACGTTTGTTGTATGAGAGCCCCCTTAAATATTTATTTTATTCTATTTTTTTGTATTTGTTGTTATAGCGGCAACAGAAATACATCATTTGTGAAAATTTTAACTGTCTAACTATCACAGTTCATGAGATACAGCTTGGTGACAGACGGACAGACAGACAGATAGACGGACAGCGGAGCGATATTAATAGGGTCCCGTTTTTACCCTTTGGGTACGGAACCCTAAAAAGTGACTTCAATCCTTCGATCAAATGTAATGGTACATACACGATTCGCGCTCGAAAAGTGGCACCGGCAAAACAGCGCACTAATCGAGTTTCGGAGCTGTTTTGTCCACAGTTTCAATAAACCGCGCTAGCACTCACACGTCTAGCGATGACGACGTTACAGTGAAAAGATGCAAAAACTACGCATCAAAAGTATAAAAACAAAGATGGAGTTATACTTTCAGTATGTACCGTTTTTGTCGTTGTTTGTAAGGTATTCATGTTGTTTTGACTCGGGGACATTATTAAGGCTTCATTTTGTATGAGACTGTGTATCTACCGTTATATTTGATCGAAGATTCAATCAAAGTAACCAATTTTGAAATTTTAAAACATTAGTACTGCCATACAATGTGGCAATGCTGCTAGCCTTCTGGCACGCTACCACGGGGTAATGAGCTGCAAGGGCTATTTTATTTGTAATTTTGTTTTCTATTTAATATTAGTTAGCATAGTAAGCATTAAAATATTAAATAGAATATTATAAATGCGAAAGTGAGTTTGTTTGTTTGTTTGTTACGATTTCACGTTCATCATCATTTCAAGTAGGTGTCACGGTCAATCGACCATGCACACCCTGGTGTTAGAGTTCTTCGGAACCGCCTCTCGGCCTCTGACGTGGTTCCTTTAACGACTACCAGATGGCAGCCCGGACCACCGGCTTAACGTGCCTTCCGAAGCACGGAATCATCTTTATTATCAGACAATCAGGTGATTCAAGCCTGCAATGTCCTAATCAAACTGGAAACAACTAAACAAAGTATGCTTCCGGTGGATATCGAACCTACGACCGGGTCAACAGGCAAACGCCTTAACCACTGGACCACGGAGATTTCACGTTGTAACTACTGAACCGATCATCATGACATTTAGCATACACGTTATCTGAGGTACGGATAAGGACATTAGGTACATTTTATCCCGGGAAAAAGTACTGTTCCCGAGGGATCGACATTGACGCGGGCGGAGCCGCGGGCGAAAGCTAGTTATTTCATAATTTGATCTTTTGAAATTCGAACTTGAATGATGTAGCTTTTCAGTATGTAGAGCTGAAATTCATATCAAATAGGCCTACGGCCCCTTGGAGCTGTGAAAAAATATCAAACTTCTAAGCCAAAGCAATCAAAAGATACAGCCGTTTTTGCCGCAAGTTTTTGACATTCGCAAGAGAATCAAAACCTACAGGGTGCTTGCCGTGAACTCAGAATCTTGAAATTTGGTACGAAGCAACGTCTTATAGTATAGCATAGATAAAGGAAAAATTGCAAAAAGCATAAATTTTTTGTTGTATTAAACAGAAAATATATTTTTAATAATTTTAAACTTATTATATACTAGCTTTCGCCCGCGACTCCGCTTGCGTTAATGTCGATCCCTCGGGAATAGTATTTTCCCGGGATAAAAGGTACCCTATGTCCTTCTTAGTACACCAAAGAACTTGTATGCAAAATTTCATGATTATCGGGTCAGTAGTTGCGGCGTGAAAGCGTAACAAATAAACAAACAAACTCACTTTCGCATTTATACGAGTAATATTACTAGCTTTCGCCCGCGGCTCCGCCCGCGTCAATGTCGATCCCTCGGGAATAGTTCTTTTTCTCGGGATAAAAGGTAGCCTATGTCCTTCTCCGTACTCCAGAGAACTTGTATGCAAAATTTCATGATGATCGGGTCAGTAGTTGCGGCGTGAAAGCGTAACAAATAAACAAACAAACTCACTTTCGCATCCTTATCCTTATCCTTACTAATATTATAAATGCGAAAGTGAGTTTGTTTGTTTGTTTGTTTATTTGTTTGTTTGTTACGCTTTCACGCCGTAACTACTGAACCGATCATCATGAAATTTTGCATACAAGTTCTCTGGAGTACGGAGAAGGACATAGGCTACCTTTTATCCCGGGAAAAAGTACTATTCCCGAGGGATCGACATTGACGCGGGCGGAGCCGCGGGCGAAAGCTAGTTTATAATATTAGTAAGGAAAGGATAATGGTACGGAACCCTTCGTGCGCGAGTTCAATTGACACTTGGCTTTCTTTTCTTTTTTTTGAATTAACAATAAGCTCCAAGTGAGCTTTCGCTACTTCACCGGGCGTTTGTACTCTGCTGGTTTTTTAATTTCATATTGATGTCATGATGGGTTTTATAGCCGGTCTTCATAATTAATTTATTTTTGTCAGACATTGGTATACAAATAGGTTTTATAAGCAAGTAGGTCGAGAGGCCGGGCCTGCATACACAATGCTACCTACGGCAGTTGAGGATGACATACCTACCTGATCAAGAAATGAAAGTAAATTTATGTATTCACTAGCTGTTGCCCGCGACTTCGTCCGCGGCAATTTCTGTTATTATGATTATATTACTATGACTAGCTGTTGCCCGCTACGCTAGCTGTTCTATTATTATGAATAATTGCAATCCCAATTTCTATTATTATGAATAATTAGGTTTTTTCTTAGTATAGATGAATAATTTTCCCCCGTTTTCAAAACATTTTTTATTGATGCTTCGCTCTTATTGGTCGCAGCGTGACGTTTTATAGCCTAAAGCCTTCCTCAACAAATGGACTATCCAACACAAAAAGAATTTTCTAATTTGAACCAGTAATTCCTGAGATTAGCGCGTTCAAACAAACAAACAAACTCTTCAGCTTTATAATATTAGTATAGATTTATTTATTCAACATTCATTACTATCAATAACATTATAAAAACATTCTATAAATAAAAAACTTCATCAAGCACGCCGCATCGAGGCAACGTACCCAAAATACTGGCAATATTTCCTCACTGTAGGTATTGCAAGGCTGATCCGCTGAACAAAATAACTACCAGCCGGGTACCAGTTCGGGTCTCTTGTAAGAGGCGCGCTGTAATATCCGTTAAAAATTTTCTGGCGTCAGGGCCCCAGGAACCCATCGTTTGTAGAAAGGTAAAAAATATAATTATCTGCTAGACCCTTACTACTTACTTACGCCTTTTGGCTGTCTCCGCAGTGATAGCCGCGGCTCCTCCATGAGCCGAAGTCGAAGGAATGTGTGAAGGCGCCAAAGTATCCAGTTAAATTGATTGCTTAAAGAGTTTTTAGTTTTGGTAGAGCCGCGCTACCGGCAAATGCTGAAGCTGAATGGGCCGGCTCGTCCGGGGAAGTACCACACTCTCTCAGAAAATCGACGTTTGAGTAGAAGCTTTACCGCTTCTATGCTTCGTTCGGTGAGTGAGAGAGCCGGAGGCCAATCGTTCCCCCTCCCCTTCCCATTTCCTTCCCCCAACTCCTTAAAAGGCCGACAACGCACATGTCACATCTCTTTAAAAAAAAAAAACTGTCACACCTTGGTGTTGCAGTTGTCCATGGGCAGCGGTGATCACTTCCCATCAGGTGACCCGCTTGTTCGTTTGCCGTACACCATAAAATAGGCCACGTTTAACCGCATCGCCTATTGTCATGATTCTTTAGGTTTTTTTTTTCATAAAAAAACTGGTCAAGTTCGAGTCGGACTCGCGCCCGAAGGGTTCCGTACCATCAGGTGACCCACTTGCTCGTTTGCCGACCCAAATAATAATAAAAAAAATTTTTTTGCTCGTCTAACTGACGGATAATTATATTTTTTTAGGACTAACCTATTCCAGAACTAACGTTATCTTTATAAGCAAGAAAGCGCTATTACACAGCATGACAGTCTACTTTCGGAAATCGTTAACAATACCTTTCTTTGCACGGTCGGATAAGTCAGTAATTTGATTCAATGGGGTATTTTAGGTCCGGTCAAAGACTTTGGAAGTCGTTATTTTGTCATTTGGGTGAAAGTTTTTCATGATATCATGCTGGCGACCAAGACAATATACTTAATAGTCGTACTGCGGGTTCGATCCCCGATCAGGTCAATATGGAAAACGATCTTTTTCAGATTGACCTGGGTCTTGGATGTTTATCTATATAAGTATCTATTATAAAATATATTATCGTTGAGTTAGTATCCTACGACACAAGTTCACAACTTACTGTGGGGCTAGCTCAATTTGTGTGATATGTCCCTATATATTTATATATTATTTAAGCTCGGGAGGCCGGGCGCTGTGCCCGATGCCATGCCTGCTACCACCGGACAGGCATGGGCCCTGGCGCCCTGGCTTGCCCCACTCTAGATCCGGCCCTATCTATGATACTATTTTTGTATATACTGTTTATGTAACAAAAATTGATCATCGTCATATCATAAACTGCCTCCGTGGTCCAGTGGTTAAGGTGTTTGCCTGTAGACCCGGGCCGTGGGTTCGATTCCAAGCATATTTTAAGCATACTTTGTTTAGTTATTTCCAGTTTGGTTAGGACATTGCATGTTTGAATCACGTGATGACTGATAATAAAGATGATTCCGTGCTTCGGAAGGCTCGGTAAGTCGTTGGTCCCGGCTGCCATATGGTAGTCGTGAAAGGAACCACGTCAGAGGCCGAGAGGCGGTTCCAAAGAACTTTGACACCAGGGTGAGCATGGTCGATTGACCGTGACACCTACACGAAATGATGATGATCATCATCATCTTGTCAGCCGCAAGACCAGAGGACTGGCTGTTTTTTTGCACAGTGCATAATAATGTTATCCAGCGTGGAAAAAACCAGCGTTCTTGGCACCATGCCGGACGAACGGACGAAGCCCTTTGGACTTTTACTTAAGTTAGTTTAAAATTACTCTAAGTTTTTATCATAATTGATTCTCGTTTTATTTGTTATTTCCAATAAATACCTAATTTCTTATTTCTATGAAGGGCCTACTTTCTATTTTCTAGGGTTTTTAACCCTAATTATAGATAATATTTGCAGCATTCGATAAAAGTCAGTGGAGAAAGGGTGAAAGTAAGGGGAGGCAAAGGCCTCCCCTTACTTTCTCTGCTGGTCACTTACCATCAGGTGAGATGGGAGACAAATGCCTACTTCGATAATTAGTAAACAAAAAAAAGGCACAGCAGTGCGACATAATACTAGACTAATATACAAGTACCTAGGTAGTTAAAAATTACAAGTCTACGACCAAAACATAATTATTAAAATACCAAATTCCGCACGATGGTCTAATTACAATTGCGTAACCTGAAAAGTGAAGAAAAAATTAGCTATATCTATGTTGAAATTTGTTTCATCATAGTTCCCATTTGGTTGTTTCAGTCGATTTGCAAATAAGACAAAATCAAAGTTTTTACTGAAAGTATTACTACCGCCATCTCTTAATGGTCGCAATAACTAACGATAGGTTTACGTAGTACAGCTATTCATTGCTAGATTGTAGTACTTATTTTGCACTGTGTATTCAGTATGAACATTTTTCGCTAGATGGCGATAATACAAATAGGTAAATTAATTCCGCCACTCTCTACTAGATGGCGGGACCCAATACGGTCGCAATGTCGCAATAAGAAGCCACTTTTGACGTTCATTACTTGCTACGACGTAATTCGACTTTGTAGCTATTTTCTTCAACGTAAAATCAGTTTTATTCACAGTTTCTAATACAAAATATCGGCAAAAACGCATCAACCACTATATTTTGAATATGAAACTGTCACTTTCATTCTCTAAGCAACTGTCAAGCAAGAGTAACTTCTTTTTGCGGTGTAGGCTCAGAACAATAACTAAAGCATAGAAACCGTGTTAAAATAACAACAAAATACAATATTCTACACTCTTTTTACTTATGGCATTGTTAAAGCATCAGAAAGAGATGCATATACAATGCCATTTGCGTAAATGTGCAGGTTGTCCTGGGGTACTGATGTGATCAGGGTTGTACTATATCGATGAAATATATTTATCGACTAAATGTTTCGTCCTAAGAAAGTCATAAATGTACTCTACTCTGATTGTATCGATTCGTTAAATGAGTACGATTCATAAAAAAAAAACAACTAGTTGCACTCCAGGAGTGCCGGCAGAAGTGAAAACTCGCCTTTGCGGCATACTTAGGTCCGTGTCCTTCTTACGAATTTTCGATCAATTCACGTGTCCTGACGCGAGTTTTCTGTTTTACCCATCCCAAAAAGTGCACAAAGCTGCTAAAGAGGCTTTTACTTTAAAAGTTACGTCAAGATACACCTAAATAACTCCTAATCGCATGGCTTCATAAATAGGTAAAAAAAAATCCATACATTACCCACCGCGCGTCTACTGTCTACTGCTGGTCATTAGGCCTTACCCAGTATTGGTCGAACGGCAGAATACCTAATATGATGTCAATCATATTTTCGATTATTTCGAAATTCAAACAATGCCTACTTACCTACCTTACCTATTACCTAAGAATGCGCAAAAAACCCAATGCATTCGATTTACAGTCCCCAATGTGAGGCAGTCCAACGTTGACATACTAGTTGAAGGTAAAATACTAGACTTTGTAAATGATACCACCTTCTTAGGAATCACAATAGACTCTAAATTGCAATGGGGCGCTCATGTATCAAAAGGTAATATAAGGTCAGATATATTTTTCACTTGATCAATGGGCCATTCAGCATATTTCAAAACCATCTAAAGCTTTTCCCAGCCAGCTTTGAGGAACAGTCAGTAAAGGAAAAATAATCAGGTAGGTAAAGAGAAACACATAATTCGAAGTGATATTTTTTATTTATAAAACTTTTACACTAGGGTAAAAAAGTGCCAGTGTGTTATTTGTGAAAAATTCAGTGTTGGTAATAGAAAAACAAGAGGTAAAGAAAAATAAAAGGTATTACTTTACCCACTTTCATTACTGTCCAGAATAAAATATGTTTTTCATAATTTTAAATATAAATAATAAAACCGTTTCCGTAAACTTTCTTATTACCATTGATTTATAATTCGGCAAATATAAATGTAGGTAAAGCATCGTGTTTCAATCGCTTCCATTTAATTTTATATTCGAAATTAATGTATCGGCACGGCAGTAAAATATTTTGAACAAATTCGACTATGTATGACATTTTATGTCCAATATGTCGCTTGAAAGTTCCTCGGATCCACACCTTTTTAATTTCCTTTTACTTCAGGGAGCTGCAATAAAATTTCAACAATAATTTTCTTCATTTTAGTAAGAATCGATTCTTTTTAGGGTTCCGTACCCAAAGGATAAAAACAGGACCCTACTAATATGACTCCGATATCCATCTTCTGTCACCAGGCTGTATCTCATGACATGAACCGTGATAGTGAGACAGTTGAAATATTGCAAACAAAAATTTCGGGCGTTTTTATAGCTTACGCCCACGGCTCCGCTCGCGTTAATGTCTATCCCCGATAACAGTACCTTATTCTGAGATGTAATTTATGTCTATGTTTTTTTCCGTACTCCAGAGATCGTGCAATGGTGATGATGATGATGCAAAATTTCATGATGATCGGTTCAGAAGTTACGGCGTGGAAGCGTAACAAACAAACTCACTTTCACATTTATAATATTATATGTAAGGATGGTACGGAACCCTTCGTGCGCGAGTCCGACTCACACTTTGCTGGTTGTTTAATTACCATGATGGTTCAATTTGTTACATTACTATTGCATGGCTCAACCAACACTAACAAAAATATCCCTGATAGCAAGACCGTCATAAAAAATATCGATATACTCGTAGATACGTGATTTTACCACATCACTAGCAAAAAAACTAACCTAATTTGAAATAAGGAAAAAACGATAATTTTAAGCAAAATACCTATAAAAGTTGTCATTTATACAATACGTTATATAATTGACAATATTATTGTTGTATTTTGAGGTATTTTGGGTTTTAATTATGCACTTTTAACTGAAAAACTTACCGAAGAAAATTATGTTTTACAGAATTTATTTCTGTTCGTCCTGAATGGGATTTACATCGCTCCATTGCACAAGACATTGTTTAGTATAATGGTCATTTGATAACGCACCAACCCAACACCGGTTAATACTTTTTTCCGTGAGAATTTTAGCACAATCCTATATTTAATTTGCAGACATCACAATTCCGCCGCAATGTTTTTGTCGATATATAACCCGATCAAATCGGCAAGATGCTAATATTACAGACGTTGAACTGTAATAAGTTATTTTGAATTTAGTCGGATTTAATTGGAGTCCAATGGAGTCCATTGACATTTCAAGTCGGGACAACCATGAAAATAATAGAAACTGACTGAAGTTTTTGTCTCATTCTGTCATAAGCGAAAGCTCATAAGAAAAATACAGTGTCAACTATCTGTTTTCAGTTTCTATTTTTATGCGGCTTCTATGTATATTATTCTTCTGAGGGTGTAGGTACTTAAAACTCCTCACTAGATGGCGTGGAAATACGTTCGAATACATTATCAAATAAAACCGCAGATAGCTCATCTCGTACATAATTAAACAAAATTATCTTAACGCCTGTACGCCTGTATGTTGTAAACATGTAAATCTTTTAATAAATATGTAGGTACGTAATTTATATCTTTTAAAATATTTTTTTTCTATAAGATAATTTACAAGATGGCAGGGTAAAGAAAAGCATGAGAGTATATCCGAACATCGCAAGCAAAACAAGTCAGCTGTCAGTGTGTAAGTAACAATAAAAGTTGCAACAATTTTGGTAAAAAATATTTATTCGGGTAGAAATTATAATCAACTGTCACCTGCGACTTCATCTGTTTTTTTTCTTGTTGTCAGTACTAACAACAAGTTTTTTTTTTATTTGCCGATTTCAATGAAGCTAACTTTAGGTACTCGTTTAAGCTGAGATTTATTAGTTAAATGGCTAAATGCGTTAAGTATTTTTGGAGAAAAGCTACAACAGGATAACCAACAGACAAACTTTAAAAATTGAGAATTTTGATTCTTTGCTTACTTTACTGTTTTATTATATACTAGCTTTCGCCCGCGGCTCCGCCCGCGTCAATGTCGATCCCTCGGGAATAGTATTTTTTCCCGGGATAAAAGGCAGCCTATGTCCTTCTCCGTACTCTAGAGAACTTGTATGCAAAATTTCATGATGACCGGTTCAGTAGTTACGGCGTGAAAGCGTAACAAACAAACAAACAAACAAACTCACTTTCGCATTTATAATATTAGTAAGGATAGTAAGGATAAGGATAAGTAAGGATGTAAGTTTTGATTACTCTCTTATGTTTCTTAAATGCTTACATGAGTGAATGAATATAGCGCCACACAGAGTTTTATTTTTTAAATCAATCTGATCTAATTGAAAATCTTAAACTTTACTCGCAAGTTAGTTATTACTTGTAGTATTATTACACCTACAAGATTATTACGGAAGAAAAGTTTCAGAAATTGTATTATATGGATATACTAGATCTTTTTCTAGCCCATCAGTGTAGTGTGTGTCCCACTACTGGGCCAAGGCCTAGGGTTTCTACCCATCTCTATCCTTTGCTATATCCGGCCATCTATGTTTAAATCTATCGAGGTCGTCTCTCCATCCAAGAAATATTACGACAAAAAAATAACGAAACGAAATTCGCCGGTACGACAGCTAGCTAGAATTAAAGGAAACTAAACTTCAACGGATCTGGTTTAATGCTGGTTCTCCACGTTCCGCAGAGACATAGCGAGAAATGTGCCTACCCTAAACAACTCACTTATTAACATTTTTTGTATGAGTCTTCTTCTTCTGTACCTTTTCCAATTATAGATTTTCTATGAGTCCTCCCAATGTGCATGAGTTGATATCATATTAAATCAAAATCAGTATTTGTTAACTTATTCATTAGAATTTTCAATTGACATTGCCAGTGTGTGACAGATAGCAAGGAAGAGTTGTCAAGTAAATGGTAATTTCAATACTACGCTGGCAACACCAAAAGTGCCATGCCCTCAGTAACGAAACGACACGATTGAGTTAGCGACTGATGTTTTTGTAAACTTTGCGTGAAGTGAATAGTGTTTCAAAATAATACTTCCTTACCGTTAAATAACAATCGGCGCGACTATTGGCAGTTTGTTTCACAATAATAAATTATTGCCCAGTGGATTGTGCTTAGTTTTGTCATATTCAAAACAAAAGTTTAGTCTGGTACCGTTTGAAAAAAAAAACAGTGCAACAGGTTGCATGCTGTGAAATGTTTGATCATTACAATTAAAAATAACAAACGTGTTTACATTTTTGTTATTTGGAATACATACAGTGAGGTTAAAGGTAAATCCTTGTGTTTAAAAGTGATTAAAAAGTCAGTGAAGTGATAAAAACAAAAATAAAATGTATACTCGTTTAAAATAATGTTATCACAACCAAAGAACAGAGTTCAAGCGATAAAGAGTAAATTCGAAAATTTGAACATTGAAAACGAACCAATAGTTCTGAGGAAGAAAAATACAGAGCAGTTGTTCAAAAAAAATGAGTTTGGCGGGAAATTTGACAAGGAAAATGATACATTATCGTCAAATAAGGATAATAATTCTGAAAATGATTCCATATCGAGCGATGAGTGTGTGGCAAACGTGAGTTATTTGTACAGTGATTCTGAAAAGGTTGATGGTAAAAAGTTTCTAACCAGACAAAGTAGTGACCCGTGCAAAAAACTCCACCGAAGCCATGCTTTTCGCTGTGACCGTAGTCAGAAGATAGTCGGAAGCCCAAAAAGGCATGGGAGTTGCTACGGTAGGTCAGAAACCAGTGATTTTACTTTAAAAATGGGAGAGAAAAAGTTGAGCAAGGAAAGACTGAAGCGATTTGGTAATTTACTCGAAGATCAGATGAGAAAAGAGAATTTTCAAGTGACTCAGAGTGTCAGTGATACGGTAATAGTCGGGCAGGTCCATGAAGTCGTTAATTTAGGAAATACAAGTCATTCCAATGCTAAAATTAACTCTATACCAGATTCAGAAGTGCCTCCACATATTTTAGAACAATATGCCAAGGTTATCAAGCCTAAAAAGCGGGAAGACAAGCAAGATGCCATGACAGATAGCGGTGTCAGTTCAGAAACGGAAAATTTAGACGAAGACCGCGGTAGAACTAAGAAATTGGTATCCCAGTTTGAGAAACAGGAGCAAGATGTTCAATCTGATACGAATTTGGAATCAATGAATGACTTTACATTATCCAGTGAAACTATGCGGTTGGAACGTAAGAATCCTCATTTAATCCTAACAGATACGTTAAAAAAGGCTTTAAAACAGCCTTTACCTGCCGGACCGCCTCCGAAAAAGCCTCCTCGTACATTCACAACATCTCCTATTCCTGAAGTCAAAGAAAAGGAACGTAAAGATGCGAAAAAAATGCTTGAGAAATTAGAAAAAGTGTTACTGAAGCGTGAAGCTCAGCAAAGCACTAAAAATGTTTACGATGTAGCTGAATCCGATATGAGTTTAAAAAAACCGAAAGAACCAAATAAGGAGATCCACTATCTATGTACGGAAATACTCGATATTACCCACAGAACGCTACTCCCAAATCAAAACAAAGATTTGAACTGTTTTAAACTGAACTGCAGTAATATAATGAATTCTACCACTAGTCTCCCATACACAAGACTCAATTCGCATGATTCATTCCTTCGTGACGATAA
Organism: Elegia similella; assembly: GCA_947532085.1. Lineage (NCBI taxonomy): Eukaryota > Metazoa > Arthropoda > Insecta > Lepidoptera > Pyralidae > Elegia > Elegia similella. Next base: position 1,736,432 of record OX383954.1, on the reverse strand, counting down.
ATTGGATAGTCGTAAGTGTTTAAAATGTCAACTTAACGAAGAAAAGCAGGACCGTTTTAAATGCCATCTCCATTGTGAGTGTAAGAAGTCTGAGTTTTATGTGGAGGAAGAGCATATTTATGATGAACCGTGTATGGAGGGTGTGGCGAAGAAGAATAAATACGGAACATTGAATCTCAGTAAGAGTTACAGCAAGAGTTTGGAGGATCTGCGAAACACCGGGAGCTTGGAGCAGGTGAGTCAACTTTAAAGTTTATTTTGTTTGTTATCTATACTAATGTTATAAAGCTGAAGAGTTTGTTTGAACGCGCTAATCTCAGGAACTACTAGTTCAAATTGGAAAATTCTTTTTGTGTTGGATAGTCCATTTATTGAGGGAGACTTTAGGCTATAAAACATCACGCTGCAACCAATAGAAGCGAAACATCAATAAAAAATGTTTTGAAATCGGGGAAAAAATATTCATCTATTCGCGCGGGAAGAGAAGCAGCTTGTGCAACTTATTAACTTATGTTTGCGGTCAACGAGTGTCGACAATTAGTTTTCAAGTTTTGTGCTTGAGATCGAGTAAGTCATGCTCACTAAAATGTTCAAACTGGTGGCGGCGTTGTGTGTCGGGTCGTCGAGTTCCCTCTAATATGGTTGAGCTCAGCGATGGCTGATCCATGCGTCAACTCGTGAACGGGTGCTGCCAGGGGGGACAGGTCTGCTCGGCCTCTTTGAGACTTCTATCTATCTTAGAGACTTTAATCATATCTGTTGTTGTTGCACGCTCGATCGCTAACATAACGTGTTCCGCAAAAATATGTAAATTAAAATTGTATATGACATGACATCAGAAAAAAAAAAAGATAAAAATATTAAATATGGCAAGTAGGCGACCATTACTGTTGAAAAGAGTTTCTTTCGGCGTCTTCTTCTCTGCAGTGGTCGGTTCCGAAACGCTAGTAGTTTGTAGCTTTTGAACAATAATGAAAAATTTGAATATAATATAATAAGTATTATTTAAAATGTGAATTGACGTGAAAAAGTGCCTGAAAAAGCCTATTTTCTGAATAAATCTTTCAATCTTTGAATCTTGAATCTTTGCATTCTACGTTTTTTCTTTTCTCCCAGACCAGCATGGAAGAGAACTATGTATGTTATTATAATAGGCTAGTTTCCTGGGTCAAAATAATAACATTACAATTAGTCGGTCATTTGGATAATCAAAAAATATTGGACACGTATTTTTTCTTTTGTCAATTAAACAATAAATGGAAAAGATAAAGCGCGTCAAAGTTCATGAGTGGGGGCTTGTGATGTCAAAGTTTGCTAAAAAGTGTAGCAAACTATGACGTCACTCAGAATTTCAAAGGGCTATATCTTTATCATTTTTCATTAAATCGACAAAAGAAAAAATACGTATCCAATATTTTTTTAATTACTAACTGACGGACTAATTATATTTTTTTAGGAAACTAGCCTATTCTATTTACTCTTATTATGAGGTTAGTATACTATATTATCTATAAGTAAAAATCTTGATTGATGATGTGATTATCTGATTGATGAATGATAATGATAAAATAGGATTATAGATATTTGTTCACAAAATTTATTAGAAGGCATCCGATTCGTCAAATGTTTTTTTTAATATCTTGTACGTCGGATGCTACGGAAGGCGCGGCCGTTATTCCCGGCTTTTATTATGAGCTAGCAGTTGTCAGGTGCCTTAAAGCAGCTGGAAAAATCTGATACTAGTATTGTTCACTGATTGATAAGCATTTTTTGCAAGATCAAGATTTTTTACATATTATCACGTCTACATCCCTGACGGGGTACACAGAGCCTAGGGCCATAACACCCAAGGGCTACATTTAGCATCCCCATTTAATGAGCGGGGAGTTTTTTCTTTTCAAAATCAAAATCAAGTACGGAAAGGTGGTTAAGGACCTAGTGATATGGTGCCTCGGCTTCGCCTCGGCCCTCATGCTTCAATACCTCTTTTGCCGGCTGCTGCAATAATGTAATTTTTCTAATCATCATTATCATCATCATTTTAGTTGCAAGAAGTCCACTGCTGGACTAAGGCCCCTCCCAAGGATTCATCGTTCCATGGAAGGATATTGCCATACTCACCACGCTTGGGGCAGGCGGATTGGCGAGCGCAGTTGCTTTGGCTTCTTGTCAAGAAGCCAAAGAGGTTCTTGTGCCTCCGACGCTCCCGGTCGGAAGCATTTTGAAGCTGGGGGAGGATAGGAATTCGTTGGATCTGGGAAGGGAATGAAGGATACTACTCACTTGGAGATAATGGGGGAAAAGCAAGCAGCAGCTAGGGAGGTCGGGCGCGCGTACCTGATGCTAATCCTGCAACTGCAACTGCAACAGCGAGCTCGGTGGCGCAGTGATTAACACGCCAGCCTGCGACACGAGGGTGCCCGGGTCAAGATGGAAAATGATCTATTTCAAATTGTCCTGGGTCTTGGATGTGTATCTTTATATATATTTGTTGTAAAATATAGTATCGTTGAGATAGTATCCCATGACACAAGTCTCGAACTTACTTTAGGACTACCTCAATCTGTGTGATTTGTCCATATATGTTTATTTATGCCTACCGGATAAGCAGATGATGATGATCGCTGATATACTTTTCGAAATGTTAGTTATTCATACTGTAAAATGATTAAGTATAGTTTTAACGGCCATTGTTCAGTATTGTTAGTTCTCATTTATCTTACTATATTTGGATGATCTAATTTCAATACGCACAGTTACTTAAATAATGACTTGTTAACTCGCGTAGGCATTTACAATGACTCAGGCATCGTTATCCGTAACGATTTTATGTCATTCACCTCACGGAGATTTAAGTTAACGAAGAAACAAAACAAGAGTTTTAGCAAAAAATAAATTATTAAAAGAAGCTGTAGATTAGGATGGTATGGACATGTTTTGCGAAGAGAAGAGAGCCATATAACTAGGAAGGTGATGGATATTAATGTAATTCGGAATAAGAGTAGAGATAGGCCAAAGAAAAGATGGATTGAGTGTGTGAAGGAGGATATGGGTAAAAAGGATGGTAACGAAAGAAATTGCTCAAGATAGAGCGAAATGGAAAATACTCACATGCTGTCCCGACCCCACTTAAAGTGGGATAAGGTGAGGAAGAAGAAGAAGAAACGAATCCACACTGTAAAGTACTTTCCAAGACAAATCAAATGAGCCCAAACACGATTGGTGTACCTTGTTTAGTTTAAGAGTTCCTATGGCCTTCCGACTCCATCATCAGACCAGCGCAACGATTCCATAATATTGTATTGTCATCCGATTTACACATGCATGCAAAATTTCAGCTCAATCGGTAACCGGGAAGTGGATCAAACTTAACTTGCAAGATTTGATAACAGACAAACATCGGGACAGGTGAAGCTAAATAAAAACCGGCCAAGTGCGAGTCCGACTCGCGCACAAAGGGTTTCGTACCGTTATCTATAAAAACGGCAAAAAATCATGTCCGTTGTATGGGAGCCCCCGTTTAATATTGATTTTATTTTCATTCAATTATTTATATTAAAAGGGAATATATAACTAAATATTCTGTGAATATTTCAAGCGTCCACCTGTTGCCGTTATCAATATCTAGCAAATACAAGCAAAAAAAATGACGTTTGTTGTACGGGAGCCCCGTTAAATATTTATTTTATTCTATTTTATTCTATTTTTAATTTTTAATAGCGGCAACAGAAATACATCATCTGTAAAAATTTCAACTTCTTCTATCGTGTCAATGGTCCAAACGATTAAATTAATCTTGCCCAGAATGATGCAAAATTTCAACTGTCTAACTGTCACGGTTCATGAGGTACAGCCTGGTGACAAACGGACAGACGGACAGCGGAGCGATATTAATAGGGTCCTGTTTTACCCTTTGAGTACGGAACCCTAAAAACGGGCATGTGCGAGTCATACTCGCGTGAAGATCAAAGATTCAAAGATTTATTCAGAGAATAGGCCTATTCAAGCACTTTTTCACGTCAATTCACATTTTAAATAATACTCATTATATTATATTCAAATTATTAATTATTGTTCAAAAGCTACAAACTACTAGCGTTTCGGAACCGACCACTGCAGAGAAGAAGACGCCGAAAGAAACTCTTTTCAACAGTATTGGTCGCCTACTTGCCTGAAGGGCTTTGTATGATATTTAATATTTTTATCTTTTCTTTTTTTTTCTGATGTCATGTTACAATTTCAATTTACATATTTTTGTGGAACACGTTAGGATCCTACGATTAATTTATTTTACTGACTTAGACCCTAATATTTAAACCAAATATTTATATTTAGGTTTTCCTGTTATATAAGTTGTTGTTTTTCGTGTGTGTAAGTGGCCAACACTGGTGTCCTTTTTAAGCTGCCTGCCTTCGACACGAAGTGACCGGGTTCGATCCCCGGCCAAGTCAAGATGGAAAATGATCTTTTTCAGATTGGCCTGGGTCTTGGATGTGTATTTATAATGTATTTGTTATTAAAATATAGTATCGTTGAGTTAGTATCCCATAACACAAGTCTCGAACTTATTTTGGGGCTAGCTCAATCTGTGTGATTTGTCCGTATATATTAATTACTAATTTAATTTATTTAAAAAAATATATATACAGTCGAACATAGAACCTTTTTGAAGTCGGTTGAAAATTGATCATTGTTTCCGGAGACGGAATGGTATTTTCTTGATTTCTAACCACGGTTTCTAACATTTTCGCCCATTCCCTCGACCGGCTTGGACTTGGACTGTCTGCGCGAAAAGAGAAGCAAGGCATGGAAAATGTGTCATTATGAGTCAGAATCGTTATTCGTAACGATTATAAGTCATTCACCTCACAGAGAATGAACGGAAAACGTTATCAGTGCATGTTTCCGATTTGCACAATACGCGATTAGAAAAAAGTAACTTAAACTACTTACTTTATATCTTTTGAATTACATGCATAGTATATATCACATCTTTTTCCCTTGCGAGGTATACAGAGCCCAGGTCTTTAAGAATTAAAAAACTGAATAAAAATAGTGATGGGTTGCAAGCGGCATCGCCTAATAATGATTCGTCGTTTTAGCCCATTCCCTCGGTCGGCTTTTACGCTCTGCGCGGAAAGAGAAGCAGCTGGTACATTCTACGTTTTTTTTTTCTCCCAGACCAATATGGGAGAGTTTTTAACAATATTTTGAGAGATTTTGATTATTTTTCCGTTATATCAATTGTAATATAATGCATTTTTTTTGGTATTTTTTTCACACCTTAGATTACCTTATCGAAGTTTTCATACGGATCCCTAACTTTTTGATTATATTCTATAGCATATGTACATCCGAGATATTGTAGGATCCTAATGATGTAAGATTTTTTATTTATGATTTTGGCTTGGTTATACGCTCGGAAATACAGAGTTTTTTGACTAGCTCCGTGGCGCAGCGGTCAACACGCCAGCCTGCGACACGGAGTGACCGGGTTCGATCCCCGGCCAGGTCAAGATGGAAAATGATCTTTTTCAGATTGGCCTGGGTCTTAGATGTATATCTATATATGTATTTGTTATAAAATATAGTATCGTTGAGTTAGTATCCCATAACACAAGTCTCGAACTTACTTTGGGGCTAGCTCAATCTGTGTGATTTGTCCGTATATATTTATTTATTTATTTTTTAAAAAAATTTTTAAAATTTTTATTTTTTAGAGTAGACCTAAGGCTTATGTAAGTACCTAACGTTGGACCATCTACTATATTTCTATTCTATTCTATTTTTAGCCTAAACTGTCCCACTGCAGGGCAAAGACCTCCTTTCTTTTCTTCCAAGTCTCGCGATAGATTCAAAGATTTATTCAGAAAATAGGCCTTTTCAGGCACTTTTTCACGTCAATTCACATTTTAAATAATACTTATTATATTAAATTCAAATTATTAATTATTGTTCAAAAGCTACAAACTACTAGCGTTTCGGAACCGACCACTGCAGAGAAGAAGACGCCGAAAGAAACTCTTTTCAACAGTATTGGTCGCCTACTTGCCTGAAGGGCTTTGTATGATATTTAATATTTTTCTTTTTTTTTCTGATGTCATGTTATATACAATTTTAATTTACATATTTTTGTGGAACACGTTATGTTAGCGATCGAGCGTGCAACAACAACAGATATGATAAAAGTCTCAAAGATAGATAGAAGTCTCATCGTAGACGAAGTCTCATAGAAGGACCATCTAACTTAAATTGTAACTGTATATTGATGAGTGCATTGCTCGACAACGGAACGCTATCAACACGCGAATCGGCGATTTTTATAAACGCATCTATGTACGAAGATTGTTATGAATGGTATCTTATGCGAAGTATCTATTGTTCTGTGTTTTACTCATTGCGTCACTCGGAAGTAGACTACTAACGTAGTAAGAATAAAATAGAACGGAAAAATTGCTTTCAGTCGTTTGTTTTTTTTTTTGTGTTTTTTTATCGCACTGGTGTCAGATGATTCAAGCTGCCTAATCTGACATAGTTTAACGACCGCCATCTATCATGTCAGCCGGGAGGCCGGGACCAATGGTGACCAATGGTGACCATGGGACCAAAAACGTGCCTTCCGAAGCACGAACCCGGAGCACGGGCACGAACGTGGCCTATAAGTGAGCGTAAGAATAATTAGTGCTTACGCAGCTTAAACAATCCCGGGCGCAATACTCACTGGGATGGGTGGCATTGGCATGCAAATAGCGTAAAAATATCTCGAGCTCCTCCGTGGAAGACACGTTTAGCCGTATGTCAGCTTGAAAAATTTGACACCAGTGTTGTCCACATACACACAAGAAAAGCAAAAAAAAATGTTTCTTACAATATTGGCCACTAACACAGATACAGTTCAAACAAGTCCAAAGACAGTTTGTATGTTATCAGGTGCGAAGTAATTGTCACAGTTTAATTGTTCACTAGTGTGCCGGTGTGTTGCGTCACTCGGAAGTACCCACTGACTTAGTAACGGTGTCAGATTTGTCGCATTGTAATGTTAATCGTGTCATTAGGCTAACATACGTTTTAAGTTGTTTTTAGGGTTCCGTACCGTACCCAAAGGGTAAAAACGGGACCCTATTAATATCGCTCCGCTGTCCGTCTGTCTGTCTGTCTGTTTGTCTGTCTGTCTGTCCGTCTGTCACCAGGCTGTATCTCATGAACCGTGATAGACAGCTGAAATTTTCGCAGATGATGTATTTCTGTTACCGCTATAACAACAAATACTAAACATAAGAATAAAATAAATATTTAAGGAGGCTTCCATAAAACAAACGTGATTTTTTTGCTTGTTTTTGCTCGATATTGATAACGGCAACAAATATTCACAGAATATTAAGTTATATATTCAATTTAAAAATAAATAATGAAATAAAAATAAAATTGATATTAAAGGGGGCTCCCATACAACAGACATGATTTTTTTTGCCGTTTTTATAGATAACTACGGAAACCTTCGTGCGCGAGTCCGACTCGCTCTTGGCCGGTTTTATTTAGCTTCACCTGTCCCGATGTTTGTCTGTTATCAAATCTTGCAAGTTAAATTGGATCCACTTCCCGGTTACTGATTGAGCTGAAATTTTGCATGCATGTGTAAATCGGATGACAATACAATATTATGGAATCGTTGCGCTGGTCTGATGATGGAGTCGGAAGGCCATAGGAACTCTTAAACTAAACAATGTACACCTACGTCCGACTTGGCTGGTTTTTTGTTTTTCTTTCTTTCTTTTCGAGTCGTATGTCTTTTGACTAGGTATAGTAATTTTTGCCCAATATGTGGCCACGGCCTCTGGCCAATCATTTGCTTCCTCTAGATCCTTTTGAGTGCAGTGAGTGGAGCATTTAGAGTACATCAAAACTTGGCTCATTGACTGAACATCGCCACAATGTGCTGTTGCCGGAGAAACCCCACCTAACCCGGTTTTCTCTGCAACTCCCTACACCAGCTCAGAGTCGGTTCAGCGACTTCCAGAATGCCCAGGGGAGATTTAAGTCGTTGAGATATGTGAAGAAATGGTTTGTGAGATAAAATCCTTTAAATTAATAATAGAAATAATAACTGTAGCCGACTGTACTTAAAACAATCGTGGAGCCGTTGAAACTATTAAAAAAAATCTCTGCCTAAAAAATACTTTACAGGCTATAATACAAGAATTATATAATAATATTAAGTAATATAATTACAAGAATTTCTAGGCTAAATTTTCCTTTTTAGGGTTCCATACCCAAAGGGTAAAACCGGTACCTCAAAAGAAATAAACGGAACCTTTATAGGATCACTTAGTTGTCCGTCTATCTGTCGGTCTATCACGAACTTTTTCTCAGGACTGCATAGAGGTATCAAGTTGAAATTCATATCAAATCCCACAGCTCTAGGTCCACTGTCCCTTGGAGCTGTGAGAAAATGAAACTTCTAGGCCAACGCAATCAAAAGATACAGCTGGTTATGCCGCAAATTCTCGTGTTTTTTTGTCGACATTCGCAAGGGAATCAAAATCTACAGGGTCTTGTCAACTCAGAATCTCGAAATTTGGTACGTACGAATCAACGTCTTATAGCAAAGATAAAGGAAAAATTGCGAAAAGCATATATTTTCAGTTATGTACATCATGTAATTTTAAAAATATAAATATATTTAAACTTATTTAGATACATAATAGTACGGAACCATTCATGCGCGAGTCCGATTCGCACTTGACGGGTTTTTTTAATACGTAGAGATTACCATTATATTAGATAGATATTCTTATTAACTAGACTTTCTGTGTGTGTTTGTATGTTCGTAGATTTTTCCTCTGCTTACGTATATCAGAATAGCGCACTATACGGCTGATAGACGCCAATCGACAGGATATGAAACCGGCTTAGTCAAGGTGCTAGACAATATAAGGGCACGTTCACATTTACATTCGAACAGCATTGGTAGGATTGCAACATGAAACGAGACACTAACATCAACTCTATAATGATACATTTTCAACTAGATTATATAGGTCCCGTTTTAGATCCACGGATCGGGAAGTTTTGTGACGTCACACATTTATACCCGATCACTGGCGGCTTTCTTTGCTAAAATAGCATTGTTTTGAAGTTTTATTTAATTCGTTTGAAAATCGTGTATTTGTAGTATTCTTTTGATATTTCCTTCAATTTAAATGTGATGTTACACTAGGGGGAAGGGGTCTCAAATGTGACAAGAAGGAGGAGAGGTCAATAAATCATAAAAGTGGTATGATGTTATTTATAGACGGCGCCTGTGAGAAAAGCCTAATAATTCTTAAGTGTAATTTGTTGTAATAATAAATTTTAGCCCGTTCTTTGTCGATTGGCACAACACTTATAGGAAATTAGGAACATCACTGGTATTGTATAGTTTCTATATTGTCTGTGGTATCTCTCTCAAATAAAACACGATATTTTCATCTTGCTTATTTTATTAAATTCATCATATTTTTATCAAATACTGTTAAAATACTTCACTTAAAATAATCTCTCTCATCAAGAACTACTGAAGTTATTATCCAATCTATAATTAGAAACAGCACAAGAAGACCAGTAGACGGAAGCCGACACGATGAGAAAAGATCGAACAATGATCAATTAAACATGAATGGACTAATTACTTCGACGAGGTTATCTATATGAATGTGCCCTTATAAGTCTTATAATAAAAATAACTCATAGAGAGATAATAACCTAGTGCTTGTTTTTTTTTTTAATCTTAGCGTTGCTTATTAACGCGAGGCCTCAAATGTTTGGTACCTTCGCTCGGCAAAGGACTGATCAAGTGCGCGCAAGGGATAGCGCTTGGCGGTTTAGCCCGTGAATGATGAGAAGAAAAAAACGTAAGCGCCAAATTCGTTATTTCTATCTAATATATAAAATTCTCGTGTCACAGTTTTCGTTGCCATACTCCTCCGAAACGGCTTGACCGATTTTGATGAAATTTTTTGTGCTTATCCGGTATCTATGAGAATCGGGCAACATCTATTTTTCATCCCCCTAAATGTGAGAGGTAGTCTACCCCTAAATTTATTTTTTTATTTTTTAGACGTTATTTATATGGCAAAACAACGTTTGCCGGGTCAGCTAGTTTTATATAAAATCAGACCGGTTAATTGAATTTTCATATTTACATTTTGATGAATTACTAATAACCTATCTTTTAGTCTAAAAATCATTATTTAATTCGTCGCATTTGAGCTACAATAACAAAAACTCTGCGAACGAAGACCATTTTTCAAAAAATATTTCTATCGAGAGAATTTTATCAAAACGTGTTTTCATCTTCAATTTTTGGAGATGAAATAGTCAAAAATCATATTACTTAGATTTGAAACTCCTAATTTAAGTATTTTGCGAGATAAATAAGGTTCAGAACGACCTTATTTACAGTGGTATCACCTTAACCGACTACAAAAAAAGGAGGAGGTTGTCAATTCGGTTTTTTTTTTTTTTATGTTTATTAACGCAGAACTCCATCATTTTCTTCATTCAACATTATTATTATTATTCTCTTTCTGTCTTTGTCTCGTAAGGCCGGCTGTAGACGAGCTATAGAAGTTGAAGAAACTATATCAAAAAGGTAGATGACACACTAGATCATCATCATTTCGAGTAGGTGTCACGGTCAATCGACCATGCACACCCTGGTGTCAGAGTTCTTCGGAACCGCCTCTCGGCCTCTGACGTGGTTCCTTTAACGACTACCAGATGGCAGCCTGGACCACCGGCTTAACCTGCCTTCCGAAGCACGGAATCACCTTGTTATCAGACAATCAGGTGATTCAAGCCTGCAATGTGCTAACCAAACTTAAAACAACTAAACAAAGTATGCTTCCCGTGGGAATCGAACCCACGGCCCCCGGGTCAACAGTCAAACGCCTTAACCACTGGACCACGGAGGCTGTTGTTGTTAGAAACTTTCGGGTTTATGCGGCATGTATTAAGAATTGTTGCTTTTTGTATTAAATATATTGTGTAGGTTGGTATTTATTAATATGATCCGATTTTAAAATTCTATTTTTGGGTAAAGGGGTAGTCTTTCAAGTCGGTCCCATTTCAATTTTATTGCGAGCAGTTCAGTAGTTTGAATAAAGGCTTTTTTATATCATCATCATTTCGTGTAGGTGTCACGGTCAATGGACCATGCACACCCTGGTGTTAGAGTTCTTCGGAACCGGCTCTCGGCCTCTGACGTGGTTCCTTTAACGACTACCAGATGCCAGCCGGGACCAACGACTTTTGAAATTTATTATCCTTACTAATATTATAAATGCGAAAGTGAGTTTGTTTGTTTGTTACACTTTCACGCCGTAACTACTGAACCGATCATCATGAAACTTTGCGTACAAGTTCTGGAGTACGGATAAGGACATAGGCTACTTTTATTCCGGGAAAAAGTACTATTTCCGAGGGATCGACATTGATGCGGGTGGAGCCGCGGGCGAAAACTAGTAATATTATAAATGCGAAAGTGGTCAGGTCTTTCTATTCATCAGGTCTTTTTAGTCTCCACTGCAGGAGCATGACTCTCTCTGTACTACCGGAGCCATACTTGGCCAGAGCAGACAGAGGATTTGGCCTACACTCTCCTCGCTGGCCAGACGGGTTGGAGAGGTCTCGTTAATGTTTATGAGCCTTGGTTAGCTTGTATTTCCTAAGTCGCCTCTTATGACATCCATGGGAAGAGTTGGAATGGTCCTGTTCTACTCGGCTATAACCACACGGCTATATGTTATACGGCAGATCTATATTAATATCAACAAACTATATTGAAATCATTATTCATACATCTCTTGTACATACATATTTATTTTGTTATATGAATAATCCCCATTAATGTGAAACCTGACACCAGTATTGGTCACTGACACATACTAAAAACTCACACTTGCCTAAACCCAATCATTCATCTCGACTCTAACACTCAATTTGTCATCTAACCGTTCTAAATAGTACCAAATCCATTCATTACATTTTCTCACGCTAACAATAGTAGACGTTAACCCTCGGTAATAGAGGTGATAATTGCGTGTGTTAATTAAGACGTTGAGAATTGGGGCGTTATGAAACTGGGGACAGTACGTATTATGTTCAAGTTAAGAGCCCGCCATATGCCAGGCGGCGTGGCGGTACAAACGCGGATGGTCTAAACGCGTTGGCTACATTGAATATTTTCATTTTTAGGAATATTCAAGGGTTATTCGAAAAAGAAAAACATATGATGGCTGCCTTATCTGTAATGCAATAATAATCAAAAGTTTCAAGGTTAATTTTAATGTATTTGGTGAATAATGCTATATACCGAGTAAATTAGACGTGATTTGGAGGCAACATTGCAATTTTTTTCTATCGAGAAAATTTAACGCAATCGTGTTTTTGAGTCATATAGTTACCAGAGTTAGTCCTGAACTTTGCTGCATTTTTATTTCAACTTGAGTATTTAATTATTATTGATATAACAGTCAATCATGCAAAGCAGTGTGAGGTAGTCATCATCATCATCGTCAGCTTTCCACGACCCACTGCTGGGTATAAGCCTCCTTTTGTCTGCGCCATTCTTCCCTATCACCAGCCCTCGCAATCCAGTTCTTACCAGCAATCTGCTTTATGTCGTCGACCCACCTAGCTGCCGGACGTCCAACACTACGTTTCCCATTTCTGGGATACCACTCAGTGACAGCCTCACTCCACCTACCATCGTTCCTTCTAGCCAGGTGTCCTGCCCAGTTCCATTTAAGAGTCGCAACTCTAGAGAGCACATCGTGAGGTAGTACGGGCCCTTAATGTTAAGTGAGTGACCCACGGTCTTGGTTGACTACGGAACATAGAGCTATTTGATACATTTGACAGCCTCCGTGGTCCAGTGGGTTCGATTCCCACCGGAAGCATACTTTAGTTGTTTCCAGTTTGGTTAGGACATTGCAGGCTTGAATCACCTGATTGTCTGATAATGAAGATGATTCCGTGCTTCGGAAGGCACGTTAAGTTGGTCCCGGCTGTCATCTGGTAGTCGTTAAAGGAACCACGTCAGAGGCCGAGAGGCGGTTCCGAAGAACTCTGACACCAGGGTGTGCATGGTCGATTGACCGTGACATCTACTCGAAATGATGATGATGACTGCGCCTTATAAAACTTCCTAGTTCATGTTTTCAATTGGCCATCTACTATTATAAATAAATATATAGGGACATAATATCACACCAATTGAGCTTGCCCTACAGTAAGTTGTGAACTTGTGTCGTAGGATACTAACGCAACGATATTATCCTTATCCTTACTAATATTATAAATGCGAAAGTGAGTTTGTTTGTTTGTTTGTTTATTTGTTTGTTTGTTACGCTTTCACGCCGTAACTACTGAACCGATTATCATGAAATTTTGCATACAAGTTCCTGGAGTACGGAGAAGGACATAGGCTACCTTTTATCCCGGGAAAAAGTACTATTCCCGAGGGATCGACATTGACGCAGGCGGAGCCGCGGGCGAAAGCTAGTATTTTATAAGGGGATAAGTATAATGACCACCAAAAATTATTTTTCTTTTATTCCTCTACAACCTAAAATAGACACGGAAAAGCAAAAAAAAATATGCCATAACCAAAAATAGAAAACCTATAATTACAACGGCTCTACCTATTTTAGTTATGACTGCACTTTAAATTGTAATATACAACCAAATTTAGAAAATGAGAGAGCAATATCCCCTCTCTTTCTAACGCGCTAAGTTTTTAGGGTTCCGTACCCAAGAGGTAAAAACGGGACTCTATTAATATCACTCCGCTGTCCGTCTCTCTATCTGTCTGTCAGTCTGTCACCAGGCTGTAACTCATGAACCGTGATAGTAAGACAGTTGAAATTTACACAGATGATGTATTTATGTTGCCGCTATAACAACAAATACTAAAAAAATGAATAAAATAAATATTTAAGGGGGCTCCCATACAACAAACTTGATTTTTTTGATTGTTTTTGCTCGATATGGCTACAGGTAGACGTTCGAAATATTCACATAATATTGAGTGATATATTCACATTAAAAATAAAATAAAATAAATATTAAAGGGGCTCCCATACAACAGACGTGTGATTTTTTTGCCGTTTTTATAGATCACGGTACGGAACCCTTCGTGCTCGAGTCCGACTCGCACTTGGCCGGTTATTTTATAAACCAGTGAATGCACTGACTAATAAACCTCACTAACACCACCTAACACTAGGTGCGCACCTGCAGCGTAATTAGTATTTTTTATCATCACTCTCGAGTCACGACAAGCCATCATTACATTTACACTTTCACGATTGTACATGAAAAATAATATGTCATTAGATTTGTTATTCCTTTCACTGTTATGTTACGAAATATCGAAAAATTGTGCTTGATCATCTTCAGAAAATTCACAAAAGAAATCGGAGCTTATCGAATGTTCAGATTTCTTTCGCTAATTATACAAGTCTGTACTTTTATCAAATTTATACTACAGATTAACTAATAAATAAAACTTCAAATAAGGAGTACATCGTTTTTAGGAGTCATCATCATCATTTCGAGTAGGTGTTACGGTCAATCGACCATGCACACCCTGGTGTCAGAGTTCTTCGGAACCGACTCTCGGCCTCTGACGTGGTTCCTTTAACGACTACCAGATGGCAGCTGGGACCACCGGCTTAACGTGCCTTCCGAAGCACGGAATCATCTTTATTATCAGACAATTAGGTGATTCAAGCCTGCAATGTCCTAACCAGACTGCGGAACCAGAACACGGACCGCGGAGGCTGTCGTCTCTGGCTTTTTAACGTTGGCTTTAAAACACTTAAATAAGAAGTAGAAACAAGTATAACTTGCGCAGCGTATCTGTCCTACTTAGGTGCGGTGACTGATTGTATTTACCTAGTGCACTTACCTTTGTCCATTGTGTCCCACACAACAGAATTACGTCCAACAGTGAACCTAATTTATATGGAATAAGGTGCTTTTTCGTCCAGAAACTGTTGTGCTTTGGATTGCCGATGCAATGATGTGGTTTCGTTCACAGGATGTATCAGATATTCAGTGATATTTCAACATCTTGAGGTATTGCCTTGTTTAATTTATTCCCTGAAAATGTTGAAACCCCTAAACCAGTCCACCATCGGATAACGCGGCGTAGACAGGGATCCCATACATATGTGGTCGATATTTCTGATCTTCGTACCTCTTCGTAGCCTGCTTTTTTTTAGCGACGATCCACCTGTTTAAAACTTGTCACCGTCACCCATGGACGGTTCGAGTAGCCAAGGTGTGGAATGAACTGCCTGCGTCTATATTCCCAGACAAGTACACGCCCGGCACATTCGAAAGTAGAATAAATGGGTATCTCTTGGATAGGCATGTAACATCCTCGTCTTCATCGTCACTTACCATCAGGTGAAATGGGAGACAAATGCCTAATTCAATACTAAATAAAAAATCATTATTTTATCGTACGGCAATCCAAACTGGACGACGTATTTAAAATGAAACTGACACCTCAACAAAAAGCGCAAATATACGACCAATGCGTTCTGCCTGTGTTAACTTACGGTGCGGAGACCTGGGTCACAACCAAGGAAGTAGTTCACAAACTGGGAGTTGCTTAAAGAGCAATGGAAAGAAAAATTGTAGTAGTCAGTCTAAGAGATAAAAAGAACAACCAGTGGCTTAGACAACAAAGCAAAGTTACCGATATTCGCCGAAAAATAGCAAGACTTAAGTGGGAGTGGGCTGGTCATATAGCCAGAAAAACGGACTCGTGCTGTAGACGGTTGCTTGAGTGGAGACCATGGGACAAAAAGCGTCCAGTAGGAAGACCCCAAATGAGATGGAAAGATGACATCAAAAAGATAGCAGACAGCAACTGGATTTTAACTGCCCAAAATAGAGAAAAATAGCGAGAACTGCAGGAGGCCTACACCAAATATTTGGTTGATCGAGGCTGAAAAGAAGAAGAAGAATCGTACGGCATGGTCAGCAAGACCGATCAGCCTGAAGCCTCATTGGATAACTCCGGGAACCCAACAAATACCTGCGACATTGAAATACAAGTATTTCCTGCACTGAGAATGGAACCCAGAACTTGTCGATTAGTGAACCAACATGAGGACCGCTGCACCACGGATACCGTCTTCTAACTACACCTCCTCTGGCGTTGCAGATGTCCATGGGCAACGGTGACCAGTGACCACTTTCCATCAGGTGGCTCGTCTGCTCGTTTGCCGTCAAATATACATAAAAAATACTATATCCTTATCCTTACTCCTTACTAATATTATAAAAGGCTAGTTTCCTGGGTCGTAATAATAACATAACAATTAGTCCGTCAGTTAGATAATCAATAAATATTGGACACGTATTTTTTCTTTTGTCAAATAAATAATAAAGATAAAGCGCGTCAAAGTTCAGGAGTGGGGGCTCATGACGTCAAAGTTTGCTAAAAATTGTAGCAAACTATGACGTCACACGGAACTTTAAAGGGCTATATCTTTATCATTTTCTGTTTAATCGACAAAAGAAAAAATACGTGTCCAATATTTTTTGAATATCTAACTGACGGACTAATTATATTTTTTTAGGAAACAACCCTAATGCGAAAGTGAGTTTGATTGTTTGTTTATTTGTTTGTTTGTTTGTTTGTTACGCTTTCACGCATCATGAAATTTTGCATATAAGTTCTCTGGAGTACGGAGAAGGACATAGGCTACCTTTTATCCCGGGAAAAAGTACTATTCCCGAGGGATCGACATTGACGCGGGCGGAGCCGCGGGCGAAAGCTAGTAGTATATACTTCTAGACTAATATTATAAATTGGAACGATTTGTTTGTTTGTTTGCATTGAATAGGCTCGGAAAGTAATGGATCGATTCGAAAAAATCTTTCACCATTAGAATCCTTCCTAAATTATATCTGAGGAACATAGGCTATAGACTAAATACCTATCTGCCCGTGCGAAGCCGAGTCGGGCCGCTAGTCCTAACTGTCCTAATTATAAATTCGAAAATGAGATAGTTTGTTACGCTTTCACGACTTAACTACTAAACCGTATATCATGAACTTTTGCACGTTATCTGGGGTTCGGAGAAGGATAAGGGAAAAAGTATAGACGCGGGCGAAAGCTTGTATTTAATATATTTGACTACACAGACTAGGGTTATCTATCAAACGAAGAACATCCCGTTCGTTGTCGGTTAAAGTCGCTCTCACGTTAACCTGACGTTTCCCTGACACCTGACACAGATCACGGGGTCATTATGGTGCCATTACGGCGTTTGTCACTGCCGATGGACTTTCACTGGCCGATAGATTTCTCTGTTTGTAACAGTGCTTGTCTTCAGGGACGGACTTAAATTTCGTGGGGCCCTGGGCTAACACTAGCCGGGGCCCATAAATAAATATATACGGACAAATCACACAGATTGAGCTAGCCCCAAAGTAAGTTAGAGACTTGTGTTATGGGATACTAACTCAACGATACTATATTTTATAACAAATACATATATAGATACACATCCAAGACCCAGGCCAATCTGAAAAAGATCATTTTCCATCTTGACCTGGCCGGGGATCGAACCTGGTCACTCCGTGTCGCAGGCTGGCGTGTTGACCGCTGCGCCACGGAGCTAGTAAAAAAAAAGTTAATTTATTCTAGTAACAGCTTTATTATAACGTAACATCATCATCATTCCAGCCGTTAGAAGTTCACTGCTGGACAAAGGCTTCTCCCAAGAATTATTTTTTTCATGTAAGGATATTGCCATACTCTCGCTTGGGGTCTGTGAGCTTTTTTTTTGGCTTTTTGTGTTTCCGACGCTTCTGCCCATCGGAAGCTTTTTTATGCCGGGGAAGGATAGGAATTTGTTGGATTTGGGAAGGGAATGAAGGTATTGGGATACTACTCACTGGATGAATGGGGGAAAGCAAATATCAGCTCGGGAGGCTCGTTTTATTTATTTGTTTTATTTTGATTTAAAAAACAAAGTTTTTTATATCTATACTAATATTATAAAGCTGAAGAGTTTGTTTGTTTGAATGCGCTAATCTCAGGAACTACCGGTTCAAATTGGAAAATTCTTTTTGTGATGGATAGTCCATTTATTGAGGAAGGCTTTAGGCTATAAAATATCACGCTACGATCAATAGCAGCGAAGCATCAATAAAAAATGGTTTTGGAAACGGGGGAAATTATTCATCTAATAATAAAAAAGCTAAATACCTAATCATAATAAAAGAAATTGCCGCGGACGAAGTCGCGGGCAACAGCTAGTCCTTTATATTCTTACGACTTATTTCTAACCACGGAACCTTAACTGTCAACGGACGTACACTTTTTTAAAAGGAACCCTTAAAGGAACACTTTTTGGTCCGTCTGTCCGTATGTATGTCAAGACTAGGAACGCGTGAAGGTATCAAGCTAAATCTTATCAAATACTCAGATCTACTGTCCTTTCGAGCTGTGAAAATATAAAAATTCTAAGTCAACACAATCAATAGATACAGCCGTTTATGCCGCAAATTTTCGACTTTTGCAATGGAATCAAAACCTACAGGGTATTTTAATAAAATCACTTTAATACGGTATTATCGCGTATATTACATTATTTTTACACCTAACGTTTCGAAAACTTTACAGTTTTCATGGTCGCAGGTAGACTATAAAGTTTAAAACTGTAAAGTTTTCGAAACGTTAGGTGTATAAATAATGTAATAAACGCGATAATACCGTATTGATTTTATTTAAATGTGTAACAATCGCGAAAACATCAGAAACCATTACCTACAGGGTACATCCTGTGAACTCAGGATCTTGAAATTAGGTACGAACTAAGCAACGTCTGGCTGCTCTGGCCAAGTATGGCCCTAGTAGTACAGAGAGGGTCGTGCTCCTGTAGTTACTAAAAAGGACCTGATGATGATGATGATGAAGCAACGTCATATAACACAGATAAAGAACCATTCGTGCGCGAGTCCGACTCGCACTTGGCCGGTTGTTTTGTTCGAGTCATCTCAATGATTAGATTTATTTTATATTTAGTATCAAAGTTTTGTAATATCGGTGAAAGTATGACTTGCAGTTTACTCAATAACACAAGCCAATAAAAATGTGATTGCTTTAAAAATTGAGAAATTTGTCATTGTTTCAAAATTTATATTATAGTTTTAAATTTTGACGACCTCTTGGACTCAGTTACCGCAAATGCCTTCGCAGGGCCCCGGGTTCGAGCTCCGGTGTTGAATTTTTATCTATTTAAGTATCTATTATAAATGGAAAGTAAAAAAACTTTTTAAAAGCAAGCTCCTATGAACGTAATATGTTTCAATGTTTCAAGTTATTTTCAGAGAGCTTCTGCATCAAAAATAGCTATTCCGCCATCTTGGGCTTTCCGCCATGTTGTATTTAGAATGACGTCACACAGCTTACCATGTATTGTCATCCAAACTAAACGAGTATACAAAATTTCGGCTTAATCGGTGGGGCTTTAAAATTGACTTGCTCATTTTTACCTGAACAAACATAGTTACATACATACATATAAAGTTAAATAAAAGCTTGTAAAAAAATGAGTGTCGTCTAGTTAGAAATACTAACTCGAATAGTACTACCGACCTAGCTTCAGAAATAAGTCATCATCACGTCCTTTTAGTCTCCACTGCAGGAGCATGACCCTCTCCGTACCACCGGAGCCACACTTGGCCAAAGCAGACAGAAGATTTGGCCTACACTCTCCTAGCTGGCCAGACGGCTTGGAGAGGTTTTATTGATGTTTATGAGCATTGTTTAGCTTGTATTTCCTAAGTCGCCTCTTACGATATCCACGGGAAGACTTGGAGCGAACTCCTATTCTACTCTGCCGGAAACCACACGGCTAAAGAAATAAGTAGGTAACTATAATTATAAAACTAACTTACTCAACCGATGTACCATTTCGGATGTGTCACGCCAACACCTAAGTACATATAGTGAGAGACGTACAACGTGACTCATGTCCGATACCAGGCACTGGAGCGCGGTGAAGGCTGCTACGGTTGGCTGACTGCTACCCCTAGGATACGAGATCTTATCCGGAATCTTTTCTTTGGTTTATTTCTATCTTTTGTCTTACTCAAGTGGCGTGGCTGTCGCAACCTACTGGAGGGACAAAATTTAAAATATTTTTAGGATGTTTTGAGCCACCGACACGATAAGAAGAAGAAGTCTTACTCAATGAGACTTTACTCTTTTTTTTTTTACTAAATATTGCATTAGGCATTTGTCTCCCATCTCACCTGATGGTAAGTGACGATAAAGACGAAATGTTACATGCCTATCCTATCCTATCCTACTCTCTATGGATATCGGAACATCACGCAACAGAATCGAATAATTAACTGCGAGGGCAAGAGGCTTAATAAATAAATTTAAAACATCAAAATTTCGTGTAGGTGTCACGGTCAATTGACCATGCACACTAGGGATGTTACGAATATTTGTATTCGCATTCGCATAAACGAATGATTCGCATCACTTTAAATATTCGCATCAACATTTGCATTCGCATCGAACGATGCGAATGTTTTGCGAATGCGAATCTGCGCAAGTCGGTGCATGCTAGAAGTGGCCGGAAATTTGAATACTAAAGATTTTTATAATTTCACTAGCTGTCCCGGCGAACTTCGTTTCGCCATAAGTTAAAAACTATCCTATCTCTCAAGTTGGATCGAACTGCACATGGTGTGCGAATTTTATTATAATCGGTTAAGTGGTTTAGGAGTCCATTGAGGACAAACATTGTGACACGAGATTTATAGTATATATTAAGATTAAGATATGTTAACTTACCTACTAACTGTACCTTTATTACTATTAATATGTATAATTTATTAAGAAATATTGTGATTACGTACTTATCTTTTGTATTATTTCTTATTTTAATGATTTACCGGAATATTCGCATTCGCACATTCGCATGACCAATATTCGCATTCGCGAATGTCGAAAATATAATATTCGTAACATCCCTGATGCACACCCTGTTGTCAGAGTTCTTCGGAACCGCCTCTCGGCCTCTGACGTGGTTCCTTTAACGATTACTAAATGGCAGCCGGGACCAACGGCTTAACTTGCCTTCCGAAGAACGGAAACGAAAGCATCTTTTTTATCAGACAATCAGGTGATTCAAGCCTGCAATGTCCTAACCAAACTGGAAACAACTAAACAAACTATGCTTCCCGTGGGAATCGAACCACGACCCCCGGGTCTACAGGCAAACGCCTTAAATTTAAATTAGTACCGCTTACTCTGAACTATATTGAAATCCTGGAATCAGACAGAATCCCTAATAAAATATATAATTGCAAGAAAAAGTTAAAAATTGAAAATATAAATTAGGTTTCCCATACAAAGACTCCGATCAGCTGGACGAATTTCTAGGGAAGGTAATTTCTTTTTCGTTTTTTATCTTCTTTTCTTGCAATTCCGTATTCCATTAGGGATTCTGATTCCAGGATTTCAATATCACGCGGTATATGGATAAAATACACAGATTGAGCTAGCCCCAAAGTAAGTTCGAGACTTGTGTTTTGGGATACTAACTCAACGATACTATATTTTATAACAAATGTGGAAGGGCGGGGGAGGGAAACTCGATCGTCTTCTCAACTTATCTATTGAAAATACAGCTTTACAGCGTCACAAAATAAAGCCATCATTGCTCATGCAATATGGAGACAGAGCATCGCAATGTTACCAACACAATCATAAGAAATAAAATGTAAATTTAAAGGAAGACGCTATACACGTTCCAAGCCGTGTGGTTTCCGGCAGAGTAGAATAGGACCACTCCAAGTCTTCCCGTGGATGTCGTAGAAGGCGACTTAGGAAATACAAGCTAAACAAAGCTTTTTAACATCTGTGAGACCTCTCCAATCCTTCTGGCCAGCGTGGAGAGTGTAGGCCAAGTCCCCTGGCTGCTCTGGCTAAGTATGGCTCTAGTAGTACAGAGAGGGTCGTGCTCCTGTAGTGGAGACTAAAAAGGACCTGATGATGATGATACACGTTCCATATAATTCCCACACGAATACATATATATACAGTAAAATAATCTGAATGTATGAAATAATCGATTATGCTGTGAGGGCTCGACCGTCCCGACGCTCTAGCCGAGTTCCCACATATAAGGAAGTTAGGGAGAACACAAGACTCGTCACACAGAACACACAGAGAATAACTTTATTGTTACTAATTAATAACAGAGACTGTTATGCTCCGAGAAATGATAGTAGAACTGAAAGATGGTAGTAGACTGACGAATGAGTGATGAGAGCGAGAGAAAGTAATTTAAAAATGGAATGGAATGAAATTTGAAATTAAATGAGGAATGAAAAATGGACAGGATGAGAGAAATGAGGTTGGATGAGATGCAGCATGCCACCTGCATGCTGCAACGTTACATTGCTTCTATTATAAATAATAAATTAATAAATATATACGGACAAATCACACAGATTGTTAGTTGTAGTATGAATATCTGTTAAATGTATCACGTGGCGCCCTCTGTGTAGTTGCAGCGCAACTCTAGTTTGTATGAAACGTCGTGGACACGTCAAAAATACCACCATACTACGCAAGCGCAAACAAACATTGCTCTATTTCAGTTCATTGTACCAAATTGGTCGTAATTAGAACACGGGCTCTATTTATGAACTGGTAGAATTGTTCCGATACCCGTTGTATTGTGAGTTGTGACGTCTGTACGTTCGTATTTAATAAATAAATATATACGGACAAATCACACAGATTGAGCTAGCCCCAAAGTAAGTTCGAAACTTGTGTTATGGGATACTAACTCAACGATACAATATTTTATAACAAATACATATATAGATACACATCCATGACCCAGGCCAATCTGAAAAAGATAATTTTCCATCTTGACCTGGCCGGGGATCGAACCCGGTCACTTCGTGTCGCAGGCTGGCATGTTGACCGCTGCGCCACGGAGCTAGTCAATATGATGTGATTAAAAGTGTAGTATATTAGGCTTAAGCAATAAAACTATGGACTCCCGAGGTTTTCCCTGTATGCTATGACTTGGGGTCCTTCAGATGGCGTGTTTACAGGTATCTTAAGAGTCGGCAATGCATCAGCACCTCCTCTGGTGTTGCAGATGTCGATGGGCGACGGTGACCACTTTCCATCAGGTGGCTCGTCTGCTCGTTTGCCGTCAAATATAAACAAAAAAAAAACACGGGCTGCTCGTAAGACGTGATAATTGACAACTGAAGTTGACAGATACAGATCTACATCTACCCATATGATACATACATAAAACCTATAGCTACAAAAAGCAAAGAGTGGTCCTGTCTTAACGTATTTTTTCGGGTTTCTCCAACAATAGTAAGTACGACTGTGATGCTATCCAATCTATAGGTCACCTCTTGCCCAGAAAGCCCAACTTCTTGCTCTAAAGAAGATCTGAATTAGGCAAACGAACGGGCAATTACTGTAGCAATGCACTGGGCGAAACATATTTAATGTGATAGAAGAAGAACGATTTTTTGAGTGTCCGTTACGCCAGCCAGATTTTGTTGAAAATTGTCGAAAATCGACATTGTAGTGCAGTAGATAATTAGATATAGAGCTTCTGTAAATGGTAAGCTAATTTTTAAATTTGGTAAGCGTATACTTTTTTAATTATTTGATAAAAACAGTTCCGGCTAGAGTAACGTTACCGTAGCCAGATCTTTTTTGTTTAACGGGAATTTTGAAATAAAAGTTATGTAAATAATTAGATATCAATTTGGTATAAATGGTACATCTTAAATTGTATTTGTATTTGCTATGGTTGCGAAAATATTTGAAATCCTGCTGGAGTAACGGTTTGCCCAATTGCTGTATCTTGGAATTGACTAAGCAGATGATAATGATTTTTGCACAGGACATCTGGCTAATTAGTTATAGTTTATAGCGCAATAAAGGAATTCACAGTAATTAACCGTTTAGAAGTTATTTTTATTAAATAGAAATATGCTTTAATAGGTCCTAGCACTTCCAATAAGCGCTCCAAAGACTAACTTACCGAAGTTTCATTAGTATCCTATACGTAATTAAAAAGTTATGATGAATCTTCGATTTGATCCGGCCATGGCGCGCGGCGGAGTTATTTAACGACCGATTAACCGAGTTTCCTGTACGAGTGGTCACAGAATCTTTTGTAAATAATTAGATATACATGTCAATTTAATACCTTATAAATTTCAGACTTGTAGATTAATAAATTAACGAAAAATGATATTCGCGTGGTTACCCGACCAAATCTAGAATGTTATGAAAAAGCGGCCACGCCATACATTATACCAACCTTCTTAAACTTACTAGATAATTTCATACTCGTACGTGTTTTGTACAGACGAGCTACATAAGTGATATAATAAAACTTAGTTATAACTAATATTATATTAATATACCTATAATAAACATTTTTGTATTTTTAGATAGAATACTGTTGACTAGCTCCGTGGCGCAGCGGTCAACATGCCAGCCTGCGACACGGAGTGACCGGGTTCGATTCCCGGCCAGGTCAAAATGGAAAATGATCTTTTTCAGATTGGCCTGGATTTTGGATGTGTATCTATATATGTATTTGTTATAAAATATAGTATCGTTGAGTTAGTATCCCATAAAACAAGTCTCGAACTTACTTTAGGGCTAGCTCAATCTGAGTGATTTGTCCGAAAAAAAAAACAAAAATAATAATACGTAGGTAATAGAACATATAGAGGACCTAACTGTGTAGATAATGTTTATCATATAAAGATATTAACTAAGGTAAGTAAGTTTATAAATTAGCTTCAAAAATAATCACAGGTTTTTTCTTATGGACCAATATGCAACGTCGCATGCTTATCTGAAATTAAAAAGAAAGAATTTATAAATACCTATAACTTTTTTATGTTATCGTTCCGAATAAGTTAAAGTAAAATACTTGTAGTCATATATAAAGTTTTACTAGCTGTTGCCCGCGACTTCGTCCGCGGCAATTTGTTATTATGATTGATTAGTTTTTAAAGGAATATATTTTAAAGTGCTTTTCTTGTGGCAGAAGAACATATTGATTTTCTACGCAACCCGATCTTCACAACGCGACATATAGTTGGCCGTGTAAAAAGCAGTCTTGACGTAAATTGATTCCTACGTGTTTAAATGTTTGCCCCTGTGATTTATTAATTGTTACAACAAAAGATAACTTAACTGGAAATTGAATTATTTTAAAATGATGTATAAGCAGTGTTTGACCAACTGCTGGACCAGTCAAAACTATTGCAACGATCACGTTATAACGGAGAAACTTGACTTGAAGTCGGTTCCCGTTACATAAATTTGGTGGTTTAAGATTTCTTTGTAAAATTATTGGGGCACCTATTTTTAACTTGAGGGAATATGGGGGAAGGCCACTCGGGTTTAAGGTATTAAGAAATTCCTGTGCGTAATGGAGCGCGTCTTCCTGATCAATTACATTATCAATAGATAAGTAGGTATATATTTCCTGGAAATTTAGTTAAAATTAGGTCGTTAATTTCGTCAACACTACTGTTTCTTGCCGCCAATATTGCCCTTTGACACATCCATTGATGATCTTTATTTTCTTTTTCAACTACATCTATGGGTAAACTTTCGATATTAGATCCTCAATGCTAGTCACTCTTTCACCTTAATCGCGATCACATTCAATTTTATTTTCTAAATTTTCTAAATGAGGTACTTTCCCGTCTCCTATTAAAAGTAACTGAAGAAAAAAATGTTAACAAATAAATAAAAACTCCCCCAGTGCTCTCATATTCGTAGATAGTTTTAAGGTATGAACAAACTTCCACTATGGGGAACTTTTAAGGAATGACTTTACAATGTGTTCTAGTTCCTCTTACTATAGGTAGGTAAAGTTTGCCGAAAATCCCCAGCAAACATAACAGTGTCCCCATGATTTTATCACAGCTTCTAATATCTCTGAGAGCCCTATCTAGAGCTTCTACTTGAGCTCTATGAATCATGGTACATTCGTCTTTTTAGGGGTCCGTACCCAAAGGATAAAAAAGGGGACCCTATTAATATCGTTCCGCTGTCCGTCTGTCTGTCTTTCTGTATATCCGTCTGTCACCAGGCTGTATCTCATAAACCGTGACAGTTAGACAGTTAAAATTTTCACAAATGATGTATTTCTGTTGCCGCTATAACAAAAATAAAAAAAAAATAATTATATGAATATTTAAGGTAGCTCCCACACAATAAACGTGATTTTCTTGCTTGTTTTTGCTCGATATTGATAACGGCAACAGGTACGCTTTAAATATTCACAGAATATTTCGTTATATATTCACTTCAAAAATAAATAATTAAATAAAAATAAAATGAATATTAAAGGACGGCTCCCATACAACAGACATGATTGTTTTGCCGTTTGAACAGCGTTTTAGATAACGGTACGGAACCCTTCGGCGCGAGTCCGACTCGCACTTGGCCGGTTTTTTTAGTTCGTTTAAATAGAAATAATTCTTTAATACACATTTTTTGAGTAACTTGACCGTTTACGCATTTCACGCATCGGATGTCCTCAAAGATGAATAATTTTTCCCCGATTTCAAAACATTTTTTATTGGTGCTTCGCTCCTATTAGTCGCAGCGTGATGTTTTATAGCCTAAAGCCTTCCTCAATAAATGGACTATCCAACACAAAAATAATTTTCCAATTTGAACCAGTAGTTCCTGAGATTAGCGCGTTCAAACAAACAAACAAACTCTTCAGCTTTATAATATTAGTATAGATTGTATTAAATCACAGATCAACAATAATAAAATGTAATAACATCACAGTGTAGTATGTACTTACATATTTTATCTGCAGTAAGTATCTACTTCCTATTGCTTTCTGAAATCTGATTAAAAAAATCACAAATGTCTTAGACTAGCTGTTGCCCGCGACTTCGTTCGCGGCAATTTCCGTTAGTATGATTAATTAGTATAGATGAATAATTTTCCCCGTTTTCAAAACATTTTTTATTGATGCTTCGCTCCTATTGGTCGCAGCGTGATGTTTTATAGCCTAAAGCCTTCCTCAATAAATGGACTATCCAACACAAAAAGAATTTTCCAATTTGAACCAGTAGTTCCTGAGATTAGCGCGTTCAAACAAACAAACAAACTCTTCAGCTTTATAATATTATTATAGATAAAGATAGCCGTATTCTTAAATTACGTTTTTAGTATAAAAATCAAAATACAATATTATAAATAAACGACATAACAATGCAGTTTACTTCTTAGGATAGGTACTTTTTGAAACAGTACAAGCTAAAGCTTTGTTTTATAGTAAACACTAGCTTTCGCCCGCGGCTCCGCCCGCGTTAATGTCGATCCCACGGGAATAGTACTTTTTCCCAGGATAAAAGGTAGTCTATGTCCTTCTCTGTACTCCAGAGAAATACAAAATTTCATAGAGATCAGTTCAGTAATTACGGCGTGAAAGCGTAACAAACAAACAAACTCACTTTCGCATTTATAATATTAGTAAGGATAACGTAGATTAACTACGAGTAAATTATCAAGATGCTTCCACTACTAACTGCTAAGCTGTAACTGGTAGCTAGTAGCTATTTTAAAATAAATGTACCTACTTTGTAAAAATAGCTCGTCTGTACAAACCGCGTATGTATTATCCTGTAAGTTTTAGAAGGTTGGTATAATGTATTGCGCGGCCGCTTTTTTATAAAATTCTAGATTTGGTCGGGTAACCACGCGAACATCATTTTTTTCAATTATTTCTTTAATTAATTAATCTATAGGTCTGAAATTTAGCAGGTATTAAATTGACATGTATATCTAATTATTTACAAAAGATTCAGTGACCACTCGTACAGGAAACTTGGTTAATCGGTCGTTAAATAACTCCGCCGCGCGCCATGGCCGAAACAAATCGAAGATTCATCATAACTTTTTAATTACGTATAGGATACTAATGAAACTTCGGTACCATTTATAGACAGTATTTCACTATATAATAACGTTTCAAGTTAGTCTTTGGAGCGCTTATTAGAAGAGATAGGACCTATTAAAGCATATTTCTATTTAATAAAAATAACTTCTAAACGGTTAATTACTGTGAATTATTTTATTGCGCTATAAACTATAACTAATTAGCCAGATGTCCTGTGCAAAAATCATCATCATCCGCTTAGTCAATTCCAAGATACAGCAATTGAGCAAACCGTTACTCCAGCAGGATTTCAAATATCTTCGCAACCATAGCAAATACAAATACAATTTAAGTTGTACCATTTATACCAAATTGATATCTAATTATTTACATAACTTTTATTTCAAAATTCCCGTTAAACAAAAAAAGATCTGGCTACGGTAACGTTACGCTAGCCGGAACTGTTGTTATCAAATAATTAAAAAAGTATACGCTTACCAAATTTAAAAATTAGCTTACCATTTACAGAAGCTCTATATCTAATTATCTACTGCACTTCAATGTCGATTTTCGACAATTTTCAACAAAATCTGGCTGGAATAACGGACACATTTTTTGAACTGTCGAACAGTTCTGATGTTAGATACTACAAGTTTCTACTTCTTGGTGGTTCTGGTGGATCTTGTTGGTTATTGACGGTAATTGGAATTCGATGGATTCTAGCGGGACCCGATAGTACCCAATTGGAATCCAACGGGACTCGATCATCATCATTTCGAGTAGGTGACACGGTCAATCGACAATGCACACCCTGGTATCAGAGTTTTCGGAACCGCCTCTCGGCCTCTGACGCAGTGCCTTTAACTACTACCAGATGGCAGCCGGGACCAACGGCTTGACGTGCCTTCCGAATCATCTTTATAAGTTATCAGACAATCAGTTGATTCAAGCCTGCAATGTCCTAACCAAACTGGAAACAACTAAACAAAGTATGCTTTCCGTGGGAATCGAACCCATGACCCCCGGGTCTACAGGCAAACGCCTCAACCACTGGACCACGGTGGCAGTTATAAAGTTGTACTTATTTATGTAAGAACTAATAATGATAAGATAAGATAAGATAAGAAAATGTTTATTCGACAAAAAGCACATACACAAATTAGAAGAGAAACACATTTACGCAATTTACAAAAATAAACAACAATATTACATACATACAATACAATCTAAACGTAAATAAATTAAATAACACATTAATTAGTTGATTGTGTGCTGTGCTGTGTTGTCAAAAAGGATCCAACTCAGCATATGCTGGCTGTACGTAACTGCCAGCGCTGGTCTTCCGTTGGACCCTTTGTTGACGTCACGGAAATATGCACAAAACAACGAAACAAGCACTTGGACCATTACCAGGGCACCATTCGCGAACAGGCGACTACGTCAAACCACCTGCTCAACAATAGCACCCCAGCACAAGTCGACAAGTATTACCACCCGAACAAAACAAAAAAGGAAGGAAAAAAAAAAAGAAAAACTACCTATAAACAAACAAAAGTGACATTGACAGATAACATTTCATTTCAACAACAACAATCTACAAGAATTAGTGATAAGATAAATAAAAGTGAAAACAAGCAAAATATACATTACAGAAGAATTGTGATCTTATGTATTTAATAAAATAAGTGGCAAAAATAATAATTAGATCAATGAATGCGATCTAAGCATGAGGGAATGTCTACTGATCCGGACTACAAAAGATGCAACATATAGCCATACCAAGCTTACGAGAAGAAACACCAGGGTACGTAAAGTTGCTTATATAGCGCTCGTATCATGTTTGAGCATGCCTTGTCTATTTTGGTGTTCTATAAGGAAAGACTTTAAGTGTTTCTTAAAACTGTAAATGCTTTTCAGGTCTCGAATTGGTGGGGGAATATTGTTCCAGCACTTGGACGCAGCGTAACGGAAGCTACCTCTGAAAGCAGCAGTACGATGCATCTGCGTCACAAGCTGAAAAGAGCAGGTCCTGACCCCACCTCGACATTTAAAATTGGAAAACCAAGACAGCTTTCCATAAAGATAAGGCGGCTCTCTATGTCTTAAGACTCCAAACATAAGAGTGGCTAGATGAAGTTTAAGCCTGTGTCTCATTTTTAACAGTGAGTGTTTATTTAGAAATGGTGTTACATGTGCTCTTAAAGGAATGTTAAAACAAAATCGAGCACAGGAATTTTGAAGGCGCTGAATAAGCCGTTTGGTTTTGTCATGTAACCTTGGGCCAACAACTACATCTGCATAGTTCAATTTGGAAAGGATCAGTGCCTCCACCAGTTGTATTCTTAAAGATTCTATTAAAAAAGGTCTTGCCTTGTAAAGTACCCTTAATCTATAAAAACCATCACGCACAGAGTTAGCAATGTGGGTCTCGAAGCGTAGGTTAGTGTCCATAATTAGCCCTAGATTTTTTACAACATTTAAACGCTCTATTGTTTCCCCTAACAAAGTGACACTAGTTGTTGGTTGCAGTTGTGCAAGCCGATATGTGCTACCAAAAATTATTAGCTTAGTTTTGTTAGGGTTTAGTAACAAGCTATTGTTAGTGGACCACTCAGCTATATTGTTCAGATCATTATTAAGTTTCATTATTGCATTGTCTATCTCAGATGGTTTGCATGATATATATAGCTGAATGTCATCAGCATATATGTGATATTTGCAGTGTTTAATGTGTAATTTGATGTCTGCAGTGTACAGGATAAAGAGAATGGGGCCCAATAATGATCCCTGTGGAACTCCTCTGACTACGGCAGCTTTATCAGATAATAATGGAGATCCATCTGAACCATTCAGTTTAACTAGTTGATATCGGTCACTAAGATAGCTATTGAACCAATCGATAGTCTTTGAATCGAAGCCATAGTAGCGCATCTTAGAAAGCAGCAAATTTTTATTAATTGAATCAAATGCCCGCGAGTAATCTAACATTACCACTAGAGTACACATTCCCCCATCCTGTGCACAAAGTATATCATCAGTAACATCAAGTAGAGCTGTCACAGTTCCACGCTTTTTCCGAAAACCCGACTGAACTTCTGGTAAAATATCATTTTGCTCAATATATTCTGTTAATTGTAAGCTTATTGCTTTTTCCAATATTTTTGATAGAAAAGGCAAGATACTGATGGGTCTCAAATCTTTTAGTTCAGTGGGGTTAGAAATCTTGGGTAAAGGACGAACCAGTGCAATCTTCCATATATAAGGGAATGTTGCAGAGTCAATTGAAAGATTTATCATATTTAGAATAACCTCCATGGTGTCAGGCAGTGTCATGCAGATCATATTCATAGTTATAGAGTCGCATCCCTCCGCATTTGATTTTATGCCCTTAAATATACTAATTAATGTTTCCATATCAATCTTTTTTAGTTGAAACAGAATGTCATTGTTGTATCTATTAAATTCGAAATAAGTTAGCATTGAAATAGAGATATTTGATGGTCCTGGAACTGATAAAAAATGGTTATTGATAATGTCAGGGTTGTTAAAATTTGACGGCAGATCGGTGTTGGCTTTAGGGATAAGGGTGCTTTTTAAGTTTTTCCACAATAATTTAGGGTCATTGATTTTATTATTAATGTTATGTTTAAAATACGCAGATTTTTCATTAAATAAGGCCTGATTTACAGTTGATTTTAAACTTTTATAATACTCTTTTTTGCTCTCTGATCCGCTCCTACGATACTCATTCAATGCCTCATCTCGTAAACTCATCATTATTTTTATTGTTTCAGTGATCCACGGGTAGGATCGATCCTTTATGGTCACTGATCTGACAGGAGCGTGAACATCAAAGAGAGTCAATATGCATTGATTGAAGGCAGTAACCAAATCGTTGATATCGCAGTGAGCGGATAAGAGATCCCAGCGTATACTATTTAAATCTTTATTGAAGTCCTCCAAACATATATTTTTCATTGGCCTGTATTTCACAACATAAGGTTTGGGCTTTGCACATCTAATATTAAACTCACAGATGAGTAAAGAATGACCATTGAGACGACCCACATTATCTGCAATTATATCTTTATTAACTGTGAGATCAGTGCAAATCACATCCAGAAGTTTTTGGGAATGGTCCGTAAAATGTGTGGGACTCTTGACGAGTTGAGTGAGGTTACAATGTGTTAGGAAGGTATTGAACTGCAGAGTTTGTCCATCATTTGGAATCAAAAGATTAATGTTAAAATCCCCTAAAAGAATTAAGTTATCGTAGTTATGGAAAGAGTTAACAGAGTCGGTAATAGCATCCAAAAATGTATCTACGCGAATCCATTCGGGACGGTATGCCGTGCCTATAATTAACTTCCTACCATTAATATTGACTCTGATCCACATTTGCTCAACTAACGAGTGAGAGGGATCAACAGGGTGAGGACAATTGCGAACTATTAAATTTTGTCTTAGATAAAAACCTACCCCACCGCCTCTATTGCTGCCACGCGGCTTCGGTCGCGGCGTATGCCGCAATCGATATCCCGCAAGCTGTGGGGCGCGAGCATCCTCACCAGCAAACAACCAGGTTTCATTTATCGCTAATATGTCCATATCGTATCTGTTTACAGCAGCTACAAAATTGTCATGGTTAGCGCCCAGTGATCCCGGATTAAACAAACCTATTTTTAGATGTTTATTATATATAAATGAGGACTTCACAAGTAAATGTTAATATACACAGTGAGACCAAATGGACTAAACAATGTTTAAAAGATAAATTATTGTAAATATTAAAAGTACTTCCTGTGATCGACATTGAATAAACATGTGCTATCATCGTATTAACTACTGGTTTTCCATTAGAGAAATAAAGTTTATAATGTAAAACAATCGGATCAATAGACATCCCATTATATAAAGCAATAGCGTAATTCCAATTTAACAAAAAAAACAAGATAAGATTAAGTAAGTGAGTATAAGCGGGACCATTACTAAAATATACAAAATCAAACGATCGGTGTACCAAAAACACGGACCAGATCAGCCTCCGTCCGAATGGAGTAAGCCTGCTGTCCGTCACCCTGTCGAGCAAAGATACGACCCCGTCTGGTCCACGAATAGCGCCACTGTAGCCTGCGGCATTCCTCGCGTACATGCTGAAATAGTTGGCGGTTGAGCCGTGTCAGCCGCTCATTTACATATACTCGTCGAGGCGCACCACCCTGGCCGAAGTCGGCGGAGGTGACATTACGACGGACACGGGCTGCCCGCAGTAAGTCATCTCGTGTCTGACGACGCGCAAGCCGCACTACGACTCTCCGTCCGCGAACTACACTCTGCGAGTCTCCACTGCTGTCGCTGACCGATACTCCGCGTCGCTCCGCTGGCCCCACCCGTTCTGCGAATACAATATCCCGCTCCTCCAGTGTAACACCTAACTTAGCGGCCAGCACTATCACAGTATGTTGGACATTTTCTCCCTTCTCCTCCGGGAGATGACCAATATCTAGGTCGGACAAGAGTACCTCCTGGTCCCTGTCATTTAATTCTGACCGAAGCTGGGCCACGGTCTCCTCCAAACGTGTTACCTGTTCAGCCGAAGATGTGTCAGTCCTACTCTCCAGACTCACAAGACGCTTATCAAAGCCATCAAGCCTATCTGTCATATTAATCAAATTGAGGTTCAAGGACTCCTGGATTGCAGTTACATCACTCCTGATTCCCTTTATCTCCCCTAACTCTTTACGCATCTCCCGTATCTCCTGCATGTACCCGGCGAGCTCTAACCGCATCTCCCTAGTCTCATTGTCGGTCGTATTAGTGGGTTTCGTAGGTGAGCAAGATTTAGAATTCGAGCCTGCGGCGGCGTCCTGTACGGTGGAGGGTGCCTGGCTACCACATAAACCCTTAACGGGGGTGCAGCTATTATCGCCTTTTCGTTGTTTTTTTTTACATTCCGGACATATCCAATCTTTGGGGACTAAGGCGGCCTCCGGAATAACAACGCAACCTTTGTGGAAGGTGCCAGGGCAAGTGGTGCACATAACTGCAGCCGATGCAGCCAAAAATTTGCCACAAGCTGCGCATTTGGCCATTATTTATAATTGTGTAACAAATATTGGATATACAATAAATATTATTCTGTTGTCAACGACACCTACTCTTGGTCCTAATAGATGGCGTTACTAGTGAAATGTCTGTAGTAGTTGTCATTAAATGATTTGTAAATAGATATTTGAGCAATTTTGTATTTTGTAATGTCTATAATTTTTATTTTAATAAAAGCATAAAACGTTACAATCACTTTTATTTAAGACCTCAACATTAGTTTTATACAGTTACCCACATAAAAAATGTTAGTTAACAGCACTGTCCGGTATTCTAGACCGCACACCGATGCACTACGGTCGATTCCTTGTCTGCGCACACTGACACAATCTGCCGCGACACTCTGCTTTAGTATAATAGTACTTCTCAGATAAAATTATGCGATTTAATAATATTCCGGGCGTCAAACGATTCGAGCGTATGTAGTCGTACAAACGTCCGTGACGTCACTCCTAATGACGATGACACATTGAAAAACATCTATAGTGTCATTTGTTTCATCAGTCTGTATCATTATTTGTACGTGTGAAAGTGCATTGTAGGTGGTACCGATTAAAGAGAGGTACAAAAGCGATGCATCATCAATCATACATAACTGCCTTCGTGGTCCAGTGGTTAAGGCGTTTGCGTGGGTTCGATTCCCACGGGCAGCATACTTAGTTTAGTTGTTTCCAGTTTGGTTAGGACATTGCAGGCTTGAATCATCTGATTGTCTGATAATAAAGATGATTCGGAAGGTACGTTAAGCCGTTGGTTCGGGATGCCATCTGGTAGTTAAAGGAACCACGTCAGAGGCCGAGAGGCGGTTCCGAAGAACTCTGACACCAGGGTGTGCTTGGTCGATGGACCGTGTCACCTATACGAAATGATGATGATGACTATTTGTATTGTACCCTTAGTCCCGGAACAAATGGGTATTGGGGGTTAGTGGAGTAGCGGGCGTACTTTGCAGCCGGCGTTCATCAATTTATATGTTTATATAAATAAATAAATATATACGGACAAATCACACAGATTGAGCTAGCCCCAAAGTAAGTTCGAGACTTGTGTTATGGGATAATCACGGAGTACATACAGAGTGGAGACGGCGTTAGCTACTGTGCACTGTGATTCCAACTAGGTCCTGACGTCATTACGTTAACATCGAGAGTAGGCGTGGCCTATTAGTCTGCTGTTGTAGCTGTCAATGTTCGTACGTGGTTCGTTCTGTGCACACAGTGAGATTTTCGGACTTATCTTGTTTTTTACGAAGAAAATCATGAAGTGATGCATTATATCATGTAAAAACTACTCAGATAAACGTTCAGATGCTATGGAAGGAATCACATTTCATTTGTAAGTATATTTATTCGTAATTTACTTAAATTATTCTAGAAAAATCTTTTGGCGACGTTCCGTGCTACTCATCGTTAGATGGCACCACTTTGCGTAATGGTACGTATGAACTATAAAAATATATTAAAGCTAATTATCGTAATAAATAATAACCATAAGTACTGAAATTTGTTCTAAATTTATACCTAAAGACTTTTACCTTGACAAAAAGATTATGTTTATGTTGTTTCATAATTCTCTTTTCAGCAATGCGCCACCTGTCGTCAACGTTGAATAATAGTGAACGTCAAGATGACGGGACTCCGCCCGGTTTTGCGAATATGATGTGATTAGGATGTAGTACCATATTAGTGCTATTTTATACTTACATAATAAAATTTTATTATGGAGACAGTTTTATTATGGAGGTTAGGCTCTCTCTACCCCGTAAGGGAAATAGACGTGATAATATGTATGTATGTTTTAACATTTTGGTTTTGCACTTAATTTTTAGGCAAAGGTAAATTAAAACAAATTCAGTGTAGAATAACCTCCATAATAAAACAAACAAACGCCTAAGCAAATTGTAAGAGCAGTATAATGCTACTTGGCTTTGAAATTCACTTTTTCCTCAGAAGCTATTCGTTTATTTATTTATTTATTTGTCAAACATGTGTTACAATGTGTTAAATAATATAAAAGTAGGAATCAACATGCTTACCGTTAGGGTGTACAAATATTGAATCAGATGAGCTACTGTTAGTACCACATAAAATAAACAATAAATAATATTAAATTACAAAATAAGTCAATATATGTGCAATAAGCACAAAAAATATATAAATAGAGAGATAAAAAAAAACACTAAATTTTATCATTAAAAAATGCACTAATATCATAGTAACACTTCGGGTTTAGGAATGATTTCAGTTTTTTCTTAAATAAATTTATATTTAATGTTTTATATTCCTTAGGGATTTTATTATAAATTTTCGGAACAGAGCTGTTTTTGATTGATGTAGACAAAGTCTATCGCCATTTCTTCTGTTTCTTGCACAAACATCCGATACACGTTTGAATAAATGGGGATTATTTTGAACAAATACAGCTATCTCAAATATATACAGTGATGGCAGTGTTAGTGTTTTATATTGTTTAAAATAAGATTGACAGCTATCAGTGCTTTGTAGACCAAACATACAGCGGATACACCGTTTTTGCATTTTAAAAACCAATTTTTTATCTGTAAAATTTCCCCAGAAAAATCGTTGAAAATATTTTTTATTTTTACAATTGAAGTGTTTTTTAAGAACTGAATTGTGGTCCCGCCATTTTGATATTATAATAGCGGGACCACTTTCTTTGTTGAATATCTTGAAATCATTTGAGTGTACAATTTTATTATAGTACGTATGTAAGTATAAAATAGCACTAATATTACTACGTACGTAATGGTACTACATCATAGTTACATCATATTCACAAAACCGGGCGGGGTCCCGTCATCTTGACGTTCACGAATAATAGCCATACATGGCAAAATGTCTAGGGTTGCCAACCACCTAGTTTTCGTTAGTTAATACTTTTTACTGTTTTATCAAAAGACAGTATACAAAATACTGTTTTCTCAACCGCTGATAAAACTACGATTGGATTTTGAAATTTTATAAAAAGTTACATGGAAGATGAGGGAATAATGATGTTTCTGAGCACACCGAGAGCATTTTTCATCAAAGAAACCTACTTTCAGTGAGTGCTCACCCCATATGCAGACAGCATCGACCACAATTCTTTCATAGGTTTTTTCCAAATCTACGAATACGCAGTACATTTTTTGACCTTTGACCAAAAATTTCTCCAAAATGAAAAAGACATGGAAAAGAGGTCTTTTCCAGTCTATTTGCTAACTTAGTGTACAACGTTTTGATGGTCACTTCAAAATACATTTTGATGGTCACATCAAATACATCTTATATAAAAATTAACAATATCATACGAAAGCCGAAATGCATTTTGAAGTGTCTATCAAAACGTTGTACACCGAGTTAGCAAATAGGCCGGCTGATCTGTACATCCCATTCCTTTTCTGATCCCGCTTGTTAGTTAAGTTAGTTGTAAATAAAACTTTTGTACATATTGCACTTTGGCGTTACGTGATACTTTTTCAATTGATTGAGATTGTCTGTTAATGTAGATTTTTCATCATAAGAAAAAAATTAATGGCTATTCTTAAGCTTATTTACACTCCATGCTATGATTATTAAATCATAATACTTCAAGAAATATATGATCGAAGCATAATAGTATTTGATTTTTACTATGTCCTTTATTATTAATGATGGAAAAATGTCATGCGATCGATGTAATTTCTTGATAAGATCAACGATCAACAAAAGATCTATCCACCAGTTTGTATATTTTTTTGACATGTGGGTCAAAAAAATATACATACGTCGAAGGCAGGCTAGTACTACTACTAGCTCAAGTCACCTCTAGTATGGCTAAGTTTTGGGTGGCCCGTGCGTCAACTCGTATGCTGCCTGGATTTTGACTACTCTTTTACATGATATGGTCACTGACACTATGGTTTTATTATGGAATTTGATTAATTATCTATGACAATGTTTTTTGTCATAGATAGGAAATAAAAACATTGAAAGGAAATAATTTACATAAAACATATTGATTCTTTGTTTTTGTGGCTGTGAAGATGTAGTCTCCAAATAAACGATTGCTTTGAACAGGTACAGAACTATACTATATACAACAATATTATGTTATTGGAAAATTTTAAATTTATATGTTTCTAACCATAGTTTTACCAGCAGTCGTGAAAACATTGTTTTGCAAACTCTCTTATAATAGAACAGTAAAAAGCATTAACTAGCAAAAACAGTATTATACTGTTTTTAACAGTCTGGTTGGCAACCCTAATTACTCAGCTATCTGACACTAGATGTCAGTAGGTGTTAGGGACATCTAGTGACGGATAGATAAACTAAAAAGAAAGATCAACATCGAAATTATTAAGTAGTTGGGCTATTCGCCGCTAGATGGATATAAAGGAGGGAGTGAGACAGAGCAAGTAGAGTGAGACAGATAATACTCCCCTCACCCCCTGTAAGTGCCACGCATTGTTTCATAGAAAATATTCCTTAGGGCAACTCCTCTCTGTATGTACTCCGTGGGGATAATAACTCAACGATACTATATTTTATAATAAATACATATATAGATAAACATCCAAGACCCAGGCCAATCTGAAAAAGATCATTTTCCATCTTACCTGGCCGGGGATCGAACCCGGGCACTCACGTGTCGCAGGCTGGCGTGTCGACCGCTGCGCCACGGAGCGGTCAACACGCCCCTTATAGCGTTATATACGTTATGACGTCAAAATTTAGCCATTTTTATCTGATTTTCCAATTAACCGAAAGTCATTCGACAAAATTTAACGTGTCCTTTTCTTAAAGTTTTTACTGTAAAAGTAGTTTTGTTAACCGTTTATTTCGGGTGGCCTTTATTCTATATTTGAAAATACCGTTACATTTATCCATCTGTTATCTCTATACGTTATGAATCTGGTACCAATTACGGTGTGGGTGAGGTAGAAAGTAAAATCTATGCGGTATTATGTGGGTGGTGTGATGTAAGGTTACATGTTAGGCGGTTAGGTATTATAGCTTGAAGCATGAATATAAAAGTAGGCATTATAAAAAGAGTGTAGGTCTGCGTGGGCGCCTCTTTTTATGACTGCCCAAAAAAGAGTGTCATATTTTCAGTGTTCTTGTATGTATGTTAGTGTATATATGTGATTTTATTTCATCACTAGGGGCCTCCCCAGCTTCGCACGGGTAATTTTTTATTTTCTTGCCTATTATGTCCCACTGCTGGGCAAAGTTCTCCCCCAAGCTTTCCATATTTCTCTATTTTGCGCTATATCTGACCATTTGTCTTCGAATTTCTTTATATTGCCACATCAACGTTTTCTAGGCCTACCACCTACCTCCTCAGGAATCCACTTCCTAACAAAAGCGGCCCATCGGTCCGTATGCATTCGGAAAACCTGACCCCACTTCAACATTGCGGCTTTTTGTGCCACATGACGCACGGGTAGATATAGATATTTAATCTTTACCGGTCCAGTAGTTTTGGAGCCTATTTAATACGAACAAACAATCAAATCTTTGTTCTTTATAATATAAGTGTAGAAAAAAAAGAAAAAAATGTCAAACCACAGATGATAATGACAATAGTGAACGTTTTCAAAAGAGTTTGGTTAACCTCATAAGAGAGGGCGCTTTGAAGACGTTTTAAGCGTATATCTCTACATCACAATCCCCAA
Organism: Elegia similella; assembly: GCA_947532085.1. Taxonomy (NCBI): domain Eukaryota; kingdom Metazoa; phylum Arthropoda; class Insecta; order Lepidoptera; family Pyralidae; genus Elegia; species Elegia similella. Next base: position 1,696,664 of record OX383954.1, on the reverse strand, counting down.
ACGAGAAACGTGAATTTTGCAAATTTGAATATTGTACCATGGTAGGAAACCTTTGGTGTGTGTGCTAATGCGACTCACACCTGGCCAGTTTTTAAAATTCAAGTAATCATCATCATTCCCTAGCCTCTCCCAAAGATTCCTCGTTCCATGGGAGGATATCGCCATACTCACTATGCTTGGGAGGCGGGTTGGAGAGCGCATTTAGGTAATGCTGAATGAAAATGTTCTCATCATCATTTCGTGTAGGTGTCACGGTCAATCAACCATGCACACCCAGGTGTCAGAATGGAAAATGTTCTGAACATTGTATTCAGATTTACAACAATAGCATAGAATTAGATGTGAAAGGGAACTCGTAATATTTACATGCTAATCGGATGTCAAACAACCTGAAGTAACCAATTTTTGAGGTTCTAGGTAGGTGGTTATTTCGTTACAACTTACATTGTCATGTCAGTCTGGATATAGATCTTTCAAGGAAAGATCTGGTTCCTTTCCTCTTCTTTTAAGGGTTCCGTACCTCAAAAGAAAAAATCGGAACCCTTATAGAATCACTTTTTTGTTTTTTTTTTTTACTTTATTGAGCCAAGAAAGCTACATTAAGTAGACTTAATGCTAAGAGCATTCTCTGCCAGTCAACCTTTGGGAAAAAAAAAAAACAAACAAAATAAATAGGTGTCACTAAACAGAAAGATATAAGTAAAAGGAAAGATAGAGCAAAGTTTTACATAATCAATACTTAATACACTTATAATAAACACATAATAAATACACTTTGTTGGCCGTCTCAGAAAAAGAGTCTGTCAAGACTCTTTTTCTCAGGAACGCGTAAAGGTATCAAGCTGAAATTCACATCAATTACTCATGTCTGCTGTCCCTTGGAGCTGTGAAAAATTGAACTTCTAAGCTAACGCAATCAAAAGGTGCTGCAAATTTTTGACATTCGCAATGGAATCAACCTACAGGGTACTTACCGTGAACATCTTCAGAATCTTGAAATTTGGTACGAAGCAATGTCATATAGCACAGGCACAGAATTTTAATTCAGTAGTAAATTCCTTGTAGTATTTTCGTATTACTTTATTGGTATTATCGTATTATAAATTAACAAAATTGTTGGTTTCCGTCATTTTGACGGCGTCAAGTTGTCAACAATCCTCTTTGTCCGAATTACGCAGATTGACCCACAGTAAAATGTGAACTTGTGTCGTAGGATACTAACTCAACGATACTATATTTTATAATAGATACTTATGAATAAACATCCAAGACCCAGGTCAATCTGAAAAAGTTCGTTTCCCATCATGACCTGGCCGGGGAGCGAACCCGGGACTGTGAGATCACTGACCCACAGAGGTCGTCTTTATCTCCACAATGTTAAATTTTTATAATGAAGAGTTTAAAGCAACCAGCATCCAGCGGTTTTTCTGCGACCTTTGATAGGTCGTTCGAGCACCTGGTCGTTTGGTGACGTATTGTTTAAAACTAACGCGAGAGAGTAACAAATTCAAATTCAAATATATTAATTACATATCATTTGGTGAACGTTAACATTTATTTTACAACAAAGGATTGTTGACGTTAATTTACTTAAAGCTAAGTTTAGAGCCGCTTCCAAAGCGGAGTGCAGAAGAAGCGGCAACAAACTGCACAGCGCATTATCTCCAGACGTCAACTTACAATTTATAGTATATTACTTAAAACTACATATATCTATATGTGGACTGAGATTACATTGTCATGTCATAATTCAAATTGAATACAATGTCAAATTGTATTGAAAGGATGTCAATAAAAAATAATAATATATATAAATACTTTCAAAATGAACCAAATTATGACATTAATTGAATACAAAACAACATTATTATTATGCGATTTACTTCAGACAACTATACCGCAATGCCGCTATGTTCTAAAATTAAATAAATATCTTATGATTAAAAATATATGTACCTTACTAGGTAGGATATCAAAACAATATTTATCACTTTAACTTGGTTTTACCAAGTTTATTGCTAACGCCATCTAGTGACGAGTGGAAAAGTTTGTAACTATTGCTCTGCAGCGCCCTCGCCGCCGCTCATAGTGGCAGTTAGTGGAACTATCTACCACGGCCTGCTGGCATGCTTGCCAGGTACTTTGTACGTCCTTTTAAGTTGGGCCAATATTTTTCTATGAGGTTGGCAGTCTATTTAATAGGCTGGACGACATATTCAAATCACGCGACACTCCCCAATGCTTGAAGACCCGCTTATACAACCAATGTGTTCTGCCTACTATGACTTATACTTATACCTCTTCTTTTTTCAATTTTCATAGACTCGCTCACTAATCTTCTTACCACATCTCACCATCTGTATGCAGATGATCTGCAGCTTTATCAATCTTGCCATATTAGCGAGCTTGATTTGGCTGTTGCTTCATTGAATAGTGATCTCCTAAAAATCGCTGATTGGTCAAAGGAATACGGTATCTATGTTAATCCAAACAAGTGTCAATCTATCATTGTCGGGAGTTCAAGACGATTGTGTGATATTAATCTCGATACTGTGGCCAGAGTTCGCTATAATGATGTTGTTATCCCTTATTGCACCAGTGTAAAAGATCTTGGCCTGCACATTGACTCCTCCTTCAGTTGGACTACTCAAGTTACAGAGGTAAGTCGTAAAGTTACTGGCACGTTGCGCTCCTTATACAGACTTAGAAACTTTCTTCCTATTAATACAAAAATTTTACTTATTCAGTCCCTAATTTTCCCAATACTTGATTATGCAGACGTTTGTTACTGCGATCTTAACCAAACGCTCTTACTTAAACTAGACAGACTTGCTAATAATTGTTTACGTTTCATTTTCGGTCTTCGTAGATATGATCACATTTCCTCTTTTCGCTTCCAACTTGGTTGGCTTCCAGTTCCTCTTCGTCGTAAAGCTAGAATTTTAACTATGCTCTATTCCATACTTCATGACCCTTTTTCACCCGATTATCTTAAATCAAAATTCTGTCTTCTCAGTTCTACGCACTCTCGTTCTCTCCGCTCTTCTAATAGCCTCAATCTTGCTACTCCTTCTCACCGCACTAGTTTTATGTCCAACTCGTTTCAGTTGCAGGCTATAAGATTGTGGAATGCTCTTCCAGAATCCACCAGAAGGGCTCCCAACAAATTTGCGTTCAAGGAGGCAGTGCACAAATGTTTTCTTGATAATTCTTTTGCTTCTATATAATCATCCGTATAACTTATATTTTATATATTATGTAGTTAGTAACATTTTTTATGTGTAATTATGTATTGTTGTATTTATGTATGTTTATCGTTATGTATTTCAATTTATATTTTTGTAAGTATATGTATTTATTTATATAAATATATATTTAAATTATCTATCATCACTTTATCGCACCACCCATTATTTATCTCGGATTGGTCTCAAGGTTTGACTGGCAGAGAATGCCTTATGGCATTAAGTCCACCTGTTTGTACTTTTTTTTTTTGTGCAATAAAGTTTAAATAAATAAATAAACTTATGGTGCTGAGACATGGACGCTCACGAGGGAGACTGTGTACAAATTAAGAGTAGCACAGAGAGCCATGGAGCGAGCCATGCTCGGCATCAAGTTACTAGATCGTGTTCCAAACACCGTAATTCGACAACGTACTAAACTACGGGATATCGGAGAAACGGTCATGAACCTTAAATGGAACTGGGCAGGACACCTGGCCAGACGGAGTAATGGCAGATGGAGCAAGAACTTAACCGAGTAGTGGCCTAGAACCGGGGAAAGAAGCGTCGGACGTCCTCCGATGAGATGGGTTGGCGATATAGTCAAAATCGCGGGTCGCTCCTGGATGAGATCAGCACAGGACCGAGACGGATGGCGGAAACGAAGAGAGGCCTATGCTCAGCAGTGGGCGGAAGACGGGCTGAGATGATGATGATAGCAGTCTATACGATAGTATTATATTGTCTTTGACAATAGTTTCAAGCGATAAGCGGATAAGAACCAAACTAAACTTTGTACCATTTTCTTTGGCAAATAAAGTTTAAAAAAAATAAACTTACCTCGAAACAAAAAAAAAAAATAGTTGTCTGTAAAGTCGGTTTACGGACGATAATTTTACGTGATAACGGTGGAAGAGAGATAGATGCGTCACATGTCGAACCCTTAGGCTGATCGTACCTCTCCGAGGCAGAGCGAGGTATCGTCCTTATACACGGAACGTGACACTTTTTCATGCGTGTAGTCGGCCTTCATCGATTTATAATTCTTACTAGCTTTCGCCCGCGGCTCCGCCCGCGTGAATGTCGATCCCTCGGGAATAGTACTTTTTCCCGGGATAAAAAGAGTAGCCTATGTCCTTCTCTGTACTCCAGAGAACTTGTATGCAAAATTTCATGATAATCGGTTCAGTAGTTACGGCGTGAAAGCGTAACAAACAAATAAACAAACAAACAAACTCACTTTCGCATTTATAATATTAGTTAGGATTAGGATTAGGATAATACACGGTGAAATTTTGAGCGTTCTGGACCCTTAAAGGGATGATTCAGCGCATCGATAGGAACAACTTTTCCTATGGGACAAATGATAGGAATTAAAAAAAAATTGGCAGTTCCATACAAAAAATTTCGGCCGCCCGGTCAATTTGTATGGGAACGTTAAATTTTTTTTTGAGTTTCCAGCATTGGTCCCTTAGGAAAAGTCGTTTATATCAACGGGCTGATTCATCCCTTTAAGGTGCCAGAACGATCAAAATTTCACCGTGTATATCCCCACGCAAACTTCTCAAAGGACCGGGGTCGGTAACCAGAACGTGACATTTTTCGTGCATGCGGCCGGTTTTCATATGACGTTGTCGTGTCAAAAAACGCTCCACACAAAACCACAAGACCTGTTTCTCTATAATCATCTGTTTTTGCTTTCAGAACAACAGTGTCAAGGTCGTTTTCATTTCTTAATCTACTTCATTTAGTATTATTGTCTCGCTCACCTCCTGCTGCTAATTTGCGGCATCTCTGGAGAACGGAAATGGAATGGCCAAGTAGTATTGTAAAACAGCAATGGACATGTATTCTAAAAGAAATGCTTTTCAAAATAATTAGTCCGTCTGGTAGATTATTGAAAATATTGGACACGTATTATTTCTTTTGCCAATAAATAAATATAAATAATAAATAAATATATACGGACAAATCACACAGATTGAGCTAGCCCCAAAGTAAGTTCGAGACTTGTGTTATGGGATAGTAACTCACCGATACTATATTTTATAACAAATACATATATAGATACACATCTTTCTCTTGGGTTTATAGATTTGTCTCTTATCTACTTAGTACCTACAGAATTATATTACTATTGTTAGAAGAGCGGGATCTCCTAACACAGGTATATTTTTACTTAAAAGGAGACCCCGATCACAAATATTGTTAATGTTAATTTGTGGTACTGAAAAAAGATTTTATTATTATTACATCCAAGACCCAGGCCAATCTGAAAAAGATCATTTTCCATCTTGACCTGGCCGGGGATCGAACCCGGTCACTCCGTGTCGCAGGCTCGCGTGTTGACCGCTGCGCCACGGAGCTAGTCAATCAAACAAAAAATAAATAAAGATATAGCCCGTTAAAGTTCCGCGTGACGTCACTGGCCGGTACACTTTTTACCGGCCTGTTGTGTCATAAGCCCCTCCTGAACTTTGACGCGCTTTATCTTTTATCATCTTTTCTTTTGATTGAAACGAGAAAAATACGTACCTATCTAATCATCATCATCACGTCCTTTTTAGTCTCCACTACAGGAGCACGACCCTCTCTGTACTTCTAGAGCCATACTTGGTCAGAACAGCCAGAGGACTTGGCCTACACTCTCCACGCTGGCCAGACGGGTTGGAGAGGTGTCTTAGATGTTTATAAGCTTTGTTTAACTTGTATTTCCTAAGTCGCCTTCTACGACATCCACGGGAAGACTTGGAGTGGTCCTATTCTACTCTGCCGGATACCACACGGCTACCTATCTAATATTTTTAGATAATCTATGACGGACTTTTTTTTTTTTTTTTTTTAATCTAACCTATATTGTCCCACTGCTGGGCAAAGGTCTCCCCCATTTCCTTCCACTTGTTTCTGTCCAATGCAATTTCAGACCATCCACATTGAAAAACGTCGAGGTCGTCGCGCCATCGCTTTCTAGGCCTTCCCCTTTGACGTCGACCATCCTCAGGTATCCATTTCGTCATCTTGTTAGCCCACTTTTCAGGAGTCATTCTACAGATGTGGCCTGCCCAATTCAGTTTAGCTGTTTTGTGTCCCACATCCGCAATACCTGTTTTAGAACGAAGTGTGGCATTTGGAACTCTGTCTATCCTTTTCAGCCCTAGGACACTTCGCTCCATTGCTCTTTGGCATACTCTGAGCTTAGACTTCTGTTCCTCGGTCAGTGACCACGTCTGAGCACCGTAGGTAATAAGATGGACTAATTATTTAAAATAGTTTTTTTAGGAAACAAGCTTATTTGAACGTGATAACGTCTTATAAATCGATGAACGTCGCCTACACGAAAAAGTGTCACGTTCCGTGTGCAAGCGAGAGCGCGGAACAAGCGATAGAGAGGCACGATCGGCCTAAGCGTTCGGCTTGTAACGCATCTATCTTCCACCGTTATCTCTTAATTTTTTTTTTAATGATATTTGACGGCAAACGATCAAGCGAGTCACCTGATGGTAAGCGACCACCGCTGCCCATGGACAACTGCAACACCAGGGTGTGACAGGAGCGTTACCGGCCTTTCAAGGAGTTGGGGAAAGGACATAGGGGGAGGAAATGGGGGAAGGATGGGCCTCCGGCTCTCTCACTCACCGAACGAAGCATAGAAGCGGTAAAGCTTCTACTCAAACGTCGATTTTCTGTGAGAGTGTGGTACTTCCCCGGACGAGCCGGCCCATTCATGCTACTAGCAAAAATTAATTTTGCCGGTAGCGTGGCTCTACCACAACTAAAATTTATCCGTAAACCGACTTTACAGACAACATTTTTTTTTATCTAGTTGACTGGCTGTCTCCCGCGATTTTGCCTGCGTAGATTTCGGTTTTATCGCAATCTATCCGGGCCCCCAGCTCGACCCGCGACCCGCGGCCCTTTGCGATAATTTCAAAGGTCTGTTAATCCAAAAAACTGGCCAAGTGCGAGCCGTACTCGCGCATTAACGGCTCCGTACTATTATTTTGTAAATATTTATTTTATTCTGTTTTTAGTATTTGTTGTTATAGCGATAACTAAAAAACATCATCTATGAAAATTTTAACTAACTATCACGGTTCATGAGACACAGCCTGAAGACAGACGGACAGACCGACAGCGGAGCCATATTGATAGGGTCCCGTTTTTACCTTTTGGGTACGGAACCCTAAAAAGAGATAATAATACCTACACTAATCTAAATCTAACCGTCAGATCCTAAAATATTCCAACAGCGACAGACGTTAACAAAAATAACTTGAATATGGGGAAGCGGGTTTAATTATAGAATGACTATAAATAGATGGCATATGGGCTTCCTTTATTATTTTACAGACGTATTGTCACAAATTATAGAGCAGTACAGAAGAATGCTCAAAACACTGAGTTGCCAGCGGCCGGCAGTGAAGCAGGGAGCCAAACTTGAAAAATCTATATAAAAAAACCATTTCAATCAAACTACTGATTGGGTTTTGATGAAATCTAAATGTGACCAACTTTGAAGCATACCCTTTCAAACAAAGAAAGAATTTAAAATCAGTTCATAAATGACGGAGTTCTCAGGTAACAAACAATAAGTACAGAAGAAGGCTCAAAACACCGAGTTGCCAGCGGCCGATCTTGAATAATCTTTCATATTAAGGGTCCATACTACCTCACACTGCTTTGCAAGATTGACTGTTATATCAATAATAATTAAATACTCAAGTTGAAATAAAAATGCAGCAAAGTTCAGGACTAACTCTGGTAACTATATGACTCAAAAACACGATTGCGTTAAATTTTCTCGATAGAAAAAAATTGCAAAGTTGCCTCCAAATCACGTCTAATTTACTCGGTATATAGCATTATTCACCAAATACATTGAAATTAACCTTGAAACTTTTGATTATTATTGCATTACAGATAAGGCAGCCATCATATGTTTTGCTTTTTCGAATAACCCTTGAATATTCCTAAAAAACGAAAATATCCAAAGTAGCTAACGCGTTTAGACCATCCGCATTTGTATGGCCACGCCGCCTGGCATATGTCGGGCTCAGAAGTTTGATGGTCAAATAGATGTGTTTTGTGTGTGTTTTCATACAAACTAGAGTTGCGCTTCAACTATACACAGAGGGCGTTACGAGCTACATTCAACATATATTCATGCTACAACTAACAATAGCAATCATTTTTATCATTACATTTATTCATATTACATTTAAATTCCAAATAATTTAGAATATCTATTTTTACTAGCCGTGCGGTTTCCGGCAGAGTAGAATAGGACCACTCCTAGTCTTCACATGGAGGACGTAAAAGGCAGTAGGAAATACAAGCTAAACAAAGCTCATAAACAATATCAATGAGACCTCTCCAACCCGTTTTTTGTCTGCTCTGGCCAAGTATGGCTTCGGTAGTACAGAGAAGGTCATGCTCCTGCAGTGGGGACTAAAAAGAACAAATGATGATGATCTATTTTTACGCTTTAACACATTCTAATGAGTCTAGTTAACTAGCAGTGGGCCTACTGCCATCTAACGGTGACTTTTGGAACTAAGCTTGCCGTACAATTATAATATCTATTGTTTTACTAAAATAAATGTTAGAAAAATTATACATTTAAATATATATATTTTTTACCTTGCAATTTAAATTTGATCCCGGTTACCGATTGAGCTGAAATTTTGCATGCATGTTTAAATCCGATGACAATACAATATTATGGTCGCGCTGCTCTGATGATGGAGTCGGAAGGTGGCCATATAAGTTCTCAATAAGTTCATTCCTTGAAGTGCCTCATCTGTAATACGTTATAATTTGTAATACATGGCTTCCTTTATTATTTCAGCCGATAATTTATAACCAGACCTTAAAACCAGGCTTCCGTTCTGTAATTCATCAAAGATAATTTTATTTTAACCTGACTGTAGTGGCAGAGGCAGACCAAGAAGGAGATGGAGGGACGACCTCAATAGATTTAAACATGGATGGACATAGCGAAGGATAGAGATGAGTGGAGAACCCAGGGGGAGGCCTTGGCCCAGTGAGACACAACACCTGGTCTGGTAGAAAAGAGAAAAACGTAGAATGTACCAGCTGCTTCTCATCCCGCGCAGATCGTAAAAGCCGATCGAGGGGTTGGGCTAAAATATGCGGAATCATGTCAATAGGCGATGCGGCTAGCAACCCATCTTCACGCCCTCCAACATGCTAAACGTGGCCATAAGGTCTAATAGACCTAGGCTCTGCTTACCCCGCAAGGGAAAAAGACGTGATACTATGTATATGTACAAAGCTAGTCTTTGGTCCTGATCCGGACTCCAAACTTAACTTCTTTCAATAGACGTCAACATGCAGGTACATAGTTAGATGTTATCTTATCTCTATGGGTTTTACATTCTAAGGTAACTACACTGTACTTAGCAATTAACTGATAAGCTCCTGTCCTGTACACGGTATAATAATTATCATTACAGCCGTAAGTAGTCCACTGCTGGACAAAATCCTCTCCTAAGGGTTCTTCGCTCCATGAAAATATATTGGCATACCACGCATGGCAGCATCTGTAACCGTGGTGGTGGCCGTTTGTCCGATATCGTTTTTTATTCATCATCATTTCGTGTAGGTGTCACGGTCAATCGACCATGCACACCCTGCCCTGGTGTCAGAGTTCTTCCGAACCACCTCTCGGCCTCTGACGTGGTTCCTTTAACGACTACCTGATGGCAGCTGGCACCAACAGCTTAACGTGCCTTCCGAAGCACGAAATCATCTTATTATCAGACAATCAGGTGATTCCAGCCTGCAATGTCCTAACCAAACTGGAAACATCTAAACAAAGTATGCTTCCGGTGGGAATCGAACCCACGACCCCCGGGTCAACAGGCAAACGCCTTAACAACTGGACCACGGAGGCTGTTAAAAAAATACCACTATCATTATCTTACGACACAAGTTCACAACTTACTGTGGGCTTGCTCATTCTATGTGATAAATCTATACTAATATTATAAAGCTGAAGAGTTTGTTTGTTTGTTTGAACGCGCTAATCTCAGGAACTACTGGTTCGATTTGAAAAATTATTTTTGTGTTGGATAGTCCATTTATTGAGGAAGGCTTTAGGCTGTAAACCATCACGCTACGATTAATAGGAGCGAAGCACCAATAAAAAATGTTTTGAAACCGGGGGAAAATTATTCATCTATACTAATAAAAAAATTAATACCAGAAATTGCCGCAGACGAAGTCGCGGGCAACCGCTAGTATACTTATACACGGAAAAATTTTGATCGTTTTGGACCATTAAAGTGGTGACTCAGACCATCAAAATGAACAACTTCCCAGCATTGTTCCTTAAGGTAACTAAAAGAAAAAAAAAATTGACATTCCCATACAAACTGGCCGGGCGGCAAGACTCTTTTGTAAGGAAATGACGAAATTTTTTTTTAATTCACAGCGTCGGTCCCATAATAGATGTTGTTCATATTGATGGTCTGAGTCATCCCTTTAAGGGTCCAAAGCGATCAAAATTTGACCATGTATATTTACATACAATAATTAAATACATTACTCTTCTTTTTTGCTCAGTCGGGTAACAAGGTGGCCTTGTATGTGTTTTCCGCCCTCCCCGCCCGTGACCAAACGGTTAACATTGACCAAGTCGTAAACCCAATTAGATTAAAACAATTAGCTGCCCTCAGCAGTAAGTAAATATTGGTAATAGATTATCTGCTCTATTGAAATCTTAATAAAATAAATACATAAATATATACGGACAAATCACACAGATTGAGCTAGCCCCAAGGTAAGTTCGAGACTTGTGTTATGGGATACTAACTCAACGATACTATATTTTATAACAAATACATATATAGATACACATCCAAGACCCAGGCCAATCTGAAAAAGATCATTTTCCATCTTGACCTGGCTGGGGATCGAACCCGGTCACTCCGTGTTGCAGGCTGGCGTGTTAACCGCTGCGCCACGGAGCTGTCAAATATAGTATCACGTCTTTTTCATCTGATCATCTGGCTAAAAAGATGTTCCACTTCAATGTAACAGGATATAAAGGAAAGGGAAGGCCAAGAAAGTCGTGAAGGGAATGTGTGAGCAATGACATGCAAGAACGGGGAGCTACTGCCGATATGGTGGGTAATAGAAACATTTGGAGAGAGTTGACATACAGAGCCGACCCCAAATAGGGAAAAGGCGAGGAAGAAGAGAGTATCACGTCTTTTTCCCTTGTGTGGTAGACAGAGCCTAGGTCTGTCTATAAGACCTGAAAGCCACATTTAGCATGTTGGTGGGTGTTAGGTGGAAAACGGAATCAAAATCGTGATGGTTTGCTAGCCGCATCCTATTAACATGATTCCTCAGATCTTACCCATTCCCTCGATCGACGTTTACGATCTGCGCGGGAAGAGAAGCAGCTGGTACATTCTACGTTTTTTTCTTTTCTTCCAGATCAGCGTGGAAGATATAAAATCTATACTAATATTATAAATCTGAACAGTTTGTTTGTATGTTTGTTTGAAGGCGCTAATCTCAGGAACTACTGGTTCAAATAGGAAAATTCTTTTTGTGTTGGGTAGTCCATTTATTGAGGAAGGCTTTATGCTATAAAACATCACGCTGCGACCAATAGGAGCGAAGCATCAATAAAAAATGTTTTGAAAACGGGGGAAAATGATTCATCTATACTAATTAATCATAATAACAGAAATTGCCGCGGACGAAGTCGCGAGCAACAGGTAGTCTTAATATATGTATAAAACATAGTCGGGTTTGTTCGTACAAACCCGACTTATAACTTAAGAACGGATGAACCGATTTGAATAATAATTTAGTTCGCTTTACAAGCTAAACAAATCTCATAAACATCAATGAGACCTCTCCAACCCGTCTGGCCATCGAGGAGAGTGTAGGTCAAATCTTCTATCTGCTCTGGCCAAGTATGGCTCCAACGAAATCTGACGAATGTTTTGAATTAATTCGCACCAGACTATACTATAAATAAATAATTAATAAATATATACGGACAAATCTCACAGATTGAGCTAGCCCCAAAGTAAGTTCGAGACTTGTGTTATGGGATACTAACTCAACGATACTATATTTTATAACAAATACATATATAGATACACATCCAAGACCCAGGCCAATCTGAAAAAGATCATTTTCCATCTTGACCTGGCCGGGGATCGAACCCGGGCACTCCGTGTCGTAGGCTGGCGTGTTAACCGCTGCGCCACGAAGCTAGCCAGCTCTAAAACTGGCATTGATGTGGGGCATAAAGCCGCCAAGGTCAAATGGGATTGGGCGGGTCACGTTTGCCGAATGCATCCAGTCCGATGGGCTACTATAGTTACAAAAAGGACTTCGGAAGATGGATACAGAAAAAAGGGTAGGCCTTCGAGGCCTACCTTTTTTTCTGGTGCGTTAGTGTGATGATATCACAAGCCATACAAAGAAATGGTCTGAAGTGGCACAAAATAGGGATGTTTGGATGAAAATAGGGGACACCTTTGCCCATCAGAGGGCCAATATAGGTTATTATCATCATTATCATCAGGTCTTTTTAGACTCCACTACAGGAGCACGACCCTCTCTGTACTACCGGAGCCATACTTGGCCAGAGCAGACAGAGGATTTGGCCTACGCTCTCTTCGCTGGCCAGACGGGTTGGAAAGGTCTCATTGATGTTTATGAGCTTTGTTTAGCTTGTATTTCCTAAGTCGCCTCTTACGACATCCATAGAAAATCATTACAAATCGAGCTAAATTATTATTCAAATCGGTTCATCCGTTCTTAAGTTATAAGTGTTCGAACAAACCCGACTGTGTTTTATACATATATATATATTAAGATTTTATATCTTCCAAGCTGGTCTGGGAGAAAAGAAAAAAACGTAGAATGTACCAGCTGCTTCTCTTCCCGCGCAGATCATAAAAGTCGATCGAGGGAACGGGTAAGATCTGAGGAATCATGTTAATAGGCGATGCGGCTAGCAACCCATCACTATTTTGATTCCGTTTTCCACCTAATGGGACCACATAAAAGGGATGTTTGGAAGCAGTGGGACAATATAGGTTAATAAAAACATAAAGATTTATTATCATTTATTTATATGTTTTGTCACAACAACAAATGCAATATTTACCATTAACACAAAAAAGAAAAACATGGATTACTTCATCATTCTAACAACGAGTAAACAAAACATATATGTATGTTGTTTACATACGTACACAAAAGGATATTTATAATTTCTGATTATCTAACTTACGGACTAATTGTATACATACATAGTATCACGTCTTTTTCCCTTACGGGGTAGACAGAGCCTAGGTCTGTAAGACCTTATGGCCACATTTAAAACTAAAACGGTAACAAAGTAGTGATGGGTTGCTAGCCGCATCGCCTATTGACATTATTCCACGGGTTTTAGCCCAATCCCTCGATCGGCTGTTACGATCTGCGCGGGAAGAGAAGCAGCTGGCACATTCTACGTTTTTAGGTTTTACCCAAAGGGTAAAAACGGGACCCTATTAATATCGCTCCGCTGTCCGTCTGTTTGTCTGTATGTCTGTCCGTCTGTCACCTGGCTGTATCTCATGAACCGTGATAGTTGGACAGTTGAAACTTTGATTTTTTTGCTTGTTTTTGCTCGATATTGATAACGACAACAGGAAGACGCTTGAAATAAATAATTAAATATTGATAAAATTAATATTAAAAGGGTGCTCCCATGCAACAGACATGATTTTATAGATAACGGTACGGAACCCTTCGTGCGCGAGTCCGACTCGCACTTGGCCGTTTTTTCTTTTTCCCAAACCAGCATGGAAGAGTTTAACATTTATATGTTTTAAGGAAACTAGGCTTTTTAATAAATCAGTAATATTCTTACTACATACGAGTATATGTACATATATTTATATGTAGACTGAGATTATATTGTCATGTCATAACAAATCAGTAATACTGTGAGTAAATAAATAAATATTTTTTATGCCTCAGTGCTTCAAGTTTCTTGCATAAAAAACCGGTTTCAAACCTAATGACATAACATCCATGGGACCGAAACCCAAAACTGAAGCAGGTTGTGGTGTAACTTCCTTGCCATAACAGTGATTCAAAGGAAATGAAATAAAGTTCTTTGTAATATTGCGAAACGGCAGCAGGTAGACTATTGAAATATTCACAAAATATCTATACTTAATATTATAAAGCTGAAGAGTTTATTTGTTTGTTTGTTTGAATGCGCTAATCTCAGGAACTACTCGTTCAAATTGAAAAATTCTTTTTGTGTTGGATAGTACATTTATTGATGAAGGCTTTAGGCTATAAAACATCACGGTGTGCCCAATAGGAGCGAAGCATCAATAAAAAATGTTTTGGAAACGGGGGAAAATTATTCCTATACCTCATAACAGAAATTTCCGCGGACGAAGTCGCGGGCAACAGCTAGTTTAGTTATATAATCACTTTAAAAATAAATTATTAAATAAAAATAAAATTAATATTAAATCATGATTTTTTCAATCAAAAAAAAATCATGATTTTTGCCGTTTTTATAGATAACGGTACGTGCGCTCTTCCTGCACGAGTCCGACTCGAACATGGCCGGTTTTTTTGTTAAAAATTATTGCTCTTCTTGTTCTATCCGGTGAGGAATCAGGGGACTACGCTTGTGTGGAAATACGGCCCTACGATTTCGTCTTAAGACGAAACTTGTGAATCTTACGATATCCCTCTTTTTAGCCAAGGTTTAAAAATGCAACATGCATAATCCAAGCATGAGCGTGATACTCGTAGTGTAGAAAGTGAAATGATTACCGGTTTTCACGGGAAACGCGTACTGACACGCAGAGCAAACAAGTAACCTGCACGCTAGGAGTAAAGGGGGTATTATACCATCCTGAATCTGATCCTGAATTGGATCCGATGAGAGGGACGCCGCAATACGTGCGATACGATTGGAGATATCTCGTATCGTGTGTAACGTATAGCGGCGTCCCTTTCATCGGATCTAAATTCAGGATGGTTTAATAGGTGCTTGATAGCCAACGGACGGAGCCGCTGTGGCGCAGTGGTTAACATGCTACTCGAGAGGCCTTGGGTTCAATTCATAAAGCAAAAATACACATAGATAGGTTGTTATCTAGTCCTCCTATGGAGGTCGTAAAAGGCGACTTAGGAAATACAAGCTAAACAAAGCTCATAAACATCAATGAGACCTCACCAAACCCGTCTGGCCAGCGAGGAGAGTGTAGGCCAAATCCGTCTGCTCTGGCCAAGTATGGCTCCGGTACTACAGAGAGGGTCATGCTCTAGTGGAGCAGTGCTCTGCATTGGAGACTAAATAGACCTGAAGATGATGATTTATTACCATGATTAACACATAAACATTTTAAGCCCGGAAAATGTACTGTTCTATTTTGACGGCAAGCGAGTCACCTGATGATAAGTGATCACCAATGTCCATGGGCAACTGCAACACCAGGGTGTGACAGGAGCGTTGCCGGGGGAGGGCCGGCTCGTCCGGGGAAATACCTCAGTCAAGAAAATCCACGATGGAATAGAAGCTTTACCACTTCTATGCTTCGTTCGGTGAGTCATCATCATTATTTCGAGTAGGTGTCACGGTCAATCGACCATGCACACCCTGGTGTCAGAGTTCTTCGGAACCGCCTCTCGGCCTCTGACGTGGTTCCTTTAACGACTACCAGATGGAAGCCGGGACCACCGGCTTAACGTGCCTTCCGAAGCACGGAATCATCTTTATTATCAGACAATCAGGTGATTCAAGCCTGCAATGTCCTAACCAAACTGGAAACAACTAAACAAAGTACGCTTCCGGTGGGAATCGAACCCACGACCCCCGGGTCAACAGGCAGTTCGGTAAGTGAGAGAGACGGAGGCCCATCCTTCCCACTCCCCTTATCCTCTTGAAGACCGGCAACGCTCCTGTCACTCCCTGATTTTGCAGTTTCCATCCAATGATATAATTTTGGGTTTTTCGTTTTGTGATCTATTAGGGGTTCTGTTTCTTAGATTCAGAATTGATATCAGATTCAGATTCAGATTTTATTGCAAGTCACAAGTAATTACATAGAGGTGTTACATAATAGTTTTAGAATACAAGTGACGCCCTGCAAGGGCACTGCAAACAGTTAAGGCACCTAGTTGCACCACTTTAAAACTCGGCCAATGCCCTTTCAATGATATCCGAGCCGACCGCAGAACCGAACCTGCGCCTGCGCCTAACCGTTGACGCATTGCGTAATAGCCGTGGGATAGGTCGCGGTATGCGGTGAGCGGTGGCTCGGTTATCAATCCGGTAGCGCTAAATCTTCTATCCATCCCTAGGAAGGATTGTTTAAGGTTTTTACTTGATAACGTCTTATAAATCGATGATCGCTGGCTGCACGCACGGAAATGTGTCACGTTCCGTGTGCATGCGAGAGCGCGGAACAAGCGATAGAGAAGAAATTATTAAAAATATTTTTATTATATGATGTAATTAAAAAGTTATGCTTTTCACAATTTTTCCTTTATCTGTGCTATAAGACGTTGCTTCGTGTCAAATTTCAAGATTCTGATTTCATGGGAGAGTACCCTGTAGTATTTGATTCCTTCGCTATGTCGAAAAAACACGAAAATTTGCGGCATAACCAGCTGTATCAGTTGATTGCGTTGGCTTAGAAGTTGATTTTTCACAGCTCCTAGGGACAGTAGATCTGAGTATGAATTTTAGCTTGATACCTAAGAAAAATGGTCTTGACAGACATACAGACGGACAACCAAGAGATCCTATAATGGTTCAGTATTTTCCTTTCGAGGTACGGAACCCTAATAAAAATAAATCAAACGTTTGACAAAATTTTGCACACATTAAATGGTATTACCTGAATTAACATATATGTTAATTCAGGTAATACCATTTAACTTACGTACTTTTAAATTTAACGTACGTACTTTTAAATTTAACGTACGTACTTTTTCTCGGATGAAAGGTGCCTATAGGGTACCTTTCATCCGGGAAAAAGTACTGTTCCTCCGGGATCGACATAAACATGAGCGAAACCGCGGACGACAGCTAGTACCAGATGTTCGGGAAAGAAAACATGTAGTTTTCTTTTCTCCCAGACCAGCACGGAAGCAATTCATTTCTTAAACAACAAAAACACTGATCTTTCGATTTTGCATTAGCAATTATGCATGCAAACAGAAACTGTTGCTACCGTGACAACATACATACATGATACATACAATCCATCCATACTAATGACAATAACGGTAACTTTCCCCGTACATACAGACATACACATACCTTGAATGAAAGTAAACTAGTGTTTGGTTTTAGGCACGTTTTAGGTGACACATGTCAAGGACTTCTTTTTGAAGTCATCATCATCATCAGGTCTATTTAGTCTCCACTGCTGGAGGATGACCCTCTCTGTACTACCGGAGCCATTCTTGACCAGAGCAGAGATTTGGCCTACACTGTCCTCGCTGGCCAGACGGGTTGGAGAGGTCTCATTGATGTTTATGAGCTTTGTTTAGCTTGTATTTCCTAAGTCGCCTCTTACGACATCCATGGGAAGACTTGGAGTGGTCGTATTCTACTCTGCCGGAAACCACATGGCTCTTTTTGAAGTGAAGACTTCTTTTTCTCAAACAAGCTCGGAAATCTAGGCATTATTGTAGTAAAAAGAAGCCACGATGTTTGTAATTCTTGGGTGCATTACTTTACCGGCCTAGGCCAGGAAAGTAAGTATGAAAATTAATTCCTGGCCGCTGCTCAAAACTTTTTAATTCATCTATGTAACTTTTACTATGTAACTTGTCAGCCAATGGCTACCACATTATAAAAAAAAAAAACTCTTCGAGCACAGAAGTTTATGAATATGCCAATAATTGTATTAACTCATTCACGGACACTGACAGCCTCCGTGGTCTATTGGTTAAGCCGTTTGCCTGTTGACCCGGAGGTCGTGGGTTCGATTCCCACCGGAGGCATTCTTTGATTAGTTGTTTCCACTTTGGTTAGGACATTGCAGGCTTGAATCACCTCTGATAATAAAGATGATTCCGTGCTTCGGAAGGCACGTTAAGCCGTTGGTCCCGGCTGCCATCTGGCAGTCGTTGAAGGAACCACGTCAGAGGCCGAGAGGCGGTTCCGAAGAACTCTGTCACCAGGGTGTGCATGGTCGATTGACCGTGACACCTACTCGAAATGATGATGATGTATGGAGAAAGTTATCCGCCATATATCCATGCCTTATAGGTCGGTTGAAAGTCTAGCTAGCATTTGGTTTAATGGTAGTTATAAGTGCTATTTGCCTCGCTTTTTAAAATGACCAGCCGGCCTATTTGCTAACTCAGTGACCAACGTTTTGATAGTCACTTCAAAATACATTGCGGGTTTCCTATGATTGACTATTTTTATTAAAGATATATAAAACGTAATGTACTTTGAAATGACTATCAAAACTACGTACACTGAGTTAGTAAATAGGCCAGCAGACCATGTTTGCGCGTCATTATTTAGAATTTTCAAAGTTTGTTGTTTGTTTTTCGTGTTGAAGAAGAAGAAGTTAGATTTTTTCACAAATCCAAGGGACAGTAGATTTGAGTATTTGATATGAACTTCAGCTTGATACCTCTACGCGTTCCTGAGAAAAAGGGTCTTGAACTCTTGACGGACAGACAGTCGGCAACCGAGTGATCCTTTATGGGTTCCGTTTTTTTTCCTTTTGAGGTACGGAACCCTAAAAATATACGTGTCGACTTGAGAACCTTCTACGTGTTTTCGATGGTTGATAAAAAAAAATTGGTTGTCTCATAGTCATAATGATTCGAGTAGGTGACACGGTCAATCGACCATGCACACCCTGGTTTCAGAGCTCTTCGGAACCGCCTCTCGACCTCTGACGTGGTTTCTTAAACGACTATTAGATGGCAGCCGGGACCACCGGCTTAACGTGCCTTTCAAAGCACGGAATCATCTTTATTATTAGGCGATCAGGTGTTTTATTTGAAACTTTCAAGCCTGCAATGACCTAACCAAACATACTTCCCGTGGGAATCGAAAAGACGGCTGTATTATATAGTCGGTTTACGGAAGATAATTTTACGTGATAACGGTAGAAGAGATAGATGCGTCACAAGAGATGTTCCGCGCTCTCGTTTGCACACTGAACGTGACACTTTTTTCGTGCTTGCTGCCGACGTCTATCGATTTACAAGACATGTTAATATGATTCATCATTAATATTAAGCCTCTCTTCTGTTACAGAATCAAAAAATCTACGACATACCATGCGACGGTACTCCAGAAGATGAACCGAAGACAGACTTCGAGAAACTCCGAAGCAATTTCGAAAACATAGCCAAAGAGATCAAAAATCCGGACACCCAAAAACCGATCCTAGAAATACCGAAAATCGAAATCATAAAAGCGGATATCGAAAAACAATTAGAAAAACCGGATATTTTGGAGAGAATGAAACCGGATATATCGGAAAAGCCGTTGATAATTCCGAAACCGGTTTTTAATAAATTCTCGAGATCTACGGAGAATCTTGTGGAGGAGAAGATGCCAGTGAAATTTAGTTCGGAGAAGAAATTTAAGAAGAATGAAGCTAATGTGAGAATTAGTTATCCGAAGAAGGATAGTCAAGTCGACATCGACAGAGAAAATGTAAGTACCTATCCTGTTTACTTCCTCATTTTAGTCTAGCTCCGTGGCGCAGTGGTTAATACGCTAGCCTGCGACACGCGAGTGCCCGGGTTCGATCCCCGGTCAGGTCATAATGGAAAACGATCTTTTTCAGATTAACCTGTGTCTTGGATGTTTATGTATCTATTATAAAAACTCTTCCACGCTGGTCTGGGAGAAAAGAAAAAACATAGAATGTTCCAGCTGCTTCTCTTCCCGCGCAGACCGTAGAAGCCGGCCAAGGGATTGGGCTAAACTTGCGGAATCATGTCAATAGGCGATGCGGCTAGCACCAATTATTACTATTTGATTCCGTTTCCCATCTCCAGAAAAGAATTCTAAAAATCGTCAATTTAGTTTCAGTATCATGTATAGAGCTTATAAACACGATATATTTGAAAACAAAGTACCTTACTCCCTGACCAACCCTAACAGATTTATTATTAGTATTGATAAACATGTTTACAGAAGCCACTGCCGTAATATGTGAGCCAAAAATTTACTTTAGATAAATACATACATACATACCTCTCCAACCCGTCTGGCCAGCGTGGAAAGTGTAGGCCAAGTCCTCTGGCTGCTTTGGCCAAGTATGGCCCTAGTAGTACAGAGAGGGTCGTGCTCCTGTAGTGGAGACTAAAAAGGACCTGATGATGGTGATGATGAAATACATACATACACACATTTAGGTAAATACCAGCTGTGCCTGCGAATCCGTTCGCGTACATTCATCATCATCATCATCAGGTCTTTTTAGTCTCCACTATAGGAGCACGACCCTCTCTGTACTACTAGAGCCGTTCTTGGCCAGATTAGCCAGAGGATTTGGCCTACACTCTCCACGCTGGCCAGAAGGGTTGGAACGTCACGTCGCGTTCATTACGATTTCTATACTAAACAAAAACAAAAAACATTAAGGAGCCTATCCTGTGTCCTGTATGTCTATTTAGACGTCGTATCTTCCAAGTTTCATAAAATTCTGATAATTTGTTTAGCCGCTGCCATGAAAAAAACCGGCCAATTGCGAGTCGGACTCGCGCACTAAGGGTTTCGTACATTATCCTTACTAATATTATAAATGCGAAAGTGAGTTTGTTTGTTTGTTTGTTTGTTTGTTTATTTGTTTGTTTGTTTGTTTGTTTGTTTGTTTGTTTGTTTGTTTGTTTGTTTGTTTGTTTGTTTGTTTGTTTGTTTGTTTGTTACGCTTTCACGACGTAACTACTGAACCGATCATCATGAAATTTTGTATACAAGTTCTCTGGAGTACGGAGAAGGACATAGGCTACCTTTTATCCCGGGAAAAAGTACTATTCCCGAGGGATCGACATTGACGCGGGCGGAGCCGCGGGCGAAAGCTAGTATTTAATAAGTTTGAAATTATTAAAAAGATTTTTTTATATGATATAACTCTAAATTTATGCTTTACGCAATTTTTCCTTTATATGTGCTATAAGACGTTGCTTCGTACTTAATTTCACGGGAAGTATCCTGTAGGATTTGATTCCTTTGCGAATGTCGAAAAAACACGAAAAATTGCGACATAACCAGCTGTGTCTTTAGATTGCGTAGGCTCAGAAGCTCGATTTTTTTCACAACTGCAAGGGACAGCATACCTGAGTATTTGATATGAATTTCAGCTTGATACCTCTACGTGTTCCTGAGAAAAAGGTTCTTGACAGACTGACAGACAGACGGACAGACAAACGGACGACCGAGTGAACCAAGTATCATACAAAGCCCTTCAGGCAAGTAGGCGACCAATACTGATGAAAAGAGTTTCTTTCGGCGTCTTCTTCTCTGCAGTGGTCGGTTCCGAAACGCTAGTAGTTTGTAGCTTTTGATCAATAATTTATAATTTGAATATAATATGATAAGTATTATTTAAAGTGTGAATTGACATGAAAAAGTGCCTGAGATGGCCTTTTTTTCTGAATAAATCTTTGAATCTTTGAATCGAATAAGGGTTCCGGTTTTTTCCTTTGGAGGTATGGAACCCTAAAAAATACTGCAGATAAATACATACATACATACATACATACACACATACATACACACGTGTACATAGGTAAATATGCATGAAGATATCCAAAGTCTAATCATCATACAAGTGTATGGGGTAGTTTTGCATACCACAGCATTCCTTCAATTCCTACACACAATAGGTCATTGACGCATTGTTAGTAAACATTGGAAAGTCGAGCGTAGCGCCATCTAGGCTGTGAAAGGTGCGGCTTTAGTTTCGTGGATGGAGCACAGAGGGCGCTACTGATAGTATACAGTAAAACCTTTTTTAAGCCGTGTGGTATCAGGCAGAGTAGAATAGGACACTCCAAGTCTTCCCGTGGATGTCGTAGAAGGCGACTTAGGAAATACAAGCTAAACAAAGCTTATAAACATCTGTGTGACCTCTCCTCTTTTTTCCCCAACTCCCAAGAAGGGTTATGTTTTTCGCGCATATTGACTAGCTCCGTGGCGCAGCGGTCAACACGCCAGCCTGCGACACGGAGTGACCGGGTTCGATCCCCGGCCAGGTCAAGATAGTAAATGATCTTTTTCAGATTGGCCTGGGTCTTGGATGTTTATCTATATATGTATTTGTTATAAAATATTGTATCGTTGAGTTAGTATCCCATAACACAAGTCTCGAACTTACTTTGGGGCTAGCTCAATCTGTGTGATTTGTCCGTATATATTTATATATTTATTTATTATTTATCTTGTATGTTTGTAAATTTATTTATTACCTCGTATCTTCCAAACGGCTGGATGGAGTTTGATATCGTATCATCACTATTCCAGCCGTTAGAAGTCCACTGCTGGACAAAGGCCTCTCTCAAGGGCTTTTTGTACTATGGGAGGATATTGCCATACTCACCACGCTTGGTAGGCGGGTTGGCGAGCGCAGTTTCTTTGGCTTCTTGTGCTTCCGACGCCCATCGGAAGCATTTTAAAGCTAGCGAAGGATAGGAATATTTGGATCGGAGAAGGGAATGAAGGTATTGGGGTACTACTCATTTGGTTGAATGGGAAAAGCAAGTAACAGCTCGGGCGGCCGCCGTACCCGATGCCATACCTGCAACCACCGGACAGGAAGTTGAGGATGTCACTACTAACCTGTAATAGATGATTTACGAAGTATGTATTGATTAACCCTTTCAACGTCACAGTTTGATATGTGACAAATCAATTTAGTGATTAATACATTTATAATCTGTGGCGTTATCTATTGATGATAGGGCAAATTTTCGGATAGAAAAGAAAATAAAAGACTTGATATTTTTCGATTTTTTTTTTAAATATGAAGAAAATTAATGAGTTTATTTATTGCATAAAATGTGGTGTACAGATGGGTGATTTTTTTACAAGTCTCACACATTTGTCATCTCCGACATGCAACAGACAATAGTTCAAAATTATAATTCTTTGTTTTAAATTATACAATAATATATCATGAGGGTCATGCTCCTGCAGTGGAGACTAAAAAGACCTGATGATAGATGAAAGATATCATGAAGTAGGTTTCTCATGCTTATTGTAAATCCTCAGAAAGTTTACAGCCAAAATGGTAGTTTCTTTTGTCGAGATTTCCTTGGTGTTGCCACAATTATAGCATCCCTTTTTATTCTCTAAATCGTTCATATTGCGCTGTTTATTTCAAAATATATTTCGGAAATTTTATTTTTTTGACATATAAATTGTTTTTTTTTTTACCATTAGATAATTTTCGGAGAATTACCCATCACTAGTGCTATCAGACCGATTTATAGCGTCGTCTATGATCAAACTATTGGATTCGTGGAAATGTCGCCGAATCAACGAAATGAATTCCACCATTATTTCGTTGATAATACGTTGAAAAATATGAAGGGCTAAAAGGCAAAAGCCGTAAAACAAATGGAAAATTAAATAATCGGCCAAGTGCGAGTCGGACTCGCGCACGACACACAGGGTTCCGTACCATTATCTAACGTCTAAAAACGAACCCACATAAAGAAAGTTAACAAGGAAAATTAAAAAATATCTATTTGAGTACCACCACGAGCAAGCGCTGGTAACAAGATTTCGTAGGTATATTAAGTTTTAAAGAACTTTATTTCTCATAAAAAAAAATACAGTGGTATTTCACTTACTGACCTCACTTATTACCTCAAAATCTTTCGCTCCAATGTAAAAACCGTTCTGCTATATGGGTGCGAAACGTGGAAGGTGACCAAAGGCATCACGCAGCAGATCCAAGTCTGCATCAACCTCTGCCTTCGGCAGATATTGGGTATCTTTTGGCCTGAAAAGATATCCAATGAACGTCTGTGGCAGCTTTGCGGCGAGACACCGATCGGTCACCAGGTAGCGCGTCGTAAATGGATATGGATTGGCCACACGCTCAGGAGGGAGCCTTCTCACATTCCGAGACAGGCAATGGAATGGACTCCTCAAGGAAAGAGGAAGCGTGGTCGACCAAAGCAGACCTGGCGGCGATCGGTAGCGGCGGAGATGAGGACAATCGGGCTGTCTTGGCCCGAAGTAAAACGCGTTGCTCAAGACAGAACGAGATGGAGAAGTTCTGTAGCGGCCCTCTGCCCCACCTAGGGGACATAGGAAAATAAGTCATTTCACTTACTGGGAAAACACAATTATAACTTACAATGAGCATGCGGTTATCAAAACTAACAAAATAATGTAGTAGGTAGCATAAACATTTTGTTGGACGGTACTGAGTGCAAAGGCGTCACATACTTTGACTCCTTGAACCCTAAAAAGACTGACCGGCGCGGGCAAGAAATTGATTCGTCAATATATTAGAATGTGGCGTTGAAAACGGCGATACGATACAACAGACCGGACTACGATTCGTACGCTCAATACGCTCATAACTTATCTATACTAATATTATAAAGCTGAAGAGTTTGTTTGTTTGAACGCGCTAATCTCAGGAACTACTAGTTCAAATTGAAAAATTCTTTTTGTGTTGGATAGTCAATTTATTAAGGTAGGCTTTAGGCTATAAAATATCACGCTGCGACCAATAGGAGCGAAGCATCAATAAAAAATGTTTTGAAAACGGGGAAAAATTATTCATGTATACTAATTAATCATACAGAAATTGCCGCGGATGAAGTCGCGGGCAACAGCTAGTATGTATATATACGTCTAGTATCTAAACAAACAAAAATAAAAACATTCTGAATACAAACAGAGGCCCATTATTTTATCTGTGAGACTGAGTCACGTTGCGAAAAATCATAAGCGCTGGGTTCACATGACGCAGACCGCAGATGCTCAAATTGTAAACATTTATAAGAATAGCAGCGTTAGAAAAGTTGGCTTTGTTTGTTTGTTGTTTTTGTTGATAAAATACTGGATACAAAGCGTGGCGAGGTGGATTGGGATAACACGGTGGAAATTATTGCTTTTTTTAAAGTAACTAGTGTGACAGATTGGTTCGGAACTTTTTCTCGAGAGTTCATTGAGAAATTCTCATGAATTGTTGGAAATTTTCGAGAGAAAGAATTCTTGAAGCAGAATTTCTCTTCGGAACGTCACTTTACGTAACTAACGATATACAGCTTCGTTGCAACTATTGTTACATTAATGAAATCAAATATAATATTTCATAAAAAAATCCGACTACAATCAAACTGCAGAACCGATTTTGATGAAATTTAAATAGAACCAATTGGAAAGCTTACACATTCAAATAAAAGAATATATATTAAAATCGGTTTCTAAATGACGGAATTACGAGGTAACAAACAGAAAATACAACCGAATTGAGAACCTCCACCTTTTTTTTAGTCGGGTAAAAAGGTTCGTGCTTAATAAAGAAAATAAAGCGAAGGTTTAAGTAAGAATAACGCGGTGGAAGCTCAAACGACAACCGAAACCGGTACGGTACGGTACGGTAGTTAGACGTAACGTAAATTAGGCGGTATTTGAATAGCGGGTTGTAATAGGTAGGATTCCCTGACTATAGCCCTTATAAGAAAGCTCAAGGTCAAATGCAAAAAAGACTAATACAAATGCCTAACTCAATATTTAGTAAAAAAAAAAAAGAAGGTCGCTCAAAGTGCAATAAAGAGGGCTATGCTCGGTGTTTCTCTGCGAGACCGAATCAGAAATGAGTAGATCCTTAGAAGAACAAATATCACCGACATAGCTCAGCGGATTAGCTCTTTGAAGTGGCAATAGTCGGGGCACAGTGCGTCGAATCGATGGCCGATGGGTCAAAAAGGTTCTCGAATCTAGAATGATAGCAATGTCTTGTCCTTCAGACTGCTCAAAGAAGAGATCTTCCCCGGGCAGTCTGGAAGTCCCTTATCCGACGCCGGGCTGGTGTTGGGAAATGTCGAGAAAACAGAGTTAGGTGGGGTTTCTCTACCAACAATTTGTGTGACTGCGGTGCCAATCAGTGGTTAACACACCAGCCTGCGACACGAGGGCCCCGGGTTCGATCTCCGGTCAGGTCAAGATGGGAAATTATCTTTTTCAGATTGGCCTGGGTCTTGGATGTGTATCTATATATGTATTTCTTATAAACTATAGTATCGTTGAGTAAGTATCCCATAACACAAGTCTCGAACTTACTTTGGGGCTAGCTCAATCTGTGTGATTTGTCCGTATAACATGTTTATTTATTTAATCGAAACTAAACGCTTCGACAGTTTCTTTTTGGTTCGAATAGCTAAGGTGTGGATTGAACTGCCTGCGTCTATATTCCCAGACAAGTACAGTCTCGGGACATTCCAAAGTAGAATTAATAGGATATCTCTTGGATAGGCATGTAACATCCTCGTCTTCATCGTCACTTACCATCAGGTGAGATGGGGGACAAATGCCTAATTCAATATTTAATAAAAAAAAATAATGTATCACCTTCTGTCGTGCCCTAACTGTCCCAATAGCACAGTACAGGACCTCAATGAGGCTAATGATAAGGCGATCAGTGGTTAAGGCCTTTGCCTGTAGACCCGGGTGTCGTGGGTTCGATTCCCACGGGAAGCATACGTTGTTTAGTTGTTTCCAGTTTGGTTAGGTCGTTGCAGGCTTGAATCACCTGATTGTCTGATAATAAAGATGATTCCGTGCTTCGGAAGGCACGTTAAGCCGTTGGTCCCGGCTGCCATCTGGTAGTCGTTAAAGGAACCACGTCAGAGGCCGAGAGGCGGTTCCGAAGAACTGACACCAGGTTGCATGGTCGATTGACTGTGTCACCTACACGAAATGATGATGATGATGACATATATAGGACAAATCAGATTGAGCTATCCCCACAGTAAGTTGTGAACTTATGTCGTTGGATACTAACTCAACGAGTAACAATCGGGCGTCTCCGGTATTACCTACGCATAATCAATAGATAGTACATTTTCACTAGTCCATCCCTAATGACTCACTTCTGACATTGCTTCCATGTATACCCAGCGTTATCTGTCCGCAAGGCTGCATCAACACGCAATGCTAGTCTAATTCTACGGGCGGTCGCGTCCTGACGCTTTTTTACCGAAAAATCGGCAAAAAATATTACGCGATGTGCAAAAAAGGTCAATTACCCGCGTTTCGCGCATCGCCCTTGGCTGTACTTTTTCGATTTCTTGTCCTCGAATAAGGAATTTTGAAAAAAGAACGGTCGAAATTTTTATTCTCCCGCGAAAAGTTTGAATTTTAAATACTGGTTGGTGATGATACAGTGGAATTTTACGGTTCAGAGATTTAACTGCGGTAGTTAAAGTAATCCGAGTGAATCATAGTTATTTCCATATATTTTTCAACACGTATATCAGTGCTTACAAGATTAAAGTGCGGTTGACGTATTGAACTCTGTATTTCGGCGATACACTTTATTTTTGGAACTATGAATGGCGCCAAAATCAGGTATGACGTCACTGCTTTTTTGCGTCACTCTCTTATCAGTGAAGTATACTACTTTTTGTTAGATTCTTCATAATATCGTTATAACTGTCATTCAAAGTATTGTTATTGTTAATGGTTTCCGATGTCTTCGCGATTGTTACACATTTAAATAAAATCACTTTAATACGGTATTATCGCGTATATTACATTATTTTTACACCTAACGTTTCGAAAACTTTTTTGTATAGTTCTTATAACACAAAGACAAATGTCAACTTAGTCTACCTGCGACCATGAAAACTGCAAAGTTTTCGAAACGTTAGGTGTAAAAATAATGTAATATTGTTATTGTTTATTTGTTTTCGTATTTGTCGCCTGCTTAACACTGACAAGTTATTGAAAACTTAATGTTAAAATCTGTCTGGCTTATATTATTTTGTATTCTTTAAACATTAAGGCGAGGCCTCAAATGTTTGGTACCTTCGCTCGGCAAAGGACTGATCAAGTGCGCGCAAGGGATAGCGCTTGGCGGTTTAGCCCGTGAATGATGAGATAGGAGATAGTCTCGAGTCGCTCAAAGAAAAAAACGTAAGCGCCAAATTCGTTATTTCTATTTTATATAAAATCAGACCGGTTAATTGTATTTTCATATTTACATTTTGATGAATTACTAATAACCTATCTTTTAGTCTAAAAATCATTATTTCATTCGTCGCATTTGAGCTACAATAACAAAAACTCTGCGAACGAAGATCATTTTTCAAAAAATATTTCTATCGATAAAATTTTATCAAAACGTGTTTTCATCTTCAATTTTTGGAGATGAAATAGTCAAAAATCATATTACTTAGATTTGAAACTCCTAATTTAAGTATTTTGCGAGATAAATACGGTTCAGAACGACCTTATTTACAGTGGTATCACCACTACAGCATATAAAAAATCTCCATGCTGGTCTGGGAGAGGAGATAAAACGTAGAGTGTGCCAGCTGCGTCTCTTCCCGCGCAGACAGTAAAAGCCGGTCAAGGGAATGGGCAAATATCTAAAGAATCATGACAATAGGCGATGCAGCTAGCTACCCATCACTATTTTGATTCCGTTTTCCACCTTTACTATTTATCGGATAATGAATGACGTGATAATATGTATGTAAGTATGTATATAAAAATTGCATATTGCCTTAAAAACTAGATTTTTAGAAACAAAAAATTAATATTAAAAAAAATAAGGTAGTTGATTTAGCACCGCTACTCACCAGCTAGGCGTGCAGTTTCGTGTTGGGTAGTTTAGATTCGTGACAAGTTTTCAACTTGCCTCAAATACGTACCTAAAAATTGGTACGAGCTCTCCGACTATTAACTCATTACTGAGTTAATGACGCCACAAACAAAGAAGCAATTGTTATCAGTTACGAATATTGACATCCATTATATTAATAAACAGCCTCCGTGGTCCAGTGGTTAAGGCGTTTGCCTGTTGACCCGGGGGTCGTGGGTTCGATTCCCACCGGAAGCATTCTTTGTTTAGTTGTTTCCAGTTTGGTTAGGACATTGCAGGCTTGAATCACCTGATTGTCTGATAATAAAGATGATTCCGTGCTTCGGAAGGCACGTTAAGCCGGTGGTCCCGGCTGCCATCTGGTAGTCGTTAAAAGAACCACGTCAGAGGCCGAGAGGCGGTTCCGAAGAACTCTGACACGTGACATCTACTCGAAATAATAATAATAATTATATTAATGAGTTCTTTGGACTTTAAAAATACGCGTCAGTGTGTATGTTTACTTAGAGATGTCCAGTGAAAAGAATACATACATACATTTACATACACAGTACCACGTCTATTTCCCTTGCGGGTTGACAAAGCCTAGATTTACCGTCTGGCCAGCGAGGAGAGTGTAGGCCAAATCCTCTGTCTGCTCTGGCCAAGTATGGCTCCGGTAGTACAGAGAGGGTCATGCTCCTGCAGTGGAGACTAAAAAGACCTGATGGTGGTGGTATATTATTCCTCAGTAGTCGAGGGTCAGGGGTCACTGTCCGGTTTTATCCGGACAAGCATTTGAGGATGACCCTCAAATGCTTGTCCGGATAAAACCGGACAGTGTTAGGCTTTTTGACCTCTTGTCCGGCAAAATTTGACTGCGTCCGGCCCGTCCGGCTTTTGTTAGGCTTTATTATATTTCAATTTAATCACGTACATCAAATCAAAAATCCCCTTTTCAGCGTCCGGCTTAGAAATTCAAACGTCCTGCTTTTATAATTATTTAAATACTAGCTTTCGCCCGCGGCTCCGCCCGCGTCAATGTCGATCGCTCGGGAATAGTACTTTTTCCCGGGATAAAAGGTAGCCTATGTCCTTCTCCGTACGTAACAAACAAACAAACTCACTTTCGCATCCTTACTAATATTATAAATGCGAAAGTGAGTTTGTTTGTTTATTTGTTTGTTACGCTTTCACGCCGTAATTACTGAATATATCATCATGAAAATTTGCATACAAGTTCTCTGGAGTGCAGAGAAGGTAATAGGCCACCTTTTATCCCGGGAAAAAGGACTATTCCCGAGGTATCGACATTGACGCGGGCGGAGCCGCGGGCGAAAGCTAGTAACAGATATTGTTTGTTTTTGTACTAATTGCAGTGATCTACATATCAGTAGAATCATTTATAATGATAATGACTATTCGTTAGCCTTGTACATTT
This sequence comes from Elegia similella, assembly GCA_947532085.1. NCBI lineage: Eukaryota > Metazoa > Arthropoda > Insecta > Lepidoptera > Pyralidae > Elegia > Elegia similella. Next base: position 1,666,164 of record OX383954.1, on the reverse strand, counting down.
CTTGCCCGCAGGAAAATGCTTCTAGTTCCCGTATTATATGTGCAAGTTATCGTTATATATATATACAAAGATTTATTCAGAAAATAGGCCTTTTCAGGCACTTTTTCACGTCAATTCACATTTTAAATAATATTAAATTAGGTAATTCAAATAGGCTAGTTTCCTGGGTCGCTGGACGCTGTAACTACTGAACCGATCATCATGAAATTTTGCATACAAGTTCTCCGGAGTACGGAGAAGGACGTAGGCTACCTTTTATCACGGGAAATAGTACTATTACCGAGGGATCGACATTGACGCGGGCGGAGCCGCGGGCGAAAGCTAGTTTATAATATTAGTAAGATATCTTTCAGTTTTACTTGGTTTTACCAAGTTTCGGCTAACGCCATCTAGTGGCGGGTGGAAAAGTCTGAAACTATTGCACTGCAGCGCCCTCTTCGCCGCTCATAGTGGCAGTTAGTGGAACTAACTACCACAGCCTAATTTAACCAATAGTTTTTTAAAAACCAGCCATTACGTGTACATAAAACTACTATGCCAGGATAAATTACAACTAAAGACGTCTCATAATACATAAACAACAATTATGTTGTAATTAAAATCCAATTAGAACTCGATTACTTATCAAATTTCTTTGTGTACCCCATTGGCTACTACATTCGCTGTGAAAACTGCCTCCGTGGTGCTCTACAGGCAAACGCCTTTTGCCTGTAGACACGGGTCGTGGTTCGATTCCCACGGGAAGCAGACTTTGTTTAGTTGTTTCCAGTTTGGTTAGGTCATTGCAGGCTTGAATCACCTGATTGTCTGATAATAAAGATGATTCCGTGCTTCGGAAGGCACGCTACGCCGTTGGTCTCGACTGCCATCTGGTAGTTAAAGAAACCACGTCAGAGGCCGAGGTGGTTCCAAAGAACTCTGACACCAGGGTGTGCATGGTCGATTGACCGTGTCACCTACACAATGACTATGATGATATGACTGAAATATCCAGTGTCGTTCGCCTATCCATCATTAGCACAGCATAGGTACAGTTAACCTTTGTCAAAAAATAATGGAGGACACACTTTCCCATGAGTGTATGCAATCAAAAGTCGGTCGTTCATGTTATTCCGAAAGAGAAATCTACATTGCTGTACTGTTTGACGAAAAACAGTTATATCTACATGCTATGCAAATGAAATAAAGAAAGAAAAGGTAATTTATGTGGTACTTAAGGCAAATTTAACAAAACACAAAAACAAATTGGCGAGTTCCGTGGCGCAGTGGTTAACACGCCAGCCTGCGACACGAAAAAAATCAAGTCAAATCAAAAATCAAAACATTTATTCAGAAAATAGGCCTTTGCAGGCACTTTTTCACGTCAATTCACATTTTAAAGGATAATTTACTCATATTTATATTATTAAGTAATGTGCAAAAGCTACAGTCTACTAGCGTTTCGGAACCGACCACTGCAGAGAAGAAACGCCAAAAGAAACTCTTTTCAACAGTATTGGTCGCCTACTCGCCTGAAGGGCTTTTTAATTTTATCATCTATCTTTATCATTTATCATCTAATTTCTTCATTTATCATTTCTTTTTTTTTCTAATTATGATTACAATTTTTATTATATAGGTACATTATTATTGTTTGGAACATATTATGTTAGCGATCGAGTGTGCAATGATAATATTTTACATTATACACAGTAGTCTCAAAGAGGCCGAGCAGACCTGTCCCCCCTAGCAGCACCCGTTCACGAGTTGACGCATGGATCAACCATCGTTGAACTCACGAGGGCCCCGGGTTCGATCCCCGGTCAGGTCTAGATGGAAAATGATCTTTTCAGATTGGCCTGGGTCTTAGATGTTTATCCATATATGTATTTGTTAAAAAATATAGTATCGTTGAGTTAGTATCCCATAACACAAGTCTCGAACTTACTTTGGGGCTAGCTCAATCCTTGTGATTTGTCCTTATATATTTGTTTATTATATTTAACAAAACACAGAGTTTTTAAAACAGTAAACATATATAAGTACCAAAAAGGTGCCACTTAGTGATAACACGACACTGGTCGTTCGTCTTGTATTGTTCAATTATTATGACATTACATATATCATCATCATCATTCCAGCCGCAACAAGTCCACTGCTGGACATAGGCCTCTCCCACGGATTCTTCATTCCATGGGAGGATATTGCCATACTCACCACGCTTGGCAGGCGGGTTGGCGAGCGCAGTTTCTTTGGCTTCTTGTGCTTCCGACGCTGCTGCCCATTGAAGGTTTTTTAGGGTATTTTGAAGCTTGGAAGGGGTAGGAATTGGTTGATTCTGGGGAGGGAATGAAGGTGCTGGGATACTTCTCACTCGGATGAATTGGGGAAAAGCAAGTAGCAGGTCGGGAGGCCAGGCACTGTACCCGATCCCTGTAACCACAGCAGGCAGTTGAGGGTGACACCCTTGACCGTTACATACATCGTGTAAATGTACCCTCGACGTTCCCTTATGGGGTGACTTAGCCCATTAAGGGCCTCTGCTTTTCACACTGCTTTGCATGATTGACTGTTATATCCTTATCCTTACTAATATTATAAATGCGAAAGTGAGTTTGTTTGTTTGTTTGTTACGCTTTCACGCCGTAACTACTGAACCGATCATCATGAAATTTTGCATACACGTACTCTGGAGTATGGAGAAGGACATAGGCTACGTTTTATCCCGGGAAAAAGTACTGTTCCCGAGGGATCGACATTGACGCGGGCGGAGGCGCGGGCGAAAGCTAGTCAATAATAATTAAATACTCAAGTTGAAATAAAAATGCAGCAAAGTTCAGGACTAACTCTGGTAACTATATGACTCAAAAACACGATTGCGTTAAATTTTCTCGATAGAAAAAAATTGCAAAGTTGCCTCCAAATCACGTCTAATTTACTCGGTATATAGCATTATTCACCAAATACATTAAAATTAACCTTGAAACTTTTTATTATTATTGTATTACAGATAAGGCAGCCATCATATGATTTTCTTTTTCGAATAACCCTTGAATATTCCTAAAAAACGAAAATATTCAAAGTAGCCATCGCGTTTAGACCATCCGCGTTTGTATCGCCACGCCGCCTGGCATATGGCGGGCTCTAATATGAACAAGTTTTCCTATGAGACCAATGCTGGGAACTAAAAAATCGGCATTTCCATACAAAAGAGTTCTGCCGTCCGGCCGATTTGTATGGGAACGTCGATTTTTTTTGAGTTACCAGCATTAATCTCATGGGATAAGTTGTTCATATTGATGGGCTGAGTCACCCCTTTGAGGGAACGTCAAAGGTTAATTTACACGCTGTATATCTACAAATTTATTGTTTGTCAAATTGCTATAGACGGACAGACGGATGGACAGCGGAGGTTTAGTAATAGTATAAAAACAAAACAACTGTACGATGCTAGAGATAGGTACTTATGAGGGAAGTAATTATCATTTCGTGTAGGTGTCACGATCAATCGACCATGCACACCCTGGTGTCAGAGTTCTTCGGAAGCGCCTCTCGGCCTCTGACGTGGTTCCTTAAACGACTACCAAATTGCAGCCGGGATCAACGGCTTAACGTGCCTTCCGAAGCACGGAATCATCTTTATTATCAGACAATCAGGTGATTCAAGCCTGCAATGTCCTAACCAAACCGGAAACAACTAAACAAAGTATGCACCCATGGGAAACGAACCCACGACCCCCGGGTCTACAGCCAAACGCCTTAACCACTGGACCACGGAGGCAGTTAGGGAAGTAATGATTTCGGAATACAAACGTAGATCATTAGCAATGTATGAGTAACGTTATTCGGACTCGTCATCGTGTTAGAACCAATTATACCACAGAATAAGTACTTGCTAGTACTTACGTACAGAAGTCACACTCTGCAAAGGTAGTCAAAGAAATATCAACTCAATGTAGTTAGCGATACGGTGTAATTTAGCTTGCGTAAGAATGCGGCACATTTTCGTCTAGACACCTATAATCCTAATAAATCCTTACTAATATTATAAATGCGAAAGTGAGTTTGTTTGTTTGTTTATTTGTTTGTACAAACAAACAAATAAACAAGCGTAACAATACGCTTTCACGCCGTAACTACTGAACCGATCATCATGAAATTTTGCATGCAAATTCTCTGGAGTACGGAGAAGGACATAGGCATTTGACCTTTTATCCCGGGAAAAAGTACTATTCCCGAGGGATCGACATTGACGCGGGCGGAGCCGCGGGCGAAAGCTAGTTAAGAAATAAATGCAAAATAAAACACTTATAAAAATAAAGACACCTATAAAATCCATTGCAAGCCAATTTTATTCATCATCATCATCATCAGGTCCTTTTTAGTCTCCACTACAGGAACAATACCCTCTCTGTACTACTAGGGCCATACTTGGCCAGAGCAGCCAGAGGACTTGGCCTACACTTTCCACGCTGGCCAGACGGGTTGGAGAGGTGTCTTAGATGTTTATAAGCTTTGTTTAGCTTGTATTTCCTAAGTCGCCTTCTACGACATCCACGGGAAGACTTGGAGTGGTCCTATTCTACTCTGCCGGATACCACACGGCTACAATTTTATTCTTATAGATCTTTTCTACCATGCTGAGATGGGAGAAAAGAAAAAACGAGAATGTGCCAGCTATTTCTCTTCCCGCGCAGACTGTAGGATCCAGTCAAGCGAAAATCTAAAGAATTATGAAAATAGGCGATACGGCTAACATCACTATTTTGATTCCGTTTTTCACTGAATGTACCATGCTAAATGTGGTTTTTAGGTCTAAAAGACCTGACTCTGTCCACCCCGCAAGGGAAAATGACGTAAATAATTGATTCAGTACATACAACTATTACGCAACATCCATTGTGCCAACAGTGACCTCCGATAACTCATAATTATGTATCACGATTCGACACGACACAGAATACAGATTCTATTGTTTGGTACTTCAAATTGTACTAATTATATTAAAATGCGTAGAAAAACTGTTCATATTTATTTATTGAAAAGCTTTGAGTCTATGGAGCTACTGTAGGTGGACTTAATGCTAAAAGCATTCTCTCCCAGTCAACCTTGGGAAGAAAAACAGATAAAAAAGTAGGTAAAGTGTGATAAAAAAAAAAGATATAATAAAGTACAAATTTAGTAAGGATGGATGTCATATTAACATAAACAGTTTAAATATATATATTTTATAAATATTAATACATATAAGTATAATAAATATATACAAACATATACATACACAAATTAGAAGGAAAGGATGAATTAATCTGCTAACTCAACATCAGAGAGAAAAGTGTGCAACTTTTTCTTAAAAAGGAATCTGTTTGAGATCTTATCATTCATAATCGACATCTCAGCCGTAAGTTCACTGCTAGATAAAGGCTCACAAGGACTCTTTGTTACATGGGAGAGTATTGCCATATTACTTACTACGCTTGGCAGGCGGGTTGGCGAGCGCAGTTTCTTTGGCTTTTTGTGCTTCCGACGCTGCTGCCCATCGGAAGCATAAAGCTGAGGAAGGATAGGAATTAAGCGCCAATTAGACCATCCAGAATTTAGGATCCGGAATTCAGTCAACGGATAGTCAACGGACAGTTTAGTCGCATTCAGGACGGTCGATCCGTTTTCAGGACAGAATGGCTTCCGACGTCCTTATCGGAAGCATAGGTGAAACCATCCGGAATTTAGGATCGCCGCATGAGAGGGACGCCGCTATACGTTAGAAACGATACGAGAATATCTCCAAACGCATCGCACGTATAGCGGCGTCCCTCTCACGCATTCAGGATGGCCAACGGATGGCTCTCTCAGGACGCGCAGTCTCCGTTCAGGACACGGTGTAATCAGGAGCTCCGACGACTGAATTTCTTGTTCAGTCGTCGGAGCTCCTGATTACACCGTTCTTAGCGGATGCTGAATTCCGGATCCTAAATTCAGGATGGTATAATAGGCGCTTTAGGTTTGGGTAGGGAATTAAGGTTTTGTTAATACTACTCACTTGGATGAATGGAGGAAAAGCAAGTATTAGTTCGGAAGGCCAGGCATAAGGAACTCCCGCATTCGCGGCAGCCTCCATATCCGTGACATAGCAGACATGCTGCAGGAGAGCCGCCTACGTTGGTACGGTCACGTTTTGAGAAAACCGGCAAATTACATAGGGAACAAATGTCTTGCCATGCCGCCTCCGCCAGGCCCCGGCAGAAGGGGAAAACCCAAGAAGAGCTGGCTTGATGTCGTTGGGGAGGATATGCGTGCCAATGGTCTCATAACAAAGGATGCCGAAGATCGTGCGAACTGGAGAAGGAAAAGTCGGAAAGCGGACCCTGGGCTCCAAAGCACCCCAGCTGAGGATGCAACCGGGAACACGCTCAGATGAGAGAGAGAGTTCGGAAGGCCAGGCCCGCGTACACAGGCCATGCCTGCAACCACCGGGGCATTTTAGGATGACACCCTTGACCATTCATATTTACTTCAAAAATAAATTGTGTTAAATACGTGGTAGTGTGTAATGTCCTTTTATTGATTTAATGTATTTATAGGTTTCGACTCAAAAGGAAAAAACAGGACCCTTATAGGATCACTCCGTTGTCCGTCTGTCTGTCTGTCCGTCTGTCTGTTTGTCTGTCTGTTTGTCTGTCTGGTCTGTCTGTCTAACTGTCAAGACCTTTTTCTCAGGGACGCGTAGAAGTATTAGGCTGAAATTCACATCAAATACTCAGGTCTGTCCCAAGGAGTTGTGATAAAATCAGATTTCTAAGCCAACGCAATCAAAAGATACAGCTGGTTATGCCGCAAATTTTCGTTTTTTTTCGACATTCGCAAGGGAATCAATACCTCCAGGGTACTTCCCATGAACTCAATCTTGAAATTTGGTACGAAGCAACTTCTTATAGCACAGATATAGGAAAAATTGCGAAAGCATTAATTTTCAATAATATTTTTAACTAGCTTTCGCCCGCGGCTCCGCCCGCGTCAATGTCGATCCCTCGGAAGTAGTAATTTTTCCCGGGATAAAAGGTAGCCTATGTCCTTCTCCGTACTCCAGAGAGCTTGTATGCAAAATTTCATGATGATCGGTTCAGTAGTTACGGCGTGAAAGCGTAACAAACAAACAAATAAACAAACAAACTCACTTTCGCATTTATAATATTAGTAAGGATAATGTACGGAACCCTTTGTGTGCGGGTCCGACTCGCACTTGGCCGTTATTTTATGCATGATTAAAAAAATATTAGCACTCTGCACACCTTCTCTTTATAAACTAGGTATATGGGCGAAATTTCATACTCCATCCGCGCAATTTTCCTAAAAAGTGGTACGAAGTTTTTGCTTCACATATTAATACTAGCTGACCCGGCAAACGTTGTTTTGCCATATAAATAATGTCTAAAAAATAAAAAAATAAATTTAGGGGTGGACTACCCCTCACATTTAGGGGGATGAAAAATAGATGTTGGCCGATTCTCATATATACCGGATAAGCACAAAAAATTTCATCAAAATCGGTCAAGCCGTTTCGGAGGAGTATGGCAACGAAAACTGTGACACGAGAATTTTATATATTAGATACAGATACAGATATATTCTTCTTCTTCATAATGTCAGCGACAAGAAGCTCTTAGCAAAGGTATCCATTTGATAGTCGTAAGTGTCTCTGACGTCATTGGTATAAAATTAGCGAAGCGTTCCACACCCCGGAATCCCGCACCCTGTTACTGGGTGTGGAGTGACTAAGGTTGACCTTAAGCATATAGGGGTGATTACATAGTTTACCTATACATGTATTTTATTTACCCGACTACGCGCATCTATGTATGGCCCTAGTAGTACAGAGAGGGTCGTGCTCCTGTAGTGGAGACTAAAAAGGACCTAATGATGATGAGCGCATCTATGTTTATAAAGGTAACAGTATTATCAGATTTTACGTGACGCGTTTCTTATCGATTCTGTCAAAGTTGCAACTTTTTTTTGAAGTGGCAACTATTTAGCCTTGTGCACTTTTTGGGATAGGTAAAAAATTTAAACTCCCGTCAGGACACGTGTGACCTGATCGAGAATTCGTAAGACGGACACGTGACCTGAGACCGTCAACGCGGCGTTTTTTATTCTTTCCATTGCTCTCTGAGTCACTTTCAGTTTGTTAACTGAAATGAAATGAAATTTGTTTATTAGTAAGCGTAGGTGTCAGACCAACAAAGTTATGTAACACTTACATAACTTTGTTGGTCTGACACCTACGGTAGGTTTCCCTGTGGTATGGGAGTCAGGCTCTTTCCTAGTAGACAATCTCAGTAACTACTTCCTTGGATGTGACCCAGGTCTCTGCACCGTAAGTTAACACATCGTCATCAGGTCTTTTTAGTCTCCACTGCAGAGGGTCATGCTCCGACCCTCTCTGTACTACCGAAGCCATACTTGACCAGAGCAGACAGAGGATTTGGCCTACGCTCTCCTCGCCGGCCAGACGGGTTGGAGAGGTCTCATTGATGTTTAAGAGCTTTGTTTAGCTTGTATTTCCTAAGTCGCCTCTTACGACCTCCATGGGAAGACTAAGAGTGGTCCTATTTTACTCTGCCGGAAACCACACGGCTAAGTTAACGCAGGCATAACGCTTTGCTCGTATATCTGCGCTTTTTGTTGATGTCAGTTTTATTTTAAGACGTCGTTCAGTTTGGAGTAGGCTGCCCACCCTAGTCTTATCCTCTTGTCAACTTTATTACACTGGTTCGCCTTTTTATATATATTTATTTATAAAGAATTATGCGAGAAACAATTTCGCGATGACATCATGTCTTTTTTTTATCAAAATATTTATCTATAATATTTTACATTCCATTTTAGGTTGTGATAAACAATGGAACTAGACTGATCGTCGCCTACTTCAAAGCTGATGATGTCATACGATGGCTCCAGTTCAATTGATAACCTATGCGGCGGTAGTTAGAGAGAAATGTATTACAAATTGGTCATATTACGGTCTTAACATTCGCAAAAATCACGGTTTTTCTTCTAATTATGCGCAGTTGAGTTGCTTTTGAACAAAAATATATTTACTTCAATTCCTTTGAAGTAATTGCCAAAGTTCTCACAAAAAATATTTTTTGTTGCATATAAAATTTTCTACAACTTTTGTCCATTAACTTACTACTTCAAAGTACTGTTTTTCTAATCATTTAAAAAAAAATAGATCATAAGATTTTTATAGATGGTGTTTTAGAGAACAATTCTAACCATAAATACAAAAGTTACAACCGAAAATTCATAAAAAATTGGTTATTTCTATTTGTCGATATAACATTTTTCTAATCATTTGACAAAACAATTAGATCAGACCATTTTTATAGATGTTGTTTAAGAGAACAATTCTAACCATAAATAAAAAAGGTACAAGCGAAAATTCATAAAAATTTGGTTATTTCTATTTAATTTTGTCGATTTAACTTTTTTCTAATCATTTTACAAAAAAATTTGATCAGACCATTTTTATAGATGATGTGTTAGGGAACAATTCTCATTATAAATCTTTTTAAAATTTATTCATTAGTTTAGGTTCATGATGGCGGCCGTGGGACAAGGGTTGCAACCCCACAAACTTGGATTTAACTTTACACTTACCCGTACATATCTAAAAAAATATTAAGTTGCGGCCTCTGACCAACGCACGCCCAAAAAATTTTACATTTCAATGGCCTATTACATCGTTTTGACACAGCCTCCGTGGTCCAGTGGTTTAGGCGTTTGCCTGTTGACCCGGGGGTCGTGTTCGATTCCCACCAGAAGCATACTTTTTTTAGTTGTTTCCAGTTTGGTTAGGACATTGCAGGCTTGAATCACCTGATTGTCTGATAATAAAGATGATTCCGTGCTTCGAAGGCACGTTAAGCCGTTAAAGGAACCACGTCAGAGGCCGAGAGGCGGTTCCGAAGAACTCTGACACCAGGGTGTGCATGGTCGATTGACCGTGACACCTACTCGAAATGATGATGATGACATATTATTTTAAGCCCCTTTTCGAATTGTTTGGTGTAAGAACTAGTCTCACGTGTCTCTACACGTAGGAGTGATTGGAATTCGTATCACGCTAGTTTGTATTTGTAGTGATGGACGGTGTTATGCAATATGCACCACGTATCAACACCTTATATTTTTATAATGCCCACCATGCTAAACGTGGCCTTCAGGTCTTACAGACCTGGGCTCTGTCTTCCCCGCAAGGGAAAAAGACGTGATACTATGTTTACTTTGAGACACTTTACTTTGCGTGCTTCCGCCACCAGTTAGTTCATGCAAACTATTGCTGGCCAGCGCCCACCCACTACTGTTAGTCCCTTCATACCCGCCACTAATAGTTGATGCATGCAACCCTGGTCGATACTGCTGCATCCGTTGAGGCTGCAGCAATGTCGGCCGTCGTGCTCGCGACACGTGTTTCGCCTCTACACGAGGCATCTTCAGGCAGTGAAACCTAGATGTTGATCGTTCGAATGACAAGCAACGAATTCGTTGCTTGTCGAAACACGTGTCGCGAGCACGACGGCCGACATTGCTGCAGCCTCAACGGATGCAGCAGTATCGACCAGGGTTGCATGCATCAACTATTAGTGGCGGGTATGAAGGGACTAACAGTAGTGGGTGGGCGCTGGCCAGCAATAGTTTGCATGAACTAACTGGTGGCGGAAGCACGCAAAGTAAAGTGTCTCAAAGTAAATGTAACTTTGACTTCCGCAAAGTAACACCTGAATCTATTTACTATGATACTATGTACCTATATTTTTATATAGTAGAACATTATTTAGAACTGGAAACTTCTTTGGCGGCGTTGTGCACATTTTGGGATGGGTAAAAAATGTTAAACTCGCGTCAGGTCACGTGGCCTGATTGAAAATTCGTAAGTGGGTCACGTGACCTGAGACCGCCGCAAAGGCGAGTTTTCACTTCTGCCGCCACACGGAGTGCAACCCGTTGTTTTTAAAAATTAATTCATACGTTATCATCATCATCATCATCAGGCCTTTTTAGACTCCACTGCAGGAGCATGACCCTCTCTGTACTACCGGAGCCATACTTGGCCAGAGCAGACAGAGGATTTTTTTTAATGTATATTTGACGGCAAACGAGCAGACGAACCACCTGATGAGAAGGATTTGGCCTACACTCTTCTAGCTGTCTAAAAGACAGGTTTAAAACACCCAAATAAGTGTTACAGAATTAATTATGTAACAGATTTAAAGTGTAACCCTTATGAATTTATAACCTTTACTAGCTTTCGCCTGCGGCTCCGCCCGCGTCAATGTCGATCCCTCGGGAATAGTTTTTCCCGGGATAAAAGGTAGCCTATGTCCTTCTCCGTACTCCAGAGAACTTGTATGCAAAATTTCATGATGATCGGTTCCGTAGTTACGGCGTGAAAGCGTAACAAACAAACAAATAAACAAACAAACTCACTTTCGCATTTATAATATTAGTAAGGATAAGGATAATGTTATTGGTATTTTTGAGACCCTGATGGCAATCAAATGTTTTGTTTTGAAAAATGTTAAAACAGTTTTCTCACAGTTTGGTACAGAAACAATATATCTGTTACACATTTATATGTATATAAGTGTTAAGAGCAAAACAAGTTATTTTATTTATTTTTTAGCCTGCTTTTGTGTCCCACTGCTGGCCAAAGGCCTCCCCTTTTTGTTTCCAAGTGTCCCTGTTAAGGGCGTTCAAGTGTGCGTCCATGTCATCGCGCCATCTCCTCCTAGGTCGGCCTCTTACGCTGCGGCCATCTGGTATCCACGTAGTTGCAGCTCTGGCCCACCTGTCCTGTCGCATACGGTAAACGTGCCCCGCCCAGTCCCATTTCAGCTGTGCTGACTTCACGCTGACGTCTTTTATCTGGTAAACCGGTTTAAAACACCCGAATTATTGCGTTTATATTTCCAGATAAGTACAATTCCGGGACATTCAAAAGTGGAATAAATGAGTATCTCTTGAATAGGCATGTGACATCCTCGTCTTCATCGTCACTTACCATCAGGTGAGATGGGAGACAAATGCCTACTACAACAATTAATAAAAAAAAAATTGACTATTTGACTAGTGATTATAATGGTATTTTTGAGTCCCTGATGGCAATCAAATTTAATGTTTTGTCTTAATTATCCAATTCTAAACGGTAAACGGCGTTAAGTATTTAGCAAACTGTTCGTCAAACGGTTTCTCAATCTGCTAGAAAATAGCTGTAGTGTTGGTCAAACTTTACGCCTGAGTGGACTTCTGTAAGTAAACTTTACCTTTTTCTTTTACTGTTATCTATTTTATAAGATGGTGTGCTATATTTGTACAGAAAATGTATCTGAATGATTTATCGCTTGAATTTTTAAAATATTTGTTTGTTTGTTTTTCGTGTGGGTAAGTGGCCAAAACTGGTGTCAGATTTTTCAAGCTGCTTAAAGACATCTGACATAAGTTTACGACTGCAATTAATGATGACAGCTGGGACCAACCACGGAGGGACCAACGGCTTAACGAAGCACGGAGCACGGACGAGCTCGAGATACTTTTATGCCACTTGCGATCACCCATCCTAGTGAGGACTGCGCCCGTGTTTCCTTTACATGCGTAAGCGTTAATAATGCTCACGACCACTGGGCCATCGGGCTCCTCAATACAACATTCGACACCATACAAATTGTTTGTTATAGATTGTTTTTTTTGTACATTTATTGAAAAAAATATATTTTATATCAATTTTTTTGTGTCGAATGTTGTATTTTTACGTGCATTAAGAGATTAAAATAATTGTTTTAGAAAAAATATTTTATTATGAGCGATAACATTTTAGCTCAATCGTCTAAGGATAAGTTCTTCAAAATTAAGTTGCAAAATTTTACATAAACAAACACCATACATCCATACATCGGAGATTAGGAGTTAAATAATTAAAAATAAGAGGATGAATTGAAAGCTGTCGATCCATTTAGTAACGTTCCAGTCCTGTAAATAGATGCGGCTAGCAATCCGTCACACTTTTGATACGGTTTTCCACTAATATGCTCGTCAATACGTTAAGTGTGTATTTATGGGCCTAGTCTGTCTACCTTGTAAAGAATTAAGACTTTATACCTTAAATAGGGAATGTATGGGATATTTAAGAGGATCTCAATACTCAATATTTATTGCAAACCATATAGACATAGGATGAAAAATTACAAAGTAAGACCATATATGGACCCTCTGGATCTTCCCTATGGATCTTGTGCGCGCCATTGTGAAGAAATAAATCTATAAGATTAGAAATTTCAACTTAATCGGCCAATAGATTCGGAATAAATTGGCTGTGATAGGCGGACGGGCAGACACATGGGTTTCGTTTTGTCACTCGGTCCTACGGAACCCTTAAAAGACATCATCATCATCATCATCAGGTCCTTTTTAGTCTCCACTACAGGAGCACGACCCTCTCTGTACTACTAGGGCCATACTTGGCCAGAGCAATCAGAGGACTTGGCCTACACTCTCCACGCTGGCCAGACGGGTTGGAGAGGTGTCTTAGATGTTTATAAGCTTTGTTTAGCTTGTATTTCCTAAGTCGCCTTCTACGACATCCACGGGAAGACTTGAAGTGGTCCTATTCTACTCTGCCGGATACCACACGGCGAAAGACATATCACGTCTTTTTCCCTTGCGGGGTGGACAGAGCCCAGATCTATAAGACCTAAAGGCCACGTTTAGCGCATTGGCGGACATTAAGCGAAAAATGAAATCAAAATAGTGATGAGTTGCTAGCCGCATAGCCTATTAACATGATTCCTTATATTTTCAACCATTCCCATAAACGGCTTTTACGATATGCGCGGGAAGAGAAGCAGCTGGTACATTTAACGTTTTTTTTCTCCTTTCGCATTTAAATATTAGTTAGGATTAGGATAGTACGGAGCCCTTGAGGCGCGAATCCGACTCGCACTTGGCCGGTTTTTTCTGTTTGGGTTCCACCTTTAACTCTAGAGGAAAAAATTAGTTATTCCCGCAGAGGATATATTATAAACTATATATTATAAATAAATAAAATAATTATCAGTAACTGTTTCCTCATGCATTAACTCATCCATTCTTTGCGTTATCTTATAATAATATAAATATTATATAAATTATGCTTCATTTTACACCGAGATCCCGCCGGGATCTGGCGTGTGTTGTAACGTAGAGCTGCGTAAAGGCAGCTAGTAGTGAAGTTAAAGACTTTTGTTTAAAAGTTTAAAGAAAAATAGGAAATATTGGTGTCATAAGTGTTAGTTGTATGTGGAAGTGTACATTATAAAGATCAATATTCAACAGCTCATAGTAAAGGATTTTTTTGGCGCGATTCTGATAGATACAAACATTTTTACTATGACTTAGATGCTCAAAGCATTGAAAAAATATTGTTTATTTTTATGTAATTGACTTTTGAACTAACCAAAGTGCTTGAAAGAATATTTTTGTGCATTATTATTATAATAGAGTTTTCAAATATTGTTTGGGAACTTAAGTTGTGTATTTGATTCTTAAAAGAAACTATTTCTTTTTCTTACCTTTTCCAAAGATAATTATCGTATTGGGCCCGTCCATATCCCAACGCAAGCTTCACAAAGGACCAGTAAAGATCGTGATCCAGGATACAAAAATATATATTTTAAATCTTTGCCTGAAATGGACTACATATTTTACATATGTAGGTTCAAACAAAGGACGTTTAAAAATGGACTGCAGTGCAACAACAGGATGTGTGTTAAAAAATGATAAGACATATTGACTGAGTTTAAATTGTGCTACATTGTGTTCTTGTGCGAAAATCGGAGTGCAGTGTTTTTCCTATAGCCAACATGGGGGTCATATATGGTTAGTAAGTTTATTATTATCAAACCTTGACAATGTTAGTAATTATATAAAATTAAATCTTTGAAAACTACTTATCTGTATCCCTTAAGAGGGATAGATACTGCATTTTGCCTTGGGTCTATGACACCACAAAATGATAACACAGTATTGACTGAGTAAAAATTGTGCTACATTCTGGTCGTGTACGTAAATTTGAGTGCAGTGTTTTTCTATAGCCAACATGGGGGTCATATATGGTTAGTAAGTTTATTATTATCAAACCTTGACAATGTTAGTAATTCTAAATTAAATCTTTGTAAACTTAACTGTACCCCTTATGTACCCATTATATTTTGAAACATCTGCATCATACTTATGTTTGACAAATAAATGATAGATTGATTAATATTTGATATTTTTCTACTCAGAGCACAACATGAAGCCTTACATGCTTTGATAAATCATGCGTGACGCATGCACTGAGTGAATTGATTAGGTAGCTAGGGTGTGGTTCACAGAACAACAAACACATTAGAAGTGTTATCACGCGTGATTTCTATAAAAACCAGCGTCGCCTCATTTAAGTATACTACTAACGCAACACAGTTGAGTAGAAACTCCTCCTTTGGTCAAAGTTTTAGTAAAACTTCTCACATTACACGTTAGAATAGCACACGTCGGCATTTTTCGTCTTTTTCTAGGGTTCCGTACCTAAAGGGTAAAAACGGGACAAAAACGGCTGTATCTTTTGATTGCGTTGGCGTTTAGAAATTTGATTTTTTCACATCTCCAAGGGACCGTAGTCCTGAGTATTTAATATGAATTTCAGCTGTATACCTCCACGCGTTCCTGAGAAATAGGGTCTTGACAGACCGATAGACAGACAGACAACAAAGTGATCCTATAAGGGTTCCGTTTTTTCCTGTTGAGGTTCGGAACCCTAAAAACAAAGGGTTGCATTCCGGGAGTGCTGGCAGAAGTGAAAACTTGCCTTTGCCAAAGAATATATACGCTACTTTGCTGCGGTGTCAGGTCATGTGTCCGTCTTACGAATTTTCAATCAGGTAACGTGTCAATCAAAATAGTAATGACTAGCTCCGTGGCGCAGCGGTCAACACGCCAGCCTGCGACACGGAGTGACCGGGTTCGATCCCCGGCCAGGTCAAGATGGAAAATGATCTTTTTCAGATTGGCCTGGGTCTTGGATGTGTATCTATATATGTATTTGTTATAAAATATAGTATCGTTGAGTTAGTATCCCATAACACAAGTCTCGAAGTTACTTTGGGGCTAGCTCAATCTGTGTGATTTGTCCGTATATATTTTATTTTTATTTTAAAATACTACAAGTATTTACTACCGCAATACGAAATTAGATTTTTTTTAATTGATTGGCTTTAAGACTACGCGCTATGTTTCCGATGGGCAGCAGCGTCGGAAGCTCAAGGAGCTAAAACAACTGCGATCACCAACCCGCCTGCCAAGCGTGGTGAGTATGGCAATATCGTACCATGGAACGAAGTACCTATCTTTTGGAGAGGCCTTTATCAAGAAGTGGCCTTTTTGCGGCTGTAATGGTGATGATATCTTCATCATCATCATTGCAGCATCATTATTTTATTCTCGTACAAAAGTACGTACGTAAAATAATGATGCTGCAATCATTATTTTATTCTCATACTCTTGTACGAGAATAAAATAATGGGCGGCGCCAGTTTTTCTTAGCCCCAAAGAGGAAACACTGCGCTCGAGAGAATTGAAAAATAGGTATTTGTAAAATCTATTGCTACCCAAACAGGGTGGTTCCCCCGCAGGGTGCGATAGACACAACTGCAGCTTGGACCGAAAATACCTATGAAAATGACACAAAATTAACGCTTCGTAGTCCTTATCCTAGATTTCTTCTCCAAAACTTAACCGATTTAATTTCTTTTTTATTAAAAATTAAAATAATCTATGGCTGTGTTTCTTTGTTTTCTTTTTCTAATATAATCGCTTCGAATTTGTTTTCTTGATGTTTGAACACAACGGATATTCTAAAAAAAATTCAGGTTTTTGAAGGTTCATATCTCTTTAAATAATTCAGTTATGAATAAAATTTAGACGTGGGGACATGCTAATATATCGATAGTTTTTTTTTGTACAAAATCACTGCGCTAATGGTACTATCCGGCGAGGAAGCAGGGACTACGCTTGTATGGAAATACGGCCCTACGATTTCGTCTTAAGGCGATACCACTGTAAATAAGTCGTTCTGAACCTTATTTATCTCGCAAAATACTTAAATTAGGAGTTTCAAATCTAAGTAATATGATTTTTGACTATTTCATCTCCAAAAATTGAAGATGAAAACACGTTTTGATAAAATTTTCTCGATAGAAATATTTTTTGAAAAATGGTCTTCGTTCGCAAAGTTTTTGTTATTGTAGCTCAAATGCGACGAATGAAATAATGATTTTTAGACTAAAAGATAGGTTATTAGTAATTCATCAAAATGTAAATATGAAAATACAATTCACCGGTCTGATTTTATATAAAATAGAAATAACGAATTTGGCGCTTACGTTTTTTTCTTTGAGCGACTCGAGACTATCTCCTATCTCATCATTCACGGGCTAAACCGCCAAGCGCTATCCCTTGCGCGCACTTGATCAGTCCTTTGCCGAGCGAAGGTACCAAACATTTGAGTCCTCGTCTTAAGCGGGTGCCGCGCGAACGAAAAACGTCGCTACTGCGCAAGCCATTAGGCTGCGCAGAACCATTCGGCGATTAGGAAAAAAGATGAAAAGTCTTAATATTTTCATATTTATATCTTTATAAAAAAAATAAGAAAGGGGGCGACCTCCGCGACGTACATATAAATATTGTCATGTGAGAATTATTGTTTTAGACGTAAAAATTACAAAGTTTTCAAAGAAAAATGCTTTTAGATATCATACCATATATATATCACTTTTAAATTTCATATGTATCTGTTTCAAATTCCAACAAGGGGCGATCTTTTTCAAGGATTGATCTAAATTATACGAATACTTTTGATGTATTTAATTAATTCAGCGAATAGTACTAGTGATTTTAAAACACGTCAATTTCCCATTTTCGTGCAGTACCGTCTTAACTACAAGCGTAAACGAATCGTATTCTAATCTTTGGAATGCCATATAATTAAGGACCTCAAATCAACGTACGAATTATGCTATCAATCATTTTGTTTACATTATTGTATTCGGGTTATCGAGACCACACGCTGGCGAGGTATTTTCCGATGCCCACTTTCGTTATAGTCTACTTGTTTGTTTTTCGTGTAATTAGTCTACACTATTCAGATTATTCAAGCTGTATAAAGGCATAGTTAGATAGATAGATAGAAACCCTTTATTGCACATCAAAAGGACTAATAAAATGAATACATGTGTCATCTTATAATCTAGAAAATGCGCAAAAGGCGGCCTTATCGCAGAGCAATTTCTTACAGGCAACCTTTTATGAAAAATCTCTCTAGAATACAGTGGGTGCGGGGTAGTTAAATCATTACTAGAATTATTTATATACTAGCTTTCGCCCGCGGCTCCGCCCGCGGCAATGTCGATCCCTCGGGAATAGTACTTTTTCTCGGGATGAAAGGTAGCCTATGTTCTTCTCCGTACTCCAGAGAACTTGTATGCAAAATTTCATGATGATCGGTTCAGTAGTTACGGCGTGAAAGCGTAACAAACAAACAAACAAATAAACAAACAAACAAACTCACTTTTGCATTTATAATATTAGTAAGGATAATAACCAAAAAATACTGAATAAACATAAATAAATAAACTTAGTAATATACTATTTACATATATTATATACACTTATATATAATAACTTACACGTTTGGGCGAGATAAAAGATAGCGGTGTGAAAGGATAGTATCATAGAGATAAGAAATGTGTTTTCACTTGAGACTTAAAGCTGGCTAGCGTTTGAGCACACCGGATAGAGAGTGGTAGCGAGTTCCAAAGACGAACGGCTCGAACAGTGAAAGAACGGGCGTAGAATTCAGTGGAGTGTTGTGGAACTTTCAAGCGCAGGTTCTCAGCACTGCGAAGGGGCTTCGTCTGCGCATACATAAAAAGTAAAGAGCGGTCTTAAGTAGAGTGGAGAGTTTGGATTAAAAAGAACTGCATATGACATAGCTTTACGACTGTCATCTATTAAACTTTGGATCTTGACCGGCTTCTACGGTCTGCGCAGGAAGAGAAGCAGCTGGCACGTTCTACGTTTTTTCTTTTCTTCCAGACCAGCATAGATTTCTGTTGTGGTAGAGCCACGGTATAGGCAAAATAAATTGCTAGTAGCATGAATGGGCCGGCTCGTCCGGGGAACTACCACTCTCCCACAGAAAATTGACGTTTGAGTAGAAGCTTTACCGCTTCTATGCTTCGTTTGGTGAGTGAGAGAGCCGGAGGCCCATCCTTTCCCCCATTTCCTCCCCCCATACGGCAACGCTTCTGTTATTCCTTCCGTAATGTTGCAGTTGTCCATGGGCAGCGTTAGCCCTAACCATTTAAAACATTTTTTTTATATTCTATAATCTTAATGACGTATAATTTTAGTACTTTTTAATTCCGTCGATGACGTCCAAAGGCCATTCGAGGTTAACAACTGAATCGCAGTTATTTTAGGGTTCCGAATATGAAAAGGAAAAAACGGAACCCATATAGGATCACTTTGTTGTCCGTCTGTCTGTCAAGACTCTTTTTCTCAGGAACGCGTGGAGGTATCAAGCTGAAATTTATACAAAATACTCAGATCTATTGTCCATTGGAGCTGTGAAAAATCAAACTTCTAAGCCAACGCAATCAAAAGATACAGCCATTTATGCCGCAAATTTTCGACATTTGCAAAGGAATCAAAACCTACAGGGTACCCGAACTCAGAATCTTGAAATTTGGTACGAAGCAACGTCTTATAGCACCAAAGAGAATATATTGTATAGCACAGATAAAGGAAAAATTTCGAAAAGCATACATTTTTAGTCACATCATATAATAAAAATATATTTTTTTTAACTTATTATTGATAATGAAACGGAATCCTTCGTGCGTGAGTCCGACTAGCACATGGCCGGTTTTTTTTGTTTTTATCATACTATCACATTGTTTAAATTAATTAAAATATTATCTTTATCGTTTTCATTGTGTTCGTTAATTTACATCATCGGAGAGGTTATCTTATAACCTTACAAAGGTACGCTGCGTATGATGACTATACATATAGATACTATGTTTACCAACACATAGTTGTACATACTAGCGACGTATATATAACTAGCGTTTGCCCGCGGCTTCGCTCGCGTTAAAAAGTATAGTTTCATACAAACTTTCATCTCCTATTTTATCCCTTGGGGGTAGAACTGATGAAAATCCTTTCTTAGCGGATGCCTACGTCATAACATCTACCTGCATGCCAAATTTCAGCCCGATCCGACCAAGGTTTGGGCTGTGCGTTGATAGGTCACTATGTCAGTCAGTCACCTTTGAGTTATATCAAAGACAATATATATATATTTAGATAAGACCTAAAATATTTTGTTCCAAGTCCTAGGTGAAAAGGAAATCTTGAGAAGATTTCTGGACAGAGGGTATCTGGAGTGGAGATGACGCAACGATGACCCATTTCTCGTCATCCGACCATTTGTCATTTGTCAATATAAATAATAACATAAAATGTAGTAAGTTAGTTAGTTTATAATTATTATTTGATAGTTTTACAGAAATAAAAATACTTAGTAATGATTGTATTTAACAACAAAACCGATCGCCTTTTCCCGCGTAAAAATAGATTAATATGCATCAATTTGGTGTTTGCTTTTCGTTTCCCAAAATGTTTTGCTAGAATCCCGAATACCGGGAATTATTGAACAACATGCATAGAACAACAAAGACATTAGAAATGGCAAGGAGGTGTGGCACACGCGCCGACAATGCGCTCGATCAGCTCACTTGAATCACCTAAGTAGTTTTTCCCGCGGTCTTCAAAGGAACAAAAGTTAGATTTACGTGAAAAAGAATCGAGAAAATGCCGACGTGTGCTATTCTAACGTGTAAAGTGAGAAGTCCTAGTGAAACTATGACCAAAGGAGGAGTTTCTACTCAGTTGTGTTGCGTTAGTAGTATACTTGAAATAAGGCGACGCTGGTTTTTATAGAAATCACGCGTGATAACACTTCTAATGTGTTTGTTAATCTGTGGCAACATAGAAAACAAAAACAACTTAACAAACATACTTTGTTGTTTCCAGTTTGGTTAGGACATTGCAGGCTTGAATCACCTGATTGTGTGATGATAAAGATGATTCCGTGCTTCGGAACGCACGTTAATCCGTTGGTCCCGGCTGCTTCCTGCTGGAAGTCGTTAAAGGAACCACGACAGAGGCCGAGAGGCGGTTCCGAAGAACTCCGACACCAGAGTGTGCATGGTCGATTGACCGTGACACCTACTCGAAATGACGATGATGTTGCAACATGTCATTAATGACATGTGCACGTGTTAAATAGGATGTGTCACTCACAAAGCACGCCGCCGCTCGCTCTTTACTGCGACAATGCTTGGACTGTAGCACGATTTGTTTATATTTTAGTGCGTGGTCTTATAATTACAGATGAAATGGATAGCTGTATTGCCATTTGGTGTATCGCTTCATAAAATTCTCATCATCATTTCGAGTAGGTGTCACAGTCAATCGACCATGCACACCCTGGTGTCAGAGTTCTTCGGAACCGCCTCTCGGCCTCTGACGTGGTTCCTTTAACGACTATCAAATGGCAGCCGGGACCACCGACTTAACGTGCCTTCCGAAGCACGGAATCATATTTATTATCAGACAGACAATCAGGTAATTCAAGTCTGCAATGTGCTAACCAAACTGAAAGCAACTAAACAAAGTATGCTTCCCGTGGGAATCGAACCCACGACCCCAGGGTCTACAGGCAAACGCCATAACCACTGGACCACGCAGGCAGTTGTTCCTTTCTTCACTGATCCCTATCTAACGCAGCCTGCTGCCGATTCACCAAGAACTTTGCAGTTGTAGCTGCTAGACTCTGGAACTCACTGCCAACTGATGGCATCATCATTGAATTCCTTTAAAAGTAAATTATTAAGATGATCTCTCGGTACTTCAGACATTTGATGACTATTAGTTTTTTTTATCGTCATAGATAATTAAATAGTTGTATAAATATGTATTTTTAAATTATGTATTTATTGTTTATATATATTTGGGTATTTATATGTAAATGTATTCTGTTGTTAGATGTAGGTTATTATTTATGGCTAGATTTATCCTTATATTTTATATAAATATTTTTAATTAATATTTTACTCTTGTTACAGTTAAATCGTCTTATGAACGAGATCTACGAGACCGTGACATTGGCTTGCAATATGGACGACTCCAAGCCCGGCAGCTTCCCAACTGATGCAGATGGCAGCGCCAGCGAAGGTGAGGAATCATCATGAAAGGAATTTGACTAGCTCCGTGGCGCAGCGGTCAACACGCCAGCCTGCGACACGGAGTGACCGGGTTCGATCCCCGGCCAGGTCAAGATGGAAAATGATCTTTTTCAGATTGGCCTGGGTCTTGGATGTGTATCTATATATGTATTTGTTATAAAATATAGTATCGTTGAGTTAGCATCCCATAACACAAGTCTCGAACTTACTTTGGGGCTAGCTCAATCTGTGTGATTTGTCTGTTATTTATTTATTTATCATGACATCCGCAATATATAGCGCGAGGAATCAATGGCTGATGCGGCCCCTCAGATTGGCTCTTCAACCCTAAAGATCAGGGATGTCATCCTCAACTACCTGTTCGGTGGTAGCAGGTATGGCATCGGGTACGTCCGGCCTCCCGAGCTGCTACTTGCTTTCCCCCATTCAACCGAGTGAGTAGTATCCCAATACCTTCATTCCCTTCCCAGATACAACCAATTCCTATCCTTCTCCAGCTTAACAATACTTCCGATGGGCATCAGTGTCAGAAGTACAAGAAGCTAAAGAAATTGCGTTCACCGATCTGCCTGCCAAACGTGGTGAGATGGCAAAATCCTCCTGTAGGAGGCGGTATACTACAACTGCCGCACACACTGCTCCTGGCTCCTAATCTGTATAGAGTTTCTGTGAGTGTTCACTATCCGTGTATAGTGTGTGGTCTCCTAGCTACGATGAAGGTTGCACAAATGGATACACCAACACTGAGTTCACGACAGTTTATTCAGAACCAAAAGTTATGTACAATTACAGTCACAGGGAAAAACGTACAATAGTTACTTATAACACTGCACTACATGTGAAACCGACAAAGGTGCTTATTAGCGTCTTAACCGGCGCGGCTATTGGTGGCGACTGGCTGGACTAGCGAGCGCGATGCAGATATGCTAAGATGACAATTTGTATACCCCTACACTCCCATCGAATGAACAATCCTTGGCCTTTGTCCAGCAGTTGACTTCTTGCTGAAGTCATTGATATGAGGACTGCAGTCTCTCCAAGCCTTGCGCACACAGGCAATGCCCAAAGCCGAGGACCGTCCCTTCTGGGGGTTCTTTGGTGATGTTGTCTATAAAGGTTGAGGGCACTTTGCCCTCGCCTCAAACGCCCGGTGATAGCGAAAGCTCACTTGGAGCTAGCTACATACCAAAAAAAAAAATGAGGGCTAAGATACTACAGTAAATAAGAAAATTCATAATTTTAAAATGTCAGTATAATGAATATGTACGAGTTGGTGTTGCCAATATGTAGCATAATATACTTATTTTTTTAACATTTCAGAATCAGTAAAAATAACAAGAAGTCTCACGGAGAAGAGGAAGAACTACGTGCGGAGGGTTTCTTCTCGAGTCGCGTATTTGGATCAGAAGAATATAAAGAACAGATATCGACATCAGACGTCGATCTGTTCTTATAAATCTGAGGTAAGGGAATAATACTGATGCTACCTTCATTCATCATCATTTAGCCGTAAGAAGTTCACTGCTGGATCATCATCATTGCGTGTAGGTGTCACGGTCAATCGACCATGCACACCCTGGTGTCAGAGTTCTTCGGAAACAAAGAATGCTTCCCGTGGGAATCGAACCCACGACCCCCGGGTCTACAGGCAAACGCCTTAACCGCTGGACTACGGAGGTAGTTGCTGCTGGATAAAGGCTCCCAAGGATTGTTCGTTCTTTGGGAGGATATTGCCATAATCACCACGCTTGGAATACAAACGAAGGTAAGTTATAATCATTGGCAAAGACCTTGTCATCGTCATCCCAGTCGTAAGAAGTCCACAGCTGGACAAAGGCCTCTCTCAGGTGTACCCATGGGAACAGTCACCTGATGGTATGCGATTAGCGCTGCCCATGGACAACTGCAACACCAGGGTGCGACAGGTGCGTTTTCAGCCTTTCAACGAATTGGGGGATGGGCCTTCGGCTCTCTCACTCCCCGGACGAAGCTTAGAAGCGGTATAGTTTTTACTCAAACGTCGATATTTTGTTAGAGTGTGGTATATCCCCGGACGAGCCGGCCCATGCTGCTAGCAAAAACGAAGTGTGCCGGGTACCGTGGCTCTACCACTCTGTGTATAATGTAGAAATCATCATCATCAGGTCTTTTTAGTCTCCACTGCAGGAGAATGACCCTCTCTGTACTACCGGAGCCTTAGTTGGCCAGAGCAGACAGAGGACTTGGCCTACACTCTCCTCGCTGGCCAGACGGGTTGGAGAGGTCGCATAAATGTTTATAAGCTTTGTTTAGCTTGTATTTCCTAAGTCGCCTCTTACGACATCCACGGGAAGACTTGGAGTGGCCCTATTCTACTCTACTGTGTAATGTATAAATAGTGTAGATCAACTAACACGCTCAAACTTCTTTTTTCCAGGTCTTAGACAACCCATACTCAACATTCCGCTCCTGGAAAAGCTTCAGGACATCCCAAAACAACCTGGCCAAAGACAAGATGGACGCGGCCGATTCCAAAATCAACTTGACAGATGACAGCGGGAACGCGTTGTCTATGGATTGCAGTGACGGGAGCATAGACAACTTGAGCATAGATGAGAAGACGGGGTGTGTGGAGATTCCGTTGGAGACGAAGGAGAGGGGGCTTTTTAATATGTGTCTGTTGGTCGGGCTTAATTATATGACGGGACAGGCTTATGTCAAAACTGTTTTTCCTAGTCAGGTAAGCTTTTTTTTTTCAATCATTTTGCGACACGCAAGCGTATACTCGTAGTAGTACCACTTTTAGACGTCGCGTAGTGAAATAACGAACTTATAATTACTACATAAGGTTTAAAATCCAAATCAACAGGACTCGTGTTGTCTCGCTCATAATACTCGTACGGCGCACTCCAGACATGGCGCGAACGCATCAGCCAATAGCAGACGGGTATTTTCGCGCCATGCTAAATTTTATTTCTGCTCAGTATTGGTGTAACTTATAAAATTGCTAGTACTGTAACCTAGTTGGTTATAAAATGTACATGGTAGTGTAAGTGCCAAGTTTCGTCCGTTATAATACTGAGTTCGAGAACTTTTAATATTCAGATACAGTAATTTCGAAATTCTTTGGGTTTAGTAATCATAGTCTTTATTTGCGATGAATACATCTACATTTAATCTTAGGAAATACAAGTTAAACAAACCCTTTAAACATCAATGAGACCTCTCCAACCCGTATGGCCGTATGGAGTGTAGGCCTAATCCTCTGTCTGCTCTGGCCAAATATGGCTCCGGTAGTACAGATAGGGTCATTCTCCTGCAGTGGAGACTAAAAAGACCTGATGATGATGATAATCTTAAAACTACATTTAATGTATTCAACCTGAATGCAGGTGCACAAATGTTTGTCATATCGAATTAAAATCTTACAATTTAAGTTTTGACAACAGGCATCTTCTAGGCAAGCTCGCTCCATCGTAGATCTTGTCTTTACCCTCTGGGTTAGTCTAAGGCCATGAGTAAGCCTATTTTTTTTAATAAAAAAGAATAAATACTGTCTATCTTCCTCGATGGTCTGGGAGAAAAGAAAGACGTAGAATGTACCAGCTGCATTTACTTCCATGCAGATCTTAAAAGTCGATTGATGGCCCTAGCGGAAATTAAGGAGCGGCTAGCAACCCATCACTATTCTAATTATTTTTGCCTACACGCCCACCAACATGCTAAACGTGGCCTTCAGGTCTTATAGACCTAGGCTCTGTCTACCCCGCAAGGGAAAAAGACGTGATACTATGTATGTATGATTTGCAACATAGTTTGGGCACAAAATAATTTCCATTATTGTGGAATCTTTTGTAAATTTATATTGATAACATAATATTTTACGAGCCAATAAAATGTGGCTACAGCGAGCGATACGTCGACAGATAAATATGATATTGTTTTTATAGCTTTTTTATTGTCTTTGTGTCATTGATGTGTTTGGCAAGATTCTAAAATTATCTGGACATTTGGCATTACATTTTCAACATATTTTTTGCGCCTTGTTCTTGAATTAAGCCGTTTTTAGGGTTCCGTACCTCAGAAGGAAAAGAAAAGAAACCCTTATAGGATCACTTTGTTGTCCATCTTTCTGTCAACACCCTTTCTCTCAGGAACGCGTGGAGGTATCAAGCTGAAATTCATATCAAAAAGGTTTTTTGTCTTTTTAACATAATTATTATATTACAGGTGCAAGTCCCACCCCATATAGAAAATCTCATCTTTCCTGAGACGCTGAGCTGGACTCAACGCGGAGAATGGAGTCCAGATGCGAGCGCGCAGTGTTATTCCCTCGTCCTTACAACTGAGAGAGGAGAAAGGGCGTACGGGTGAGTTTCGCATTTTGAAAAACTTGAAGCCGTCTCATCGCTTTTTTTATGGAATAGGACGGTAAACGAGCAAGCGAATCACCTGATGGTAAGCGATCACCGCTGCCCATGGACAACTGCAACACCAGGGTGTGACAGGAGCGTTGCCGGCCTTTCAAGGGGTTGGGGAAAGGGCATGGGTGGAGGACATGGAGCGAAGGATGGGTCTCAGGCCCTCTTTAACTCACCGAACGAAGCGGTAAACCTTCTACTCAAACGTCGATTTTCTATGAGAGTGAGGTTCTTCCTCGGACGAGCCGGTTCATTCATGCTACTAGCAAATATGAATTATGCCGGTAGCGTGGCTACCCCAATTAATGTCCTTAACAATAATGTCCTTTTCTCTCCTTTTTGACTAGCTTCGTGGCGCAGCGGTCAACACGCCTGCATGCGACACGGAGTGACCGGGTTCAATCCCCGGCCAGGTCAAGATGGAAAATGATCTTTTTCAGATTGGCCTGGGTCTTGGATGTTTATCTATATATGTATTTGTTTTAAAATATAGTATCGTTGAGTTAGTATCCCATAACACAAGTCTTGATCTTACTTTGGGGCTAGCTCAATCTGTGTGATTTGTCCGTATATATTTATATATTTATTTATCTAACAATGTACTACTAGTTATCGATAATGTTACAGAGGATGATATTGTTTCAGGTACTGTCGCCGAGTGCTTCCAGAAGGTGCTACGACGTGTCTTCCATTGTGTTATTGTGTCATAGGGAAATACAGAGCTCCTGGTTTCTATTACAAGGTTAGTACTTCACATTATGTTGATTTATTCTTTTCGCCCAAAGGTAGTCTGGAAGAGATTGCCGTGGCGATAAGGCCGCCTATTGTGATCTTTTTCATATTATTTTAACGTCAAATGTTCAAATCTCTTTATGGTGCAATAAAGTATATTTACTTTTTAGGGTTCCGTACTCAAAGGGTTAAAGCGGGACCCTATTAATAGGGCTCCGCTGTCCGTCTGTCTGTTACCAGGATGTATCTCATGAACTGTGATAGATAGACAAGATTTTTACAGATGATGTATTTCTGTTGCCGCTATAACAAAAACTAAAAACAGAATAAAATAAGTATTTAAGGAGGATCCCATACTTACTTGATATTCACTTTCCTCTCCTGACTTTCATTTCCCCTTGCAAAATGGTTTAGACGAAATCGTCGTGTCGTAAAAGATGTTTATCTTTCCCCGTTTTATTTCTATAACTAGCTTTCACCCGCGGCTCCGTCCGCGTTAGCGTCCACAGTACATTTTCCCGGGATAAAATCTCTCTTCGGAGAAGGTCATAGTGTACATTTTATCGTCAGGAAATTTTCGAAATATACAAAATTATTCGTATTTATCCGTATTTTTAAAATACGGTTTGCAAAATTTCATGACGATCGGTTCAGTAGATAGGGTGTGAAGGCGTAACAAACAAACTCACTTGCGCATTTATAATATTAGTTAGGATTACTATAAACTAAAGTAGGCTAGTTTCCTGGGTCGTAATAATAACATAACAATTAGTCCGTCAGTTAGATAATCAAAAAATATTGGACACGTATTTTTCTTTTGTCAAATAAACAATAAATAATAAAGATAAAGCGCGTCAAAGTTCAGGAGTGGGGGCTCGAGACGTCAAAGTTTGCTAAAAATTGTAGCAAACTATGACGTCACACGGAACTTCATAGGGCTATATCTTTATCAATTTTTGTTTAATCGACAAAAGAAAAAATACGTGTCCAATGTTTTTTGAATATCTAACTGACGGACTAATTATATTTTTTAGGAAACTAGCCTATTGATACTATTTTTGTTGTGTGTTACAGGTGCTTCAGGAAATAGAATCTCACCACGGCAGTTCTGAGCAAGAAATCCAGTCTCTCTTACATCAGCTGTTCGAGACCACATTTCCTGATCCCGGAGACGAAATAGTCATTAACACACAAGCAGAGAAACAGGTACGTTTTACAATATTCATTCGGAACTTGGCTCTTACACTTCCGTGTGTATAAATCAAACAACTATAATATTTAACATGACTTGACGAGTTCTTGGCGGGAATTTCGACGGAGAGCACGGCTTGTGTTTTGGATTGTTTTGTAAATTGTTTCTAGTGGACTTTATAATGTGAAATCGGTGTAATTTGGTGTTATAAATGCCCATGTTTATGAACAATGTGTGGAATAACCGAAATAAACTGTCACAGTGCGGCTGTAGTGAGATTTACTTAGCGGGCTGGTGGACCGCCTCGCCTCGTTGCGTCTGTGATCAAGCCAGTGGATTCGTGGGAATTGTCGCCAGGGGCTCCGTAGAGTCAATGAAATGAACTACACCATCGTTTCATTGATAACAAGACTTAGAAAAAAGCGCGGGAAAACTCATTTATACTTGATACTGGCTAAATACGTAACGCGTGAAAGCCATAAATAAAAATAAAAAAAAAAAACTTGACTTGACTTTCGTTTTTTAGGGTTGCTTGGGGTGTGAAAAATTAAAACGGGAACTTATTATTATACGTCCTATCCGTCCGTCTACAGGCTGTAACTATTGAACTTAATAGGTAGACTTGAAATTTTCACAAAATGTGTATTGTGTGTAGGTAAATCAAACCACAGTGACCGGTACCAGGAATAGAATGGCTTCTGTGTTTATTATTATACTAGCTTAATACTAAGGTAAATGTATATAAAGTAGTGGGGTAATTTGCTGATTTAGAAATACGTGTTCTGGTGTATGTGCAATAATAAACAATATTATTTACTTCATACAGGCACGTCACGTTCGTATTCCTAAAGTCGCAATATATGCATGGTGGAATTTCGATCGTTCTGGACCCCTAAAGGGATTATATCATTGAAACTAACGTGAGATACAGACATTATGTACCAAAAGCGGGTCACTCACGTGCTATTTCGTCGGGATTGCCGACTATAGTTTCGGACTCGTCAGGAGCCCATTTTCAAGGCGAGTGCGAGACGCGCGGCGGAGGGTCTCGAACTAACTGCTCTCGACGCACTGCTCGTGCGGCGGCTCGTGCCGCCCTTTTGGAGGGGAGAGCCAGGTCGGTCGCAGGACCCTGGTGTTGAGTAGTCACGGAGGTAGTGGATCCCATTTCTTCCTCGTCGGTGTCTGGTGACGGTACGTGTGTGTGGAAAGAGCTAATCGTATCGGCCTCTACTGACCCTGTGTGCTTTAAGTTACGAGTATCATTCCCTTGAAGAATCGGTTTCCAGGTTGCGGGTAGAGTCCAACCTACATCCCGATTGAAATTTGGACGTCGACTTATTTCTATGGCCTCTCTTATTTTTCGGTGAACGAATGCCTTTTCTCTAGATAGGACTCTGGCCTTGTCAAACCGGATATAATGGGTGACGTCCTCTTGCAAAGTATGTTCGGCGATGGCCGACCCGTTCCTGTCCAAATTCTTTAAGCTTCTGATGTGCTCCTTCAGCCTGGTGGATACATTGCGGCCAGTTTCACCAACGTATCTCTTCCCACAGTCACAAAGTCCCTAAAGGGATGTTTCAGCTCGTCGATATGAACAACTTTTCCTATGGGACCAATGCTGGGAACTCAAACATTTTTTTGATTTTCCCATACAAATTGACCGGGCGGCCGAATTTTTTTGTATGGAATTGCCCATTTTTTTTGTTCCCAGCATTGGTCCCATAGGAAAAGTTGTTTATATCAACGGACTGAATCATCCCTTTAAGGGTCCAGAACGACAAAAATTTCACCGCGTATATACAGCGTGATTTTGAACCCCTTAGCTATATTGAAATCTGGGAATCAGAATCTTTAATGAAATACAGAATTGTAAGAAAAAAAACGAAAAAATTAATTTAACCTTTCATAGAAATTGCTCCAGCTGATCGACGACTTTGTATGAGAAACCTAATTCTGTTTTTCGTTTTTTAACTTTTTTCTTGCAATTCTGTATTTCATTAAGGATTCTGATTCCCAGATTTCAATAAAGCTAGGGGTTCAAATCACGTTGTATATCTTTAAATCACTAGTTTTAAAAATATACAACATGAATTTATATACTTCCTTCCCATTGCTTTGTATGTCGCATTGAAATAGAACTGTCACATTGAAGTAGAACATCTTTTTAGCCAGATGATCGACATATCCTCTCGACATGGCCATACCAGCCGGCCTATTTTTCTAAATCAGTGACCAACGTTTTATAGTCACTACAAAATACATTGCGGGTTTCCTATGATTGTTTTTTTATTTTATTTATTTTATGTTATAGGACGGCAAACGAGCAAGCTCACCTGATGGTAAGTGACCACCGCTGCCCATGGACAACTGCAACACCAGGGTGTGACAGGAGCGTTGTCGGCCTTTCAAGGAGTTGGGGAAAGGAAATGGGGAGGGGAGAGGGAAGGATGTGCCTCCGGCTCTCTCACTCACCGATCGAAGCATAGAAGCGGTAAAGCTTCTACACAGACGTCGATTTTCTGTGAGTGTGGTACTTCCCCGGACCAGCAATTCATTTTGCCGATAACGTGGCTCTACCACAACTGAAATTGTTTAATTTATTCATCATCATTTCGTGTAGGTGTCACGGTCTATCGACCATGCGCACCCTGGTGTCAGAGTTCTTCGGAACCGCCTCTCGGCCTCTGACGTGGCTCCTTTAACGACTACCAGATGGCAGCCGGGACCACCGGCTTAACGTGCCTTCAGAAGCACGGAATCATCTTTATTATCAGACAATCAGGTGATTCAAGCCTGCAATGTCTTTATCAAACTGGAAACAACTAATTAAAGTATACTTCCGCTGGGAATCAAACCCACGACCCACGGATCTACAGGCAAACGCCTTAACCACTGGACCACGGAGGCAGTTTAATTTATTAGAGATATATGAAACGCAATGTAATTTGAAATGACTATCAAAACGTTGTACGCTGAGTTATCGAATAGGCTGGCTGGTCCGACGATGGCATCATATATTGACCACTATTGGTATGACTTTATGGACCATGTATGTTTCCTTTTTTAATATTTTTAAAATTTGTATTTCAGGATAACCTTAAATGTAAGACAATGCCAGATATGAGGAGAAGTGGGGGCAAAACTGAAGAAGACAAGGAAGAATTTCCCAGGTTTTTGGACTTCGAAAACAATAATGGGCCCAAGAGAGTCACCCTTAGTTTTGAAACTAGGTAAGTTTTTTTTTTTCATATTATTTTTCATCATCATCATCATCATCAGGTCCTTTTTAGTCTCCACTACAGGAGCACGACCCTCTCTGTACTACTAGGGCCATACTTGGCCAGAGCAGCCAGAGGACTTGGCCTACACTCTCCACGCTGGCCAGACGGGTTGGAGAGGTGTCTTAGATGTTTATAAGCTTTGTTTAGCTTTTATTTCCTAAGTCGCCTTCTAAGACATCCACGGGAAGACTTGGAGTGGTCCTATTCTACTCTGCCGGATACCACACGGCTTATATTATTTTTGGCATTTGGCTTTTTATGCCTTTTAGCCCTTCATATTTATCTTCGTGTTATCAACGAAATGGTGGTGTAATTCATTTCGTTGATACAATGAAGCCCCTGGCGACAATTCCCACGAATCCACTGGTTTGATCATAGACGCAGTAGCATGTAAATTGTAATGTATAGTATGTAAAAGTATGTAAGCAGCAGTATGTAAATTGTAATGTAAAAAACTATAACAACCCCGTGGTCCAGTGGTTAAGCCGTTTGCCTGTTGACCAGGGGGTTGTGGGTTCGATTCCCACCGGAAACATACTTTGTTAAGTTGTTTCCAGTTTGGTTAGGACATTGCAGGCTTGAATCACCTGATTGTCTGATAATAAAGATGATTCCGTGCTGCGGAAGGCACGTTAAGCCGGTGGTCCCGGCTGCCATCTGGTAGTCGTTAAAGGAACCACGTCAGAGGCCGAGAGGCGGTTCCGAAGAACTCTGACACTAGAGTGTGCATGGTCGATTGACCGTGTCACCTACTCGAAATGATGATGAGTAAGTAAATCTAACTACAGCCGCACCATGTCAATTTATTTTAGTTATTCCACACATTTTCCATAAACACGGGCATTTATAATACTAAATTACACCGAGTTCACATTATAAAGTCCACTAAAAGCAATTTGCAAAACAATCCATGAAAAAAAAAATCTTTTTTATGAATAACTAGTTTTAACCCGCGGCTCCGCCCGCGTTAATGTCGATCCCTCGGGAATAGTACTTTTTACCGGGATAAAAGGTAGCCTATGTCCTTCTCTGTACTCCGGAGAACTTGTATGCAAAATTTCATGATGATCGGTTCAGTAGTTACGGCGCGAAATCGTAACAAACAAATAAACAAACTCACTTTCGCATTTATAATATTAGTAAGGATTAGGATAAGGATTCGGCAGATAATACTAGGTACTTTTCATTGTTTTGTATTTGATTAATTAAGAGAATATTGTATTTTTCCTTTCCAGACGAAAAGTAATAAAACGACCCATCGAGCCTAGAGTCGATGAAGACAATTTGTCTACCTTACTAGATTCTCTAGGCACAGGACTGGTCATGAAAGTATTCGGCTCCTTGCTTCTCGAAAGGAAGGTGATCATCATTAGTGATAAACTGAGGTAAGCCATCATCATCATTACAGCTGTAATAATACAATCGTAAAATTTCGACTAGCTCCGTGGCACAGTGGTCAACACGCCAGCCTGCGACACGGAGTGACCGGGTTCGATCCCCGGCCAGTTCAAGATGGAAAATGATCTTTTTCAGATTGGCCTGGGTCTTGGATGTGTATCTATATATGTATTTGTTATAAAATATAGTACCGTTGAGTTAGTATCCCATAACACAAGTCTCGAACTTACTTTGGGGCTAGCTCAATCTGTGTGATTAAAAAAATTAAAAAAAAAAAAAAAAAAAATGGGAGGATATTGCCATACTCACCACGCTTGGAAGGCGGGTTGGCGATCGCAGTTTCTTTGCTTGTGCTTCCGACGCTGCTGCACATCGGAAGCATTTTAAAGCTGGGGAAGGGTAGGAATTTGTTAGATCTGGAAAGGGGATGAAGGTATCGGAGTACTACTCACTCGGATAAATAAGAAAAAGCAAGTAGCAGTTCGGGAGGCCGGACGCATTGCCTCGCACGCAACGCATCCACAGCCTCCGTGGTCCAGTGGTTAAGGCGTTTGCCTGTTGACCCGGGGGTCGTGGTTCGATTCCCACCGGAAGCATACTTTGTTTAGTTGTTTCCAGTTTGGTTAGGACATTGCAGGCTTGAATCACATGATTGTCTGATAATATAGATGATTCCGTGCTTCGGAAGGCACGTTAAGCCGGTGGTCCCGGCTGCCATCTGGTAGTCGTTAAAGGAACCACGTCAGAGGCCGACAGGCTGTTCCGAAAAACTCTGACACCAGGGTGGGCATGGTCGATTGACCGTGACACCTACTCGAAATGATGATGACGCATTGCCGGCCGTTCAAGAAAACGTACTGTTTTTTCCTCGTACCTTAAATATAAAAACAGTTATCATCCATATTCTACATCAAAGACAATATAGACCCAACTTCATACAATAATTTTAGCCCAACTGAAGGCCTGTTAAAAGCAGCAGGCCGGTTGACGGCAGGCTGTGGTAGTTAGTTCCACTAACTGCCACTATGGGCGGCGGAGAGGGCGCTGTAGTGCAATGATTTTACATTTAAATGTCAGTTTTTTACACTAATATTATAAAAAGGAAAGATTTGATTCTTTGTTTTTTTTGTTTGCATCGAATAGGCTCCGAAACTAGGGGTCCGATTTAAAAATCACTGTTGAACATAGGCTATATTTCCAAAACATTTAGGTATCCGTATGAATACAGGTGTGAAATCACTTACAACGGTACCTGGTTATTAACGAAATTGCAAATAAAATATATTCAGAATTTTGTTTCCCATTACCAGCCAACTGTCGGCGTGTATGGAGGCTCTACAATCATTCCTATACCCCTTCGTGTGGCAACAGCCACTGATCTCCGCCATTCCGTCGGAGATACAACGAGACGTGCTACAGGCTCCGTTGCCGATATTGGCCGGGATGCTGTCCACTGGCGAACAAAGCGACGAGAGTTTAAGCTTCGAAGAGGTAAGACCTTAGTCTTTTTTAAGGAGTTTTGCATTCACAATGCTATTCTGATATCATCATCAGGTTTTTTAAGTCTCCTCTGCAGGAGCATGACCCACCCTGTACTAGCGGAGCCTTACTTAGCCGGATCAGACAGAGGATTTGGCCTACACTCTCCTCGCTGGCTAGACGGGTTGGAGTGGAGACTAAAAGATGAAGATGATGCCAAATTAGTATTGTGCGTATCTATTATTAGGATAAGGAAACGTATACCGTGTTAAATTATGACATAAAATTTTATGCAAAAAAATGGGGTACCTACATATTAAACTACTTATATAATAGTTTGCATAAACTAACTGGTGGCGGAAGCACGCAAAGTATTTACTTTTTTATTATTATCGAATTAATATATTATTATATATTTTTTATATTAAATATTTTTTATCCTTACTAATATTATAAATGCGAAAGTGAGTTTGTTTGTTTGCTTATTTGTTTGTTTGTTTGTTACGCTTTCACGCCGTAACTACTGAACCCATCATCATGAAATTTTGCATACAAGTTCTCTGGAGTGCGGAGAAGGACATAGGCTACCTTTTATCCCGGGAAAAAGTACTATTCCCCAGGGATCGACATTGACGCGGGCGGAGCCGCGGGCGAAAGCTAGTTATATATACATATTTAGACAATTTTGTCTCAAAGTAAATGTAGCTTTGACTTCTGCAAAGTAACACCTGAATCTATTATTAACCTACATATTATCTAGAGTATGACATAGTTTACCTTTCATCCCGGTAAAAAGTACCGTTCCCGAGGGAACAACACGCAAGCGAAGCCACAGGCGAAAGCTAATATATAATAATATTATTTTCTTTTGTCGCAGGGCATGCTTATAGACCTGACACATCCATCTAAAGTGCTCTTCTACCAGGGAGACGAAGCTACTATACTGCCTACTTCGTGCTATAAGACGTTGAAGACATCCTTACAGGTACATCATATACTATAATACAACTGCCTCCGTGGTCCATGGTTAATGCGTTTGCCTTAGACCCAGCGGTCGTGGGTTCGATTCCCACGGACATAATTTGTTTAGTTGTTTCCAGTTTGGATAGGACATTGCAGGCTTGAATCACCTGATTGTCTGATAATAAAGATGATTCCGTGCTTCGGAAGGCACAGAAGCAATTTATATATGAGACTAGCTCCGTGGCGCAGCGGTCAACACGCCAGCCTGCGACATGGAGTGACCGGGTTCGATCCCCGGCCAGGTCAAGATGGAAAATGATCTTTTTCAGATTGGCCTGGGTCTTGGATGTGTATCTATATATGTATTTGTTATAAAAATATAGTATCGTTGAGTTAGTATCCCATAACACAAGTCTCGAACTTACTTTGGGGCTAGCTCAATCTGTGTAATTTGTCCGTATATATTTATTTATTTATTTATATTTATTTTGCCGGCAACGTGGCTCTACCACGACTACAAAAATTAAAAATGGCCTTTGGGTCTTATATACAAGGGCTCTGTCTGCCCAGTAAGGTAAAAAGACGTGATCTTATATATCTCTTTACTAAAATTATGATGCACTTTACAGATGGAATCAATAAAATACAAAGACCGAACGGAAGACGCGAAAACTCGTAATGTCCTCATCTCGGAAGCGTTTCTGCGGTTTTTCGTGGATATTCTTGGGGATTTCTGGAAGTACTTCAGTGTTGGTGAAGTAAGGGAGGGGATGCTGGGGAAAGACGGTGTTGTGTTCGATGTAAGTATATTTTATTTACAGAGATATTACTTGTTCCAGAAAGAATTTTTCGGTGATATTTTTTTTTTCTATGTTTTTTCGAGCGAACGTATGTGGTAAAAGACGTTTTTCCGAAATCCGATGTCCTGGACACCAAAAGTTTTTAGTGAAAGTGATTGAAAGAATAAACGCTTACAAAGCAGTTGTTGTGGTTTGGAACCAGAGTCGTCTTAATGCAGTCTGTTTATTATATACTAGCTTTGGCCCGCGGCTCCGCCCGCGTCAATGTCGATCCCTCGGGAATAGTACTTTTTCCCGGGATGAAAGGTAGCCTATGTCCTTCTCCGTACTCCAGAGAACTTGTATACAAAATTGACATGATGATCGGTTCCGTAGTTACGGCGTGAAAGCGTAACAAACAAACAAACAAATAAGCAAACAAACAAACTCACTTTCGCATTTATAATATTAGTAAGGATAAAAAATATTGATTATAAAAAATATATAATAATATATTCATTCAATAATAATAAAAAAGTAAATACTTTGCGTGCTTCCGCCACCAGTTAGTTTATGCAAACTATTATATAAGTAGTTTAATATGTAGGTTCCCTATTTTTTTGCATAAAATTTTATGTCATAATTTAACACGGTATACGTTTACTTATCCTAATAATAGATACGCACAATATTAATTTGGCATCATCATCACACACAAACAAACAAACTCACTTTCGCATTTATAATATTAGTAAGGATTAATCCTGTGCATTTTTACAGCCAAACTTATATCACACCAGCCTCTTTAATATTAGCATGGGTTTTTTCACGAAATATTATTATTTTTACTTTCAGTTACTTTGTATTGTTTTAGAATAAATGAGGCTGAGTGCTCCTACTATTGGCTAGATGCTACATGGCATTTATTTAGGGTCAGGGATGTCATCCCCACCTGCCTGTCCGGTGCAGCAGCTGTGGCATCGGGTACGACGCCCGGCTTCCCCAAGATGCTACTTGTTTTCCCCCCATTCATCCTAGTGAGTAGTATCCCAGTACCTTCATTCCCTTCCCAAATCCAGCAAATTCCTATCCTTCCCCAGCTTAAAAATGCTTCCGATGGGCAGCAGCGTCGGAAGCACAAGAAGCCAAGCAGCGTTCGCCAACCCGCCTGCCAAGCGTGGGAAGCCTGGCAATATTTGAGCAAAGAACTAAGATTCATTTAAAAGAGGCCTTTGTCCAGCAGTGGACTTATATTTATTTTTTCTTTAGCCGTTTGTGTCCCACTGCTGGGCAAAGGCCTCCCCTCGTTGTTTCCACAAATTCCTTTCCCTCGATAAACTTTTTCAATCCTTTTCAAACTTGTCAATGTCATCTATCCATCTCTTCCTCGGTCTTCCTCGTCTTCTACGTCCACCTGGTGTCCATTGGGTGGTGATGTTAGCCCATTTTTCAGGATGCATTCGACAGATGGATTTATATTTAAAAAAAAAACATTATTATAACAAAAATATTTTCTCCCCACAGAGAGAATCGTTCACCAAAAACGCCAGCCCAAAACAAAACCAATACTTCCTAGAATGGTTCACAGAAACAGCGATGTTCACACACTTCATACAGAACATGTCGCTCTGCTACCAACCTAACAATACGTCTGCCATAGACTACACCAATATAGAATTAGTAGACACCCCCCTACCGGAATTCTACCGACTTTTCGAAGAGAGAGTGCGGTGTCGGCACAAGAGTGACGTCAAAAGTGGTGAGAAGAACTATAAGAGTGCTATGAATAAGAAGGTGAAGTTGTTAAAGAGTAAGTTAAGAGATCTGATTACGTAAATGGCTTACTTAACTTTGTAGAGTACTTTCTATGGTCTGCTTGAGTGTGTATGAAAATTATGAAAAATTCTCTCAGTGAACAAAAAAAGAAGCCGCCTTCCATACTGAACATATTGGCTAGCTACGTGGCGCAGCGGTCAACACAGCCTGCGACACGGAGTGACCGGGTTCGATCCCCGGCCAGGTCAAGATGGAAAATGTCTTTTTCAGATTGGCCTGGGTCTTGGATGTGTATCTATATATGTATTTGTTATAAACTATAGTATCGTTGAGTTAGTATCCCATAACACAAGTCTCGAACTTACTTTGGGGCTAGCTCAATCTGTGTGATTTGTCCGTATATATTTATATTTATTTATTTTATATTAATTTGGGACAAATAGTAAGCCAAAACCCCTGAACATAAAGGTGTTAATTCCCTGCATCTTTAAAAAAAGTCTACCGCGGCACACCATTCGCGGAGCCAAAACCGAGTCGGCTTCTATAGTTTTTTCGTTCACTGAGATAATTTTTCTAACTACGTTTGATTGACAAAATATAATTGACGGGTCGAGTTAGTGCCAATTAACAATGCAACAAAAAAAATTGGTCATTGATCTTTCTATACAGCTTTTAAATTCTATATTTGAATTGAATTATCAAAACAGAGTCGGCATAAAGTGGACATAGTCGGTAAACTGCCAGGCCAATCAAAAATTAAATGTATTATTTACTTTGTATTAGAATGGTGGTATCATCTTTGACGTGTCCTATCTGTGGGCAAAATTTTGTCAAAATCCGTTCAGTCGTTTTGACGTTATTGAGTCAGAAACACCTTTATAATATTAGTATGAGTATGGAAAGTATGGTATATATAAAGTCCAATTTTGTTTGTTGCATTATAAATCCGTTAAAACCTGACTCTGCCTTTGTATAACTGTTAAAAAGAGGTCATAAAGAGGTGTATTACGTATAGCAGAGAAAATGTATTGCCATTTTGAGGCTTGCAGTAAAATGTTCTTTATTACAATGGAGTAAGGTTTATGTTAGTGTCCGTAAAAATTTACCAATCGGTGAATCGCGAAACCTAATGATTCTTTACATATAAACTGAGACGTTGGATCCCATTAGCTGTTGTTATACATACATAGTATCACGTCTTTTTCCCTTGCGGGCTAGACAGAGCTTATTAGTAGGTAGCAAGCTGTCTTTGGATAATATTCGAGCGTTTTTCCACTTGCATTCTCAGCCACAGGGTTGTCTTAACACGGGGGTGCAATGGACGAAAATTTGCTTTGAATTTTGGCCCGCCGGGCAGTTTCTATCCTCCACGTCATCAAGTCGCGCGTAGCGTAGTGAGGTAGGGGACGCCGTGCGGTTTCGTTCCCATTTTCCCATTAGCTGCCATCAAGTTGCGCTTTGGTAGATAAGGGATGCCAGTACTTTTTTCGCTTTCTGAAAATATTGTAAATACGTGCCTACTCAGCCATGTTGCTTTGAGCCCGGGGTCCGCTTGGCAACAGCAACAACTGTTAAATTCTTGAACCTCTCCAACCCGTCTGGCCAGCGTGGAGAGTGGAGGCCAAATCCTCTGTCTGCTCTGGCCAAGTATGGCTTCGGTAGTACAGAGAGGTCATGCTCCTGCAGTGGAGACTAAAAAGACCTGATGATGATGATGATGAACAGCTGATCGGGCCTTCCGTTTCACTGCTTCTACTTGTTACTTAAAATCAACAAGAGACTTTAAACCTTAAAGTCATTGCAATAGAGAACGTTTTGCATTGTATAAACTTTCCTAAGATGATTAATTTTATTGTATCAAAGTTCAAGATATGACACTTGTACTAATACTATAATAGGTGCCAGTTTGCTCGTGAATAGCGGACATTGACCTTTAGGCAGTTGTCTTTATTTTTACTTGTTTATATCAATTTAAATGTAATAAATAAAATGGAAAATGTTGTATATTAAAAGTGATTATTAAGCCTTCTTATAAAAAAAGGTTGGGTGTAAAGTTATGTGTGGAAGAGAGATAGATGCGTCACAAGCCGAACGCTTAGGCCGATTGTACGTCTCTATCGCTAGTTCCGCAATCACTTACAAATGGAACGTGACACTTTTTGTGTGTGAACGTGGCGTTTATCGATTTAAGATGATATCATGTCAAAAAAGGTAAAAAATTAAAAAATGTGTGTGTATGAATGTGCCTTCATACACACTGTCGTGTGCCTTATTTTTAATATATGAACATTTGAACATTTATGAACATTTTTTCATGAATATTTCGCCTAGAAAGCGATGGCGCGACGACCTCGACGTTTTTCAATGTGGATGGTCTGAAATTGCATTGGACAGAATCAAGTGGAAGGAAATGGGGGAGACCTTTGCCCAGCAGTGGGACAATACTGGTTAATAAAAAAAAAAAAAGAAATGAACATATGTCCTTGTGTCCTTAACTGTGATGCTTTAGAACCCGGGGTTTGTTGTTAAAACAAGACTTAAGTTTGTTAAAGTGCCTTCAGTATATAGATTTATGTATTAAGAATCTCGATAAATTAACCGTTGCATTTTATATATTGACTAGCTGTTGCCCGCGACTTCGTCCGCGGCAATTTCTGTTATTATGATTTATTAGTAAAGAGGAATAATTTTTCCCCGATTTCAAAACAATTTTTATTGATGCTTCGCTCCTATTGGTCGCAGCGTGATGTTTTATAGCCTAAAGCCTTTCTCAATAAATGGACTATCCAGCACAAAAAGAATTTTCCAATTTGAACCAGTAGTTCCTGAGATTAGCGCGTTCAAACGAACAAACAAACTCTTCAGCTTTATAATACTAATTAGTATAGATGTTCTTGTTAGCGAGAAATAAAGAAAGAAATATAATGGAAGTTTTCGAGTATTCGGGCGTAAGTATACTTACATTTATTTCAAGAATAGTACCTGGGACTTTCTTATAGGTCTTTTCCGCTATGCCACTGAGGTCTTTGTAGCCATCACATACGTATAGATAGACTGACGGATATGAATATGTTATTAGATATTTTTAATTTGTCTTAGTTACGTTTGCGCGAAAGTACAAAAGTTCGAATGTCGGAACAGCGAAATTGAACGACGCAGTTTTTTTTTGTAAATGACAACACTTTTTTGTAAAATATATAGTATCACAAGGATTTCCTTTTTGTTAATTGAGGTCCTGCCAATTGTCTTTAAATCACGTAATATGTTACAGAATTAATCAAACAAAAACAACAAGAATAATCTTTTTGAACGGCTAATGTCCAACAGAATGTCCTAGAACTAGAAAATCGACCAACTATAACTTTCAACTAGAAAAACGTCTCTCTCTAAAAAAGCTTTGTGCTCTCTATCCTTCAAAACGATACCGCCTTGTCGTAAATAAAAAAAACGAGCTTATTTCTACTTTCGGTATAACGTACATCTTCGGAGAAGTGTATTTCGATCTTTTATACTTTCGCGCTACCAATAATTAATACCGTGTATTACAATGTACACTAATGCAAACTTAATGGCGGCTCGGATATTAGCTACGAGCGCAGATGAGCGCAGGTCCAGGCGTGTGCACTACACGAACATAACTCACACATGTGACACTGCCTGTACGTGAGAGTTCGGGCAGCGGTGACCTTGAGCCGGGCGTGTAAGCGCTAGGGTTGACACCAATCACTACTCACTTCGTGCTTGCGGTGCGAGCTGTGCGAGAAACACAAATACAACACACACAGCCCTTG
This sequence comes from Elegia similella, assembly GCA_947532085.1. Lineage (NCBI taxonomy): Eukaryota > Metazoa > Arthropoda > Insecta > Lepidoptera > Pyralidae > Elegia > Elegia similella. The sequence continues at coordinate 1,624,009 of OX383954.1, read as the reverse complement.
ACCAAGGCAGACGGCTTGTTCCCCGCTCCGCGCGCCTCTCGATGCCCCCGCACACATCCAGACACACACATAGCCGCGATTACACACATTATCGATTTTACGTGCACATTGTGTATATATTCTTTGGCTATGCTGAAGTCGGGGAGATTGAAAGAGCAGGGGGGGGGGGGGGAGGGGCGTGTCCACTTGTTGTTTTTATTACCCCGCTGATACCCCCCTGATACTATACACCCGCTGATAGAAATGGCAAGATGGCAATGTACGCGCGCCGACAATGCGCTCGATCAGCTCACTTGAATCACCTAAGTAGTTCCCGTGATCGTCAAAGAAACAAAAGGGAGATTTACGCAAAATCGAAAATACCGATGTGTGCTATTCTAACGTGTAAAGTGAGAAGTCCTAGTGAAAAGACCAAAGGAGGAGTTTCTACTCAATTGTGTGGCGCTAGTTTTTATAGAAATCACGCGTGATAACACTTCTGTGTCTTTTGTTCTGTGGCACTGCGCATCGACCGCGCGATGTTCCGAGCCGACAAAAAGTCGTTTAGGTTCAAAATGTCCAAATCCCAAAAATTTCAGAGGGTGCGCAACGTCAATATCCCAGAATGTAAAGAAGTAACAACCATACATACACACACAAACTTATAAATAGTTAAATTGGTTAGTATAATACAGTATTCACACTGTATTTTTTTTAAACACATTGATATTGTTTCTTATTTTTCTCTAGTGTATTTGGACATTCTGGGATTTGGTCATTTTGGGATATGGACATTTTGGGATTTGAACATTCTGGGATTTGGACATTCTGGGATTTGGTCATTTTGGGATATGGACATTTTGGGATTTGAACATTCTGGGATTTGGACATTCTGGGATATTGACGTTTTGCACCCTCTGGACATTTTGGGATTTGGACATTTTGAACCTAAACGTAAAAAGTTTGCATCGGAGTGTAATAAGATAAGCAACCTTGACATTCTGTATTTATTTGTGATATAAAGTATTGATAGTGCCTTTTTAACTTTAGTTTATTTTAAGGAGTGTATGGCGTATTTTAAGATTTTATAATTGTAAACAACACTCGAAATATACTTAGTGCCAGTTGACGTGCGAAAGGCGGTCATTAAACCATTAATTATTAATCGTTGAGTTAATATCTCACGACACAATTCACAACTTACTGTGGGGCTAGCTTAATCTGTGTGAGTCTCCTTATTAAAGATCAATAAAGATAAATAATATTAAATATACACTGTGAAATTTTGATCGTTCTGAACCCTTAAGTGTTGTTCAGTGGTGATTCAGCCCATCGACATGAACAACTTTTCCTATTGAACCAATGCTGGGAACTCAAAAAAAAAATGGGAAGCTCCATACAAAAAATTTCGCTCGCCCGGTCATTTTGTATTGGAACGTCAATAATTAGAGTTACCAGCATTGGTCCCATGTTTATACTAACGGGCTGAATCATCCCTTTTAGGGTCAGAATGATCAAAACTTCACCGGATTAGGATAGGATTAATAAAATGACTCTAACACCTATAGATATATTAGATCACCTCTGTAAAACGTTAATAAAACATTTTTGATTATTTTACTTTATTAAATAACATCCAACCGGCCGAACCAGCAGAGGGAGAGAAATGCTGACGAGTGTCAGAGACTTATGGGATTAATGAACTCCTTTGACCTGTTAACTGATAGTGACTATATATCTACGACTAAATTAAAATTGGGCTTTTTAAATTTCAAATTCACTGGAGTAATTTGAGAATATATAAGCAAACTTAACAAGATGTGCTGCGCCATATTGTTATAACATAGAAAATTATTAAAATGTTTGAACAAAAGCTTTTATAAGTTATTACTGCGAAACTGAAATATATTATCTCTCTAATCGAAAATATCATTTTTAATTACATGACTTATTAGACTTGTGTTTTACACTTGTAAATAAAAGTGATATTTACGACAAAAATTCCATTGAATATCATTTTGAATGCTAAGGATTAAATTTTATGTAAGTTTAATGTGCCTGTATATAGTTAAGTTGGTTTTAAGTTTATATAAGTTATTTTGAATGCAATAAAATTATTATCATTTACAAGCTTTTTGTTTCCTAACACACCAGTCAAATACATCATAACGAGAGAGACATACGAGAGTGCCCGGGTTCGATCCCCGGCCAGGTCAAGATGGAAAATGATCTTTTTCAGATAGCCTGGGTCTTGGATGTGTATCTATATATGTATTTGTTATAAAATATAGTATCGTTGAGTTAGTATCCCATAACACAAGTCTCGAACTTACTTTGGGGCTAGCTCAATCTGTGTGATTTGTCCGTATTTATTTATTTATAATACTAACGTAAAAACTGCCAACCTCATATAAAATATTGGCCCAACTTAAGGCCTGTTAAAAGCACGTACAATGTACCTGGCAAGCATGCCGGCAGGCTGTAGTAGTTAGTTCCACTTACTGCCACTATGGGCGGCGGAGAGGGCGCTGCAGTGCAATAGTTACGGACTTTTCCACCCGTCACTAGATGGCGTTAGCCTAAAGTTGGCGAAAATAATTTTTCATCTTATTTATTTTGTCATAATATGGTGGACACATAGTTGTGAATAAACCAGTGGCGCCATCTGTGTGATGAGCCTGACAAAAATTGTACGTAACAGGCGTTAGGACCACATGCAACAGGTACCTATTACTAGAATACATTGTTTGTTTATCGTGTGTGTGAGTGGCCATACTTGTGTCGGATTTTTCAAGCTGCCTATAGGCATCTGACATAGCTTAGCGATTAGCCATCAATGATGACGGCGGCTAAGCTATGACTAGAATACATTATTTTGCAAGATAAATAAAGGTCTTGCAATTCTGAAGCGTTCCGTACCTAAAGGGTAAAAACTGGATCCTATTATTAAGCCTCCGAGGACTCTTATCTATTACAGTTCAATAGACACATTGAACTGTAATAGATAAGAGTCCTGAAATTTTCACAGAATGTGTTCTTTGGGACAAAGTCGTGAGTGATAGTGTGCTGGATTCCCTCCCCTCTAATCTTTCAAATTAAATTTTTATTTCGTGCACATCCTCAGTAGATAAGGTACCAATAATTGGTTCTCACTCTAGGACCTACTTTCTTGCTAGGGTTACGCACACCGATAGGGCGACCGCCGTCAAAATCGTGCAGAGGGCAGAATGTTTTGAAGAGTTGAGGGTTCAACCCATGCTAGCTACGCCACTAGACGTAGATACCTACCTACAGGGGTTGGAATACCGGTAAAAATCCATTACCGGTACCTCTATGAAACGACAGTACCGGTAATTGGTTTGGTACCGGTACATTTGGTAACGGTAAAAATCAAGTACCGGTACCTCTCTAATACAACGGTACCGGTAATTGGATTGGTACCGGTACCTCAATAAAACGACGGTACCGGTAATTTAAAGAAGTACCTGTACCAAATACCGGTAAACAGTACCGGTACTTAGTACCGGTACTCGTATTGGGAATTATCATTTCGTTAATGTGTGTCGTTGCCGTGTTGTGCATGGGCGGCGTGAGGCGGGGGCCCACAATAGGGCGGCACTTTTACAGTCGAGCGAGTCCCATGCGGTAGACGGCAACAATGCGTAGGTACCGGTAAAATTAACGCAATTTTAATACCGTTAAAATTTGACAGAATAGAGGTACCGGTACTTACCGGTACTTATAATGTGAATTTGGTACCGGTAACAAGTAGCGGTAAAATTACCGTTAACTGTTAACAATATTATTACCGTTAAATACTAGATTACCGGTACCTCATATTACCGTTAAAATTTTAACAGAATAGTAATACCGGTACTTACCGGTACTTATAATGGGAATTTGGTACCGGTAACAAGCCCTGCCTACCTACCTATTGATCGTTGCATTTGCCCTGGCCAGACTGGAAGTCTTTAAATAGACTGCGGGCTGGTGTTGGCAGATGCCCCGAAAGCAAAGTCAGGTGGGGTTTCTCCAACAATAGTGAGTGCGACTGCGGTGCTATTCAATCTATGGATCACCTCTTGGTGTGCCCAGAAAGTCCAGCTTCTTGCTCCTAGCGGGATCTGAATGAGCCAAACGAACGGGCAATCATGGTGGCAAAGCACTGGTCAAAACTTATTTAAAATGTATATATAGCCATTTTACGACTCGATAGAAGAAGATGATGCCATGCAACGTCCAAGAAACAATGAATTATACGTAAATACCTACTCCTTGACAGGATAATTACACTGACATAATTGTAATTAGATTATCGGAACGACTCGTTACTGTCACATTGACAGTTTTAGTGATAGGACTATGTAGAAACCAAGAAACCGCCGTGTGGTTTCCGGCAAAGAAGAATAGGACCACTCCTAGTCCTCCCATGGAGGTCGTAAGAGGCGACTTAGGAAATACAAGCTAAACAAAGCTCAAACATCAATGACACCTCTTCAATCCGTCTGGCCAGCGTGGAGAGTGTAGGCCAAATCCTCTGTCTGCTCTGGCCAAGTATGGCTCCGGTAGTAAAGAGAGGGTCATGCTCCTGCAGTGGAGACTAAAAAGACCTTATGATGATGGATGATGATATTTAGGTAGAAACAAGTCGTCGACTGACCTCCTCGCAATCGCCTTGGGATACAGTGCGTAGAGTAGGATTAGCTAGGATTCAAATTAAAAAAAAAATGTGATTATTCATTCAAATTTTGTTACATGTCTATATTATTGTACGATAGAATCCTTTGCTATAATAACACTTTTCAATGTACACTGCCTCCGTGGTCCAGTGGTTAAGGCGTTTGCGTTTTCGATTCCCACGGAAGGATACTTTGTTAAGTTGTTTCCACTTTGGTTAGGATATTGCAGGCTTGAATCACCTGACTGTCAGATAATAAAGACGAATCCGTGCTTCGGAAAGCACGTTGGTCCCGGCTGCCATCTGGTAGTCGTCAAAGAAACCACGTCAGAGGCCGAGAGGCGGTTCCGAAGAACGTCAACAGGGTGTGCATGGTCGATTGACCGTGTCACCTACTCGAAATGATGATGATTGTACACTTGAAGAGTCTACAACATTATTTAGTTCTATAAAACAGGTAATTTCTTCAATAAATTCAAAGTCGGTGAACCGATTTTTGATTGGTTGGTTATGTTATGAATAGAATAGAATAGAATATGTTTATTCGACAAAAAGCACATACACAAATCAGAACAGAAACACGTTTACGCAATTTACAAAAATAAACAACAATATTACATACATACAATACAATCTTAACGTAAATAAATTAAATAACAAATTAATTAATTGATTGTGTGCTGTACAGTGCTGTCAAAAAGGATCCAACTCAGCATATGCTGGCTGTACGCAACTGCCAGCGCTGGTCTTCCGTTGGACCCTTTGTTGACGTCACGGAAATATGCACAGAAAACAACAAAACAAGCACTTGGACCATTACCAGGGCACCATTCGCGAACAGGCGACTACATCGAATTGCAGAATAACTAAAACATAATAGCGAAACGGAGTTCGCGGGGCCAGTTAGTACGTATGCTTATAAAACAGGCGGGTTAGTAATACGATTTATAACTCAAGAACGGCTAGACAAATTGTGATGAAGTTTTGGAATGGAGGTTGCTTTTTTTTCAAAAAAAGAAGTCAAAACAGATTTTTATTTAAAATTGGATACATGTATCTCTTTTTGAACGTACTTTTATTTCATATTATTTTTTTATTTGCAAAGTCGAAATACAACTAGCGTTTCGGAACGACCACTGGTGAGAAGGATATGCCGAAAGAAACTCAATCCAGACTTTATAAATCTGGTATTAAACCCTAAGATCCCATCCCTACCACATAGATAAAACCAGTATCAGACATCAATACAAACAAAGTAATTAAACAATGATGTTAATTGTCTATTGTGTACTTTTCCTCATATTAGATAATTAGGTAGTTCTAAAATAGTTAAATGAGGTAGGAAGTGATTAGACTGTCATATTGTTGGATTGCCAATGCGGGTTGATAATCGTATCATCATCATCATCATCATCATCATCATCAACCTACACTCGTCCACTGCTGGACATAGGTCTCTTCTATGGCACGCGACTGCGCTCGGTCTTGAGCTTAATAATCGTATAGGGGGTATTTTTTATTAGGCGAGCTCCATATCGCAGTGGTTAACACGCCAGCCTGCGACACGAGGGTGCTCGGGTTCGATCAGGTCAAGATGGAAAATTTACTTTTTCTGATTGGCCTGAGTCTTGGATGTGTATCTGTACTATATAATGTTAAGAACTCAAAAAAAAATTCGACATTCCCATACAAACTGGCCGAGCGGCGGAACTCTTTTGTATTGAAATGACGAATTTTTTTTTGAGTTCCCAGCATTGGTTCCATGGAAAAAGTTGTTCATATTGATGGTCTGAGTCACCCCTTTATGGGTCCAAAAGTTATAAAATATAGTATCGTTGAGTTAGTATCCCATAACACAAGTCTCGAACTTAGTTTGGGGCTATATAGCTTAATCTGTGTGATTTGTCCGTTTATAATAAATATAAATATATACGGACAAATCACACAGATTGAGCTAGCCCCAAAGTAAGTTCGGACTTGTGTTATGGGATAATAACTAAACGATACTATATTTTATAACAAATACATATATAGATAAACATCCAAGACCCAGGCTAATCTGAAAAAGATCATTCTCCATCTTGACCTGGCCGGGGATCGAACCCGGTCACTCCGTGTCGCAGGCTCGCGTGTTGACCGCTGCGCCACGGAGCTAGTCAAGTTTATATGTATTTATATGGAAAAGGCACACCAACAGCATATATGTATCTATATAATCTATCATACCATCCTGAATCGGATCCGATGAGAGGGACGCCGCTATACGTGCGGGCCGATTGGAGATATCTCGTATCGTGTCTAACGTATAGCGGCGTCGCTCCCATATGATCCTAAATTCAGGATCTTATCTTATCTTATCTTCGATGGGGCCGACTCAGAGTCGGTAGCACGTCTAACCTTTGGGTTATTTTGTACTTACCCCATGCCTTACTCACCCGCACGGTTTATTCTGAAGAAGGACTGCATGAGCTTCAGAACATCGCCCAGTGCGTAGTGCCTGTAGTCCTCTAGCTCAGGATAAGGTGATCCTAAGAGGTCCAAACGCTTACCAGCTAACGAGTCACAGATACACAGAATGTGTCTCATTGTCTCCTCCGATTCCTCACATGCCCTACATAGTGGGCTTTCGACAATTTTTAGTTTAAAGAGATGACTGTTATTTTCAAAGTGTCCAGTCAGGGCTCCCACTAGAACTCTTGTCTGTTTCCTGCTGTATTTGCAGATCACTTTGTGCCACCTGGCGCTGTCCAAGCCAAGTGTTTCCTTCGAGTGTAAATGTCCACTCATATTTCTCCATTCTGCTTGGTGTCTACTGTCGACATACGCATTGATTGCAGTAGTTACCACGCTATAGGATAGGCCTACGAAGGGTTCGGGTCCTACAAATGGCATACTCGATCCTTTCCTTGCCAGCTCATCGGCCCTCTCATTGCCCTCAACCCCAACGTGACCTGGTACCCAAACCAGCCTCAGTCTGTTGTGTCTACCCAGTTGGTTCAAGGCATTCACACCATCCAAGACCAGTCTGGAATCGATTCTGTCAGAGTTAAGCGCAGTAAGAGTCGCCTGGCTGTCAGTTAGAATATAGATATTGTGATCTTTAAACCCTTGCTCTAAATTCATTTTAGCACAGACAGTTACCGCATATGTTTCTGATTGAAATACGGTAGCGAACTGTCCCATGCTCTGAGACAGTTTTCTGTCCTCGGAGTAGATGCCCGCTCCCGTTCCCTGATTGTTCTTTGATCCATCAGTAAACCAGATTGAGCATTCTCGTTCAGAAGGACGAAATTCACCCTTCCATTCATCCCTTGTCGGGATATATATCTTATAGTTCTTCTTGAAGTTGTATACTGGGAGCAGCTTGTCACTTCCCAGGTTCAACAACCTATCGAGCTCCTGTGTTGTCTCAATCTGCGTATGCCTTGTCCTTGGTGCGTGCCTGCTCCACAGACCAGAAGAAGATAGTCTGTATAAAGCCTTGCAGGCTTCGCCTTCAATATACAAATGTAGCGGTGGCAGTCCTAGGATTATCTCCATAGATGCCGTTGGTGTTGTAGAAAATGCCCCCGAGATGGCACAACATGCCATTCTCTGTATTCTCCTCAGGGCATTTATACAAGTTACCTGTTTAACCTTAGGCCACCAAACCAGTGCACCGTAGGTCAGAATGGGTCTCACCATCATCTCATATATCCAACGTAGGATGTATGGCTTCAAGCCCCAGGTTTTACCATAGGTATTCCGACACATGCCAAATACTCTGGTGGCCTTTGTTATGGCATTCGTAACGTGTGTATTCCACGTCAGTTCTTTATCCAGCGTAACTCCTAGATATTTCACTTCATTGGTCAGATTGAGCGTCATGCCGTTCATTTTGAGGCTGCTCAATGCTGTCAATTTCCGAAGCCTTGTGAAGGGGACAATTGTCGTTTTCTTTGGGTTAATACTTAAGTGGTTTGTGGTACACCACTCCTGTACTTCTCCCAAAGCTTTATTCATCAGCCCTTTCACCGTGTCAGGAACTTTCCCACTGATAAGAATGACTATGTCATCGGCATAACCTACCACGATGACCGGTCCTTTATTTAAGGACACTAACAGTGAGTTTACCACCAGACTCCAAAGAGTCGGGGACAAAACTCCTCCTTGCGGGCAACCTTTCGTCGTTACCGCTGATAATTTATCACCCAGCAGTTCCGAGTTAATTATCCTGCCCTTCAGCATGTTTTCTATCCACCTGCAGAGCGTTCTTGGTATTCCATGCTCTGTCGCCGCCCTGCCAATGGATTCGAAAGTAGTCCGGTCAAAGGCCCCCTCTACATCGAGGAAGGCTCCCAGACAAAGTTCTTTATTTTCCAGTGCCTTCTCAGCCTGACTTACCACCCAATGCAGAGCTGTTTCTGTTGATTTGCCAGGCTGGTAGGCACACTGCATGCTGTGTAGCGGATGCTTTTTTAGCGGACCATCTCTTATATGTCTATCCACCAATTTCTCCAATGTCTTCAATAAAAAGGACTGAAGACTTATGGGCCTAAAAGCTTTTGCTTCATCATATGTCGCTTTTCCTGGCTTCGGAATAAAAGCGACTTTCACTAATCTCCATGCTTTTGGTATGTACCCAAACGCAATGCAGGCCTTGAATAGCCTACAAATGTGGGGACTCAGTATAGAGATTCCTTGTTGTAAAAAGATTGGGTAGATGCCATCTGGGCCTGGTGCCTTGTATGGCTGCAAGGTTCCCAACGCCCATTTCAATTTGGTGTCATCCACAATCTTCTTAGCAACATCCCAGTCTCTTTTAAAGGTTCTTACTTCCCAAGATTCAAGACTGTTGAGATCTGTTTGATCCATAGTTGTCTCAATACAACCAGGAAAGTGTGTTTTATACATCACCTTTAACGTTTCCATACCTGATTCAGTTAGCCTATCATTCTCGTCCTTAACAGTCGACAATGGATTTGCTTTTCCAATGGACATAGCTTTTGCCAGTCTCATCCCTTCGGGTAATGCACCGATGGATTCGCATTGCTTTTTCCAGGCAGAGCTCTTTGCCCTTCTAACCGCTTTACTGTATTCAGTGAGGGCCTTATGATATTCACTGAAATCCTTCTTAGCCTTAGCTTCATTAAAGAGTCGTCTCGTCTCCATGCGCATCCTTGCCACCTCCGGCGTCCACCATGGTTCTTTAAGACTCCTAGGTCTGCGCTCAGGACAGCTATCCATCCACGCATTCTTGATGCCCTCTGATATGCGCTGAGCTTCAAGTTCCAAGTCAATTACAGAGTTCAACCTGGTCCCTGGTGCTCCTAATTCAATTTTTAGCAATTCTCTGTATGAAACCCAGTCAGTATGCCTTGGGTTCCTTTTACGGACCGTATGTAGTTTGGCAGTATTATTACTCCTGTACCTAAAGCATATGTACCTGTGATCAGATAGTGAGATCTCATCTGACACATGCCAATCTTGAATTTTTCCACACGCCCTATCACAGGCCATTGTAATATCAATTACTTCCTCCCTTGTGGCAGTCACAAAGGTAGGTTTATTACCTTTGTTACAAAGAAATAAAGGTGAGCTTACCAAATATTCAGCCAACTTCACTCCTCTGTCGTTCGTGTCGGTGCTACCCCACATCACATTATGGGCGTTAGCATCACACCCCATTATGAGCTCTAGTTTCTTCTCCTCGACGTATCCAATGAGTGCGTCGAGTTCAGCCGAGACTGGCTCCTTCTTTTCATATGGCAGGTAAGCTGCAGCCATGACTACAGCCTGTCCCGCCCCTTGCTGGACCTTGACAACTGTAAGGTCCCTGTAACATAAAGCAATCAAGGGCATTGCATCTATACCATTTCTGATATAGATACATGTCCTTGTATCATTAGTAGTACAGTGATAGTAAATACGACTCATTAGACTACCGAAGCCTTTGATTTGGCCGTTATATAGATATGGCTCCTGAATAAGAGCTATATCATATTTTCCCATCCGTAACTGTCGTGCGAGGATAGCTACGGCTGCCTTACAATGGTGTAAATTAATTTGTACGCACCTTAAGATCGCCATTGCGACATCATTGTTGTTTGCTGGCCACCACCGGCCCAGCGTCATCAGCGTCCGAGGACGCCTCAATATCAGCCCGTCCGCCATACTCGCGTGGGGATGAGGCCTCCGCTAACAAGTCGAGGTCCAATGGTCCCTCCGATGTAGCAGGCGACAGTGCCAGCTGTTCGGCAGCGTCCACCAATGTCGACAGTGACGACGATGGTCTCGCTGCTGGCCTCGTTATCACCAGGCTAGGCCTTGGTGACGGTGCACGTGGTCGCATTAAGGTACTGGAGCCCTTCTTCCTTAGGTCCAACGGTGGCTGAGAAATGGCCAGCCCGCTAGGCCCAGGCACAGCCACCGGTTGGATCGGATCCGGCCCCGGTGCCTGCACCTGCAGCTGCGCTTGCTGAGGCACATCCCGCTCACTTCCCACTCGCTGTCTTACATCTCGCCCTATCGGTGGTCCAGACTTCCCCACAGACGCAGCAGTCGAGTCCTCAAGTACCTTGAAGACGTCGATGCAGAAGCCGTTGGAGAGTCTGTACCCCCGGGACTTAATGTATTCAGCGGATATATGGTCCATGAACACAATGCGCCTCGCATGGCCCTCCTCAACCACCGTATCGACCACCTTCCACTCGGCCGTCCTCAACGGTGCATGGTACTTTTGCAAGAGACGGAGCAATCTTGCATTATCCGTGACGACATAATTTCTTGTCTTCCACGCCATTTTTATGGGTTTGGGAAGGTCTTTGGCAAGAACTACCTTGACCTTCATCCCATCTATTGTTTCGCCATCAAAGGCGTCGCGGAGCCACTTAATATTCGATTCCCCATTGCAGGAGAAATGCATGGCGCCCGCAACAACACCTTTCATTTCGGCCTCCGGTAACCCGACCGCCTTCTCCAACTTAGCACACATGATTGGCGCAAAAAGTCCCCATCCGTCTCCTTCGAACTTTCGCGTTGGAAAGTCCTCAGGAATAACGGCCATCCTCGTGGCCGCAGCAACTTTACTAAATGGGTGAGCCCCATCGAGCTTGACCCTTTTAGCTCCAGCCGCCACTTCAGCCACCTCGTCACTGACCTCTCGGTCCCTTTTAGCTGCTGCTAAGTCTACAGCCTTTTCCTTCTTCTTTAACCAACGCCGCTTCGCAGAACCACTCGGCCTCTTGCTCCGCTGCGTTTGCCACCCTGAACCGGTATCCGCCCCAGCCGCCGCGTCCTCGCAGGGTCCGTAACCTTCACTGGGTCCCTCCTGGGGGGCCTTATTCAGGCCCTCACCAGGCGTCCCCTGATCCAGGACAGCCCGCCGCTCAGTCGCATTGGTCTCAGGCAGCCCCTGGTTCCTTTTTTTAGCCGCAGCAGGTGGTTGGGGCTGAGTATCACCTCCGCCCACATTCCGCCCTGCCTTAGCAGTCGATGGTTGCAGACAGCTCGAAGCCGCCACGCTACCATCCTGTCTCTCCTCCACCTCTATCTCCATACGGGAAGCGCCGTGTGATAACTTATGATTTTTATTACAAGCCATAATTTAACAGTTTATTATGTTTCGTCCCTCTAACTCCCCACCCTCCATGGAGCCCGCAAATGGGAGTGTCTGCGAGACACTAGGGCTATTAGGGGGATATAGTACTCCTCCGGGGCAACCTACGAGACCAACCCAGGCGGCAGCGGCCGCGCGAACAGCGCGAACACGCGCACCGACTGCCGCCATCGACTGCAGGCCGCGATCCTTCGGAGTACTCGCCAAACGTCGTCAGAAGGACGGACGTTACAGCCGATTGAACCACTGTTGGCTAGACAGGGTCCACCCGTGTGAGACGAATAGCCGGGCCGAAGAGGTGTGTTGCCGCAGTCCCTTTGGCTCAACCTCCAGGTCTCCTTCATCCGCCCGTACGGGTCCCCGCGCACGGCAATAACACGCGGGTGATCGTCTCCTCCATACCCACGACAACCCGATCACAAAAATTGTCGCAGGGGGACCGATAGGGAAAAAAGTAGGTAAGGAAGTGTGGTAAAGGGGTATCGGGTAAAGGCGTAATGGGGTAAGGGGTATAGGGTAAAGGGGTTTTGAGTAAAGGGTATGGGATAAGGGTATGGGGTAGAGGGATTTATAGGAAGGAATGGAGGAGTGGCTGTGTCCTAGCCGCCAGGCGGGAACTTGTAACCGAAACTCGATTTCACAGTTCCCGTCTGTCGTTTCCAGGGCTCACCAGGCCAGTGTTTCAACGTCAGGGCGAATCGCAACCATTAATGAGATAATTCGCCAAGACCCCAAAACACATGACTCGCGTGGAGGTGCACAGCCAAGAGCCCCTAAATTCAGGATGGTTTGATAGGCGCCTATCTTGGGTCCTAATCGTAAGGTCTCCCGAGCTGCTACTTGCTTTACCCCATTTATCCGAGTGAGTAGTATCCGAATACCTTCAATCCCTTCCTAAATCCAACAAATTCCTATCCTTCCCTAGCTTAGAAATGCTTCCGAAGGGCAGCAGCGTCGGAAACAAGAAGCCAATGCAACTGCGCTCGCCAACCCGCCTGCGCAAGCGTGGTGAGTATGGCAATATCCTATCATGGAACGAAGAATCCTTGAAAGAAAAAAAAATCCTATATTCCCGGGACTGTACTAGTCCATTCAAAAGTAGAATAAATGGGTATCTCTTGGATAGGCATGTAACATCCTCGTCTTCATCGTCACTTACCATCAGGTGAGATGGGAGACAAATGCCTAATCCAACATTTAGTAAAAAAAAGAGGCGTTTGTTCAGTAGTGGACTTCTAATGGCTGTCATCATCATTTCGAGTAGGTGTCACGGTCAATCGACCATGCACACCCTGGTGTCAGAGTTCTTCGGAACCACCTCTCGGCCTCTGACGTGGTTCCTTTAACGACTACCAGATGGCAGCCGGGACCACCGGCTTAAGGTGCCTTTCGAAGCACGGAATCATTTTTATTATCAGACAATCAGGTGATTCAAGCCTGCAATGTCCTAACCAAACTGGAAACAACTATACAAAGTATGCTTCCGGTGGGAATCGAATCCACGACCCCCCCGGTCGTGGGTTCGATTCAACAAACGCCTTATGGCTGTAATGATGATGATGTCAAAAGACAAATATTTTATTCATCGTAAGATATTTTAAATATCATTTGGTGAACGTTAACTTAAATTACACATTATTATTTACAACATTATTATTGTTGACGTCAATAACTTACTTAGAGCTAAGTTTACGCCGCTTCCAAGGCGGAGTGCAGAAGAAGCGGCAACAAACTGCACAGCGCATTTTCTCCAAATGACATCAACTTACAATCTACGACATACTCAGAACTAAATGTGTGGACTTAAACTTACATTGTCATGTCATAAAATAAAATTCAATTTGTAATCTACACTCCTACACTAATATTATAAAGAGAAGATTTTTGATTGTTTGTTTGAATTGAATAGGCTCCGAAAGTACTGGGCCGATTTGAATAACTCTTTCACCATTAGACTCCTAAATTATCCCTAATGAACATAGGCTATAGAATATTTTCAAAAAGTTAGGGATCCGTATGAAAACTTCGATAATGTAACCCAAGGTGTGAAAAAAAAGCAAGAAAAATCCTTCTATCGCGTACGCTGCGGAAACTATTGACAATAGAGCAAAGTGATGTACTACAGTTTTATAGAAGACATCAATGTCTACAAAAAAGTCCGCGGCAGCATATGGTTAACTATTACAGTTACGTCACAATAACTACTTTTTATGTTAAAATATACAATAGCAACGCCGATACAAACGAGGCCTCATTATTCGTACCTTGGTATGAATCCTAATCAAAATAAATCATTTTGAATTAAAGGCTATATCAGTACCTGTAAATTACTGTTTGAATTATTCAAATCGGACATACCATTCAAAAGTTATCATGAGTGTCATAATTATTAAAATTGAAATTTAAGAAAACTGCGGCATCATAGTTCACAAACAGATGATTTTGATTGTTTGTTTGGTCAAACCATGCTGGTCTGAAAAAACCGACCAAGTGCGAGTCGGACTCGCGCATGAAGGGTTCCGTACTACAAAAAACCGCAAATAATCGTGTCTGTTCTATGGGAGCCCCCTTAAATATTAATTTTATTCTATATTTTAGTATTTGTTGCTATAGCGGCAACAGAAGTACATCATCTGTAAAAATGTTAACTGTCTAACTAAATCGTGATAACGATTCATGTGATACAGCCTGGTGAGAGACAGACAGACAGAGGGACAGCGGAGCGATATTAAATTAGGGTTCCGTTTTTACCCTTTGAGTACGGAACCCTAAAAATCAATTGCAATCCCGGATTCAATGATTATTTCCTAGCATTTTCTTCTAATAACAAAGGATAAGCTATCTTGGAGAATCAACACCGCAATTGAGTTTTTGACTCAAAAGTCTCAATTGCGGTGTTGATGATGGACAAATGGTTTTATCGGCAACAGAGATTTTCTTTCTAACGTATTCTGTCCCACTGCTGGGCTACACCTGACCCTTTCTTTTCAAATTTCTTTATATCATCACACAAACGTCTAAGCCTACCACGTTTCCTGTAATCATCATCAGGAGTCCACTTCCTAATTAAAGTGGCACATTGGTCCGGAAAAATTCGGCATAAGACCAGCCCAATCCCATTTCAACTTTACGGCTTTATGCCCCACATCAACGATGCCAGTTTTAGAGTGATCTACTGGTGTTTGGAACTTTATCCAGCCTGGTGACACCTAGGATGCTTCACTCTCTCTGGTAAGTCTTGACTTGGGAATTTTTCCTCAGTCGATGACCAATTTTGCCGTAAGTTAGGATGGGCAATATACACATGGTGATGAGTTTACGATCTGGTGACAATGGAAAGTTTCCCTTCATAAGCTCTTTCATGGACCAGTAGCTCCTCAAGGCCTTATCTACCTCTATAAGGCGATTTATTTATTTTTCCTGCTTATTACTGAAGGAAACTAGCTGGCCCAAATAGATATACTCATCGACATAGTCCATTTCTTACTTTTCTTGCTGTTGGTCTTAACTTGGGCCTTGAGTCCAATCCCAAGAGTTGCCTTGCTCAGATCTTCGGTAGTTCAGTTTGTTCACACAGCATTTCCTGAAGTTCTGCTGATGTGGAAGCAAAACGGAGAATTTCATCTGCGAATTCCAGATTTTTAAGTCTTTTCGTGCTTATGAGTTTTTGGCAACAGATAATAGACGCGAAAAATTTGGCTAATGGTTTCTGTGTAAATGAGTATATCCATCCATCACTCCTAGGTATATCCCTCACATGGTAGGCAGAGGGTAGACACATCAACGAGAGAAGTGATTATGAGAAATTTAGCTTTTCCTATTACTTAAGTAGGAACCTAAATACATATATAACTGAAATTAACCGAATACATTCATAATTATTACCAATTACATTAACCATTATTATAGGGTGTTATAAATTTTACGTGTTTTATGTGTCTGTATGTGTATCTATTTGTAGGTTGTTGTTATAACTTTGTTTGCTTATCAAAAGCAAACTTGATCGAGTGCGAGCACGGAAAGTTTGCCAAGCGTGTATTAAAATTATTATTTTTATTTTTTCGTTAAATCACTATATCTACCCGAGCGAAGCCGGGGCGGGCTGCTAGTATGAAATAATACTAAGTAAAGATTTTTTTTTTATCTAAATTTTTGTTTAAATGTCAAAACACAATACGTACAAATTGTACCAATTCATGTCATTTTTATATTAATATCATGACGAGGGTCCGCACCGAACTTTGGCCAGATAATGATGAATCGTATCTTGATCTCGGCAGATCAAAATGACCTGTTTTTCTCATGGGCAGCAGGGAAATCTAAAAAGATTTCCATAATTTGCTGTCGTAATCTTTCATATAAAAAACCGACTACGATTACTTACCCTATTTAAGCAAATAAATTATTTTGATTTTTTTTTAATTTTGATCTATCTACTGAACCGAAAAAATATATTTTGTAATCGGTCCAGTACTTTCGGAGCCGATTTAATGCAAACTTGACTTTTGACTTTTTCAAATCTTATCCCTGTATGTATGTATGTTTGTATTAGTGTAAAAACACCCAAGACCTAGATCAATCCATACTACATAGTGTAGTACTACGTCTTTTTCCCTTGCGGGGTGGAGAGTGCTCAGGTCTATCAGACCTTATATCCACATTTAGTATTTGGAGGACATGTGGATGGAAAACGAAATCAAAATAGTGATGGGTTGCTAGCCGCATCGCCTATTGACATGATTCCGCAGATTTTAGCCCAATCCCTCGATCGGCTTTTACGATCTGCTCGGGAAGAGAAGCAGCTGGCACATTCTACGTTTTTTCTTTCTTCCAGACCAGCATGGAATATCAAATCGTATCTATCTATTTATATTATTACTGTACAAAATACCCAAGACCTATATCAATCTATACCATCCATACTAATATTATAAATGCGAAAGTAACTCTGTCTGACTGTCTTCTTTTCACGCTTCAACGCTTCAACCAATGAACCAATTTCGATAAAATTTGGTATGGAGGCAGTTTGAGGCCCGGGGAAGGACATAGGGTACCTTTCATTGCGCGAAATTCTACTGTTCCCGAGGGATCGACATTACGGGCGGAGCCGCTGACTGTCCCACATAGATCTATAGTAAATTCCCGATCGACGCAAAACGTGACCATAACAACGAAGTTATTCAATATAATAACGTTATATTAAATAATTCCATTAAAATAAATTCGTAACGACCATTTTGGTTTACAAGAGCAAAGAGAACTCATCAATATTTAGCATAAATATGTTTATTGTACAGGCGATGACAGAATCGTTAGTCGTGGTAGAGCCATGCTACCGGCAAAATGAATTGCTAGTAGCATGAATGGGCCGGCTCGTCCGGGGAACTACCACACTCTCCCAGAAAATAGATAGATAAATAAGTGATTTTTTTGTAGCTGAAGTCACACACATACACAGGAGAAATACAAAATTACATAACGTGAAGAAGAAAAACACCACATACAGAAAAGACGCACCTTTGTATCTGTGTGCTGCAGCAATCCAAAAAGGTCATAGCTCAGTGCTAGTGCTGCCCAGAGGGCAACTCACTGATTTTCAGCTACGGCCTGTCAAGTGCGAGTGCACATCTATGATTATTACAAAAGATAAAGGAACTCAAAATGTTTAGTGCGTTTTAAAATGTTTAAATAGACTTTATCTTTATGATCAATATGTCAATATCTATACATAATTTAAACTCGTATCATATGATTACACAGATGGACACAATACAAGGCGTAAAAAGAATAACAGAAGGACAGGAAAGCAAAAATAATGAGTAGATGCGTGTAACTAACAGAGGCAGCGACCTATCGGCGACTTGTTGGTTTTTGGGTTTTCTGCTTTTCAAACAAGTCAGTGCGTAATAGTTTTTTAAAATTCGATATTGACAGAGTAAGCCTTATTGGAGGTGGTATATTTTCCAAAATTTTGTCGCCTGGTATTTGAAAATCGACGTTTGAGTAGAAACTTTACCGCTTCTATGCCTCATTCGTCAGTAAGAGAGCCGGAGGCCCATCCTCGCCATTTTTCGAAACGAGTTCTTTTCATGAGCATTTTCAATAAAGAAATTCACTCAAACAAAAAATGTAATTTATGTAGAATGTTAATAATATAGTCCACTTTCAAGCTTAAATAAAAAACAATATGTTTTACTGAAAATAATAGTCATTAGGAACAAAAAAGCAAGCGGAAAACACGACAATTTCAAGACCCAGTATGGGATCTTTTTCTACCTAAGTCTAATAATATTTTGAGTTTGAGGTCCATAACTAGCATGGAAGAAATTGTTTTGAGTAACTCGACTATATTTAATAGGTACCTTTGTGACTTTTAATGCCACAATAAAAGATAATAATAAGGATAGGGATGCCTTTGTAACTTTACCGAGTTGATGATGATGATGTGTTCCTGTGATCCCTTGTCAGGGACATAGGGCTCGCAGAAGAATTCTCCACTTCTCACAGTCCTGGGCTGTGACTCTTAACTCGCTCCAGTTGAGTCCAGTTTACTTTACCGAATTAATGCCGTATTATTTGTCACGTTTTTTTACTAAGTAAAAGAAATTAAACCAACGTGAAACAATAAACTTATTTATTATGACGTAACCACTATGTACGTTCGCACGAATATATAGGCGTGGTCGCACGCCCGGCTGATAAATTGTTCCGTAGCCCTACTTCCCTCGTAGCTGGGTCTTGGAGTGATGCTTGGCCGACGATGAAGGGGGGGTGGTAGCAGAAGCGATGATGGTGGCTTCGGAAGAGACGGCTCGCAGGGCACGCGCATAAGGCTGCATGAAATGAGGCAGGGCGGCTCAGCACGTCTTCCAGAATTTTCTATTTTCTTTCCCCAAACTCGATCCCTGGAATTTACGGGCTTAGCATAAGCATAGCATCCCGACATTCCGCTGATCACGGTCACTCAGGCCAAGCAAGCGATGACAAGGGATTTATGAAGTAAGTAAATGGTGAGGTGGCAGTGACGGTGATCAGACGGAGTTACAAATGTGTAGGTATGGAACATACATGAGGGTGAAGAATAGATGTAAAAATGGAAATTTATTACGCTAAATGCATTTACAATTCAATTTAAGATAATCATAACGCTAATTGCGGGTGCATAAAGAAAAAAAAACAACAAGGGCACTTTGTGGGAAGAAAACTAGCTTTTGCACTAAAAAGGAAGTTTAAAAACAGCTGTTCATCACTTACCCTATGCGGGGAAACGTTACACTTATGTTTTAATTAGTTCAATTTGGTTTATTCTTATTTAACCATAATGTAACGTAAGGCGGCGTCGCAGTTTGCGGTATCAAGGCGCACGCGCACGCTCGCTGACTGATCTAATGCCACTGAGGCAGCGTCTCCTCCGGCCGTTAACAGATCGCGCGACCCTGACGTCACCGTAGATCTTACTAGAACATTAGGGATCCGCGTACGGGCGCAATAAGTATGAAGAAACCATTTCATTAATGTATGTTTTTACACATCTATATTTATTTTCTTATTGCTTTATAACAAGTATGTACGTACAACGTTACATATTATTATGTTTTTAGCCTTCTTTTGTGTCCCACTGCTGGGCAAAGGCCTCCCCTTTCTGTTTCCAAGTGTCCCTGTCAAGGGCCACAGTCCGCCAATCATTCAAGTGTGCGTCCATGTCATCGCGCCATCTCCTCCTAGGTCTGCCTCTTCCTCGGCGGCCATCTGGTATCCACGTAGTTGCAGCTCTGGCCCACCTGTCCTGTCGCATACGTTAAACGTGCCCCGCCCAGTCCCATTTCAGTTGTGCTGACTTCACACCGACGTCTTTAATAGGAGCGTAATTTAATATTATAAATTGTTCTCGGCTACCAGGGCATTGTTGCCTAGCGTGGAGCCAACAGTACCTCTGTTTAATATATGTATGTTACGAGTATATTGTTTGGTTAGGACATTGCAGGCTTGAATCACCTGATTGTCTGATAATAAAGATGATTCCGTGCTTCGGAAGGTTATTTAAGCCGTTGGTTCCGGCTGCCACCTGGTAGTCGTTAAAGGGACTACGTCAGAGGCCGAGAGGCGGTTTCGAAGAACTCTGACACCAGGGTGTGCATCGTCGACTGACCGTGTCACCTATATGAAATGATGATGATTGTTGGATCTTTTAAAAATGTAAATTGTAAAAGCTGTATTGTGAAATAAAGAATTTGAATTTGAATTTTGGACGTGACAGTACATTCCATCACAATGGCAGTATATTTATGAGATCATTTAGTGACACGATTCTTCACGGTTGTACCATGACAAGATGGCTTCATCTGACCTTAGTTACAGGATCTTCTGTTTTGAACATTGACATTCTGGGCTTGCAGGTGCCTAGCACCTGTAGTCCCAATCCCAACGCTGATTACATACCATTTATTTCAGGCTTAACCCTTTGAACGCCGCAAGGAAAACTAACAAGCCTACTACACCGTGACTACTTTGAATGTCCTACTACCTAATTTGGATAACTTAAGAAGTCATTGTGGTTTCCGGCCGTGTGGTTTCCGGCAGAGTCGAATAGGACCACTCCTAGTCTTCCCGTGGAGGTCGTAAGAGGTGACTTAGGAAATACAAGCTAAACAAAGCTCCTATACATCAAATCTTATCCAAATGCTTTCTCTGCTGCCCCAATTGTATAATCTTGCTGGGCAAATAATTATTATTACTTTCCATAATTAACTAACTCAAAATGGACTCCGGAAGATGGATACAGAAAGGAGGTAAGGAAGGCCTCGAAACCGCTGGTGTGAGATATCACGAGCCATGAATAGAAATGGTCTGTTGTGACTAAAAATAGGGATGTTTGGAAGGAAGTGGGGTTTCCCCCCTTTGCAGTGGGAGAATATAGGTTAATAAAAAAACCGGTCAAGTGCGAGTCGGACTCGCGCACTAAGGGTTCCGTACCGTTAATATAATCTTTTAAAAATTATTAAAAATAACTTTATTATATGATGAACAAAAAATTTTAGTAGTGTCATTGATGTTTATGAGCTATAAACATCAATGAGACCTCTCCAACCCGTCTGGCCAGCGAGGAGAGTGAAGGCCAAATCCTCTGTCTACACTGGCCAAGTATGGCTCCGGTAGTACACAGAGGGTCATGCTCCTGCAGTGGAGACTAAAAAGACCTGATGATGATGATGAAGAAGTCATTGGCGTTACAAGGCAGTCTCTGATGAACGCCTGAAGGTGTCCACGGCGTTCAAAGGGTTAACAACAAAGACTATTGACTAGCTCCGTGGCGCAGCGGTCAACACGCCTGCCTGCGACACGGAGTGACCGGGTTCGATCCCCGGCCAGGTCAAGATGGAAAATGATCTTTTTCAGATTGGCCTGGGTCTTGGATGTTTATCTATATATGTATTTGTTATAAAATATAGTATCGTTGAGTTAGTATTCCATAACACAAGTCTCGAACTTACTTTAGGGCTAGCTCAATCTGTGTGATTTGTCTGTATATATTTATTTATTATTTACTATAATACTAACGTTTAGACTCTCAACCTCATACAAAGATAATGGCCCAATTTAAGGAGCTTAGACCAGCTAAGGTAGTGCCGCCCATAATTTTATTCTTCTACTCGTAAACCCGAATATATAAAAAAACTTGCTAAGAACGATTTGGAATCGCGCACGAAGGGTTCCGTACCGTTATCTATAAAACCCGCAGAATATTATGTCTTCTGTACGGGAGCCCCCCTTTAATATTTATTTTTAAAGTGAATATATAACTAAATATTCTGTGATTATTTTAAGCGTCTACCTGTTGCCGTTATCAATATCGAGTAAAAACAAGCAAAAAAAAAATCACGTTTGACGTATGTGAGTTAAATATTTATTTTATCCTAATTTTTAGTATTTGTTATTATAGCGGCAATAGAAATATATCATCTGTCAAAATTTTAACTGTCTAACTATCACGGTTCATAAGATACAGCCTAGTGACAGACGGACAGACAGGCAGACAGACGGACATCGGAGCGAAATTAATAGGGTCCCGTTTTTACCCTTTGGGTACGGAACCCTAAAAAAATCTAATTGGTAGTCGTAGTTCGATATTAAATAACCCGTAGTAGTAGTTTGCTAATGAATTCAATTTCACCTGTATATACATTATCACGTATTTTTCCCTTACGGGGTAGACAGAGCCTTGGTCTATAAGACCTGAAGGCCATGTTTAGCATGTTGGTGGGCATTATACGGAAAACGAAATCAAAATAGTGATATTCACCGCATCGCATATTAATATAATTTCTCAGACTTTACCCCTCCTTATTTTTTTTTATTTTAAACCTCAATATGTTACTTATGCAAGAATATTTTAAAGTTATGAAATAGTATGCAGGCCTTGCTACTGTTTCAAAACTAAAATGGTTTCTAAGAAACACGATCTGCTTAACACGTGACTTAGTCATTCAGTGTTAGTCTTATTCGTATTAGATTAGTCTTTTTTTTGCCTGCTTCGTCAAATGGTTACAGAGAGTCATCAGCAACATGCTTCGTCAAGTCATCATCATCATCATCAGGTCCTTTTTAGTCTCCACTACAGGAGCACGACCCTCTCTGTACGACTAGAGCCATACTTGGCCAGAGCAGCCAGAGGACTTGGCGTACACTCTCCACGCTGGCCAGACGGGTGGGAGAGGTCTCTCAGATGTTTATAAGCTTTGTTTAGCTTGTATTTCCTAAGTCGCCTTCTACGTCATCCACGGGAAGACTTGGAGTGGTCCTATTCTACTCTGCCGGATACCACACGGCTTCGTCAAGTGTTCACAATGAATCATCAGCAATATGCTTTGTCAAAAACATAGAGAACGTATCCACGGAACTTTACGTCAAGAGCCCGCAGGCTCATAAATAACGACGTGGTCTCAAATAGGAAATTGCAATCCCTGGAGCATCGCCGTAAAGTCGCTTGCCTATCGGTATTTTATAGGATACATCTTGGAGAGTGTGCGAAAGCGCTCTTTGAGCTAGTTGAATCCTCGCCATTCCTCCATCGGACTACGAGGGGCAGACAGAAATTTCACCCTTTTATCGTTGGAATACCAAACGAACTAAACGCTTTGATAGTTCCTTTTTGGTTCGAGTAGCTAAGGTGTGGAATGAACTGCCTGCGTCTATATTCCCAGACAAGTACAGTCCCGGGACATTCAAAAGTAGAATAAATGGGTATCTCTTGGATAGGCATGTAACATCCTCATCTTCATCGTCACTTACCATCAGGTGAGATGGGAGACAAATGCCTAATCCAACATTTAGTAAAAAAAAGTAAAAAAAAGGTGCATAGATAAATATATATCCGCAACATGCTTCGTCATTAGATTAGTTATATCTAGGGTTGCCATCGTCTCATAGATTTTACGAAATGTTACGACAGAGGAGATTCCGCACTGGCGATGGCGGAGGCAAGTTATTTAAAACTTCCCTCAAAAGCTACCACCTTGTGACTATGGACTACTAGAAGATTAATTCGAGATCTAGAGGACACGACAATTTTTTTAAATTCAGGTTTACGTTGTTTTGTAATACCGAACAGAAGTCATCATCATCATCATCAGGTCCTTTTTAGTCTCCACGACAGGAGCATGACCCTCTCTGTACTACTAGGGCCATACTTGGCCAGAGCAGACAGAGGACTTGGCGTACACTCTCCACGCTGGCCAGACGGGTTGGAGAGGTCTCTCATATGTTTATAAGCTTTGTTTAGCTTGTATTTCCTAAGTCGCCTTCTACGACATCCACGGGAAGACTTGGAGTGGTCCTATTCTACTCTGCCGGATACCACACGGCTAAAAACAGAAGAGTAGCATAAGTAAATAAATAACAAAAGTTTTTAACCAAACAATAAAACTTCGGTGGGCAAAACCTATTGTTGTAAAAACCCAGGTCAGTGACCTTAGATATTATCTTACATTACAAATGAGCTCGGAATCACTAAGTGTAAAACGAAGTTATTATTTGTTTGAAATGACGTACTTAAGATGTAATAAAATTGTATGATTAATTCGAAATGGGTACAAAGAGTATTATTTTAATTTGATTCAAAACTGGTTCTTTCACTTTGTGTTACCTACTCATTATTAATTTTATGATATAAGTAGAGGAGCGGCAAGCGGGTCACCTGATAGTAAGCTATCATCATCATCAGGTCTTTTTAGTTTCCACTGCAGGAGCATGACCCTCTCTGTACTACCGGAGCCATACTTGGCCAGAGCAGACAGAGGATTTGGCCTACACTCTCCTCGCTGGCCAAACGGGTTGGAGAGGTCTCATTGATGTTTATGAGCTTTGTTTAGCTTGTATTCCGTAAGTCGCCCCTTACGACCTCCATGTGAAGACTAGGACTGGTCCTATTCTACTCTGCCGGAAACCACACGACTAGTAAGTTGTCACCGCCACTCTAACTCCTAACCAAACTACGCTCCGTGTGGGTTCGATTCCCACGGGAAGCATACTTTGTTTAATTGTTTCCAGTTTTGATTGTCTGATAATAAAGATGATTCCGTGCTTCGGAAGGCACGTTAAGCCGTTGGTACCCGGCTGCCATCTGGTTCTGGTAGTCGTTAAAGGAACCACGTCAGAGGGTCAATCGACCATGCACACCCTGGTGTCAGAGTTCTTCGGAACCGCCTCTCGGCCTCTGACGTGGTTCCTTCAACGACTACCAGATGGCAGCCGGGACCACCGGCTTAACGTGCCTTCCGAAGCACGGAATCATCTTTATTATCAGACAATCAGGTGATTCAAGCCTGCAATGTCCTAACCAAACTGGAAACAACAAAACAAAGTGTGGCGTGTCGAACTTACACACCTCAACCTCCTTCGCAATCATAGATTCGTACGATGTCCAGAGCGCGTCAAATGTTGTGCGCGCGCAGAATTTCCTTCTTCTGCCTCGGCTGTCAACTCGGGGGGCTCGGACGTCACAAAATTCGTCGACCAATATTTTTATATTCATTATTTTTATATAGCAGTGTAAATCTTATATTGTAAATACGAAAATAAAGTCATACAAACATAGAGCTACCTTCACTGCTATAAAAGCACAGAATTAATATAAGTACTAATATAAGTATGTTTCCCGTGGGTTATAATAGGCTAGTTTCCTAAAAAAAGATAATTAGTCCGTCAGTTAGATATTCAAAAAATATTGGACACGTATTTATTCTTTTGTCGATTAAACAAAAAATGATAAAGATATAGCCCTCTGAAGTTCCGTGTGACGTCATAGTTTACTACAATTTTTAGCAAACTTTGACGTCACGAGCCCCCACTCCTGAACTTTGACGCGCTTTATCTTTATTATTTATTGTTTATTTGACAAAAGAATAAATACGTGTCCAATATTTTTTGATTATCTAAGTTACGGACTAATTGTTATGTTATTATTACGACCCAGAACTCTAGCCTATTATTAATGCAAAAGTACTACGAAATCTTGCGATATGGTTTAACAAATAGTGAAACCCTTATTAGTAGGTTGTTTTTGAGTAATTTTTAACTTTGGATTATACCAATAATGTATTATACTTACTTAATCATTCTTGGCGCCATAGCTTTAGGTATGATACATGAAGTGGCTCGAATATAATTTATTATTTGCTAACAGGGCGTTACATAATATTGATTCAGTATATATTTGTAATATATCGAAGATACAGAAATCCATCTTATTATTAAGAGCCCGCCATATGCCAGGCGGCGTGGCGGTACAAACGCGGATGGTCTAAACGCGTACTTACTTTGGATAGTTTCGTTTTTTAGGAATATTCAAGGGTTATTCGAAAAAGAAAAACATATGATGGCTGCCTTATCTGTAATGCAATAATAATTAAAAGTTTCAAGGTTAATTTTAATGTATTTGGTGAATAATGCTATATACCGAGTAAATTAGACGTGATTTGGAGGCAACTTTGCAATTTTTTTCTATCGAGAAAATTTAACGCAATCGTGTTTTTGAGTCATATAGTTACCAGAGTTAGTCCTGAACTTTGCTGCATTTTTATTTCAACTTAAGTATTTAATTATTATTGATATAACAGTCAATCATGCAAAGCAGTGAGAGGTAGTATGGCTCCTTAAACTAGCTTTCACCCGCGGCTCCGCCCGCGTCAATGTCGATCCCTCGGGAATAGTGATTACTTAATGATTACTTAATGTAAAATAATTCAATTTGTTATAAATATGTGAAAGTGTAGCCCTTCAGGCACGTAGGGACCAATACTGGACTGAGTTTCTTTCGGCGTATTCTTCTCAGCAGTGGTCGTTTCGAAACGCTAGTAGCTTATCGATTTTGCAAATATTAAAAATAATAATATGACGTTCAGAAAGAGACACATGTTATCCAAATTTGAATAAAATTCTATTTCATTTCATTTCATTTAGTACTTTTTCTCGGGATAAAAGGTAGCCTATGTCCTTTTCCGTACTCCAGAGAACTTGTATGCAAATTTTCATGATGATCGGTTCAGAAGTTACGGCGTGAAAGCGTAACAAACAAACTCACTTTCGCATTTATAATATTAGTTAGGATTAGGATGAGCTGTGCCCGCGGCTCCATTCGCGTACTGTATGCTATACAGATACATTAACATATCAGTCCTTTATCATTTCTGTACTCTTTCAAGCTGGTCTGGGAGAAAAGAAAAAACGTACAATGTACCAGCTGCTTCTCTTCCCGCGCAGATCGTAAAAGCCGATCGAGAGATTGGGCTGCAATCTGCGAAACCATGTCAATAGGCAATGCGGCTACAAACCCATCACTATTTGCTTTTCCATCTACACGCCCTTCAACATCTAGGGCCATAAGGTCTTATAGACCTAGCCTCTGTTTACCCCGCAAGGAAAAAAGACGTGATACTATGTATCATTTTTTAGCTTCATTATTTTGTGACATAATCCACATAAGCCGCCCATATATGATTCAGAAACGATTAGTGTGTTTTTACGATTTTGGCGGTGTGATGTCAGATGACTAAATCTTTTTCGGGTACACATGAGTAAGTAAGCAGTTTCTCAATCAATTGTAGGGTTTTTCGTTTTACCTTGAAGAATAAGTATTTAACACTAGCTGTTGCCCGCGACTTCGTCCGCGGCAATTTCTGTTATTATGAATAATTCGTTTTTTTTTTTTAGTAAAGAGTATATAGATGAATATTTTTCTCCCGTTTTCAAAACATTTTTTGTCGCAGCGTGATGTTTTAAAGCCTAAAAGCCTTCCTCAATAAATGGACTATCCAACACAATAAGAATTTTCCAATTTGAACCAGTAGTTCCTGAGATTAGTGCGTTCAAACAAAACAAACTCTTCAGCTTTATAATATTAGTATAGATAATAAGTTTTTTTTTTTAATTTTTATTATTTATAAAATATTGGTTTAATATATTATTCATTATATATTAATATATTATTTATAAAATTAGGCCTGTTATAAGTAAATGATAAATATATAGGGACATATCACACAAATTGAGCTAGCCCCACAGTAAGTTGTGAACTTTTAAATGTGAAATATAATGTGGGAAAAAAGATATTTTTATTATTTTATGTAACTCAAATAAATTTCAGCTTGATACCTCTACGCGTTCTGAGAAAAAGGGTCTTGACAGACAGACGGACCGATCCTATAAGGGTTCCGTTTTTTCCTTGAGGTATGGAACCCTTAAAACAACCAAATTGACAATCTCCTCCTTTTTTATGTTTTTTTTTTTGCATTAATAATGCTTTTTTGATATACTCTTCTCTTATTAAATTAAGAAGAATTTTTTTTTTTTATTAAATTAAGAAATAAAATATGGTGAAAAAATTCCAAGCGGGCGGGATTTGAACCTGCGACCATAAGTCTATGTACGACTAACGCTCTTCCAACTGAGCCACCGCCTGTTCTAACCTCGGCGCCGATATTCTCCACCATATCCCATTTACGTATTAAGGCTTACGTCACCTACACAACTACCCGACTTTTACAGGTGAGGTACCTATTTGATTCAACTCATTTTACAATGAATTTGAAAACAACTAATATGTAGGAAGCCATACCATATTTTTAAATGTTTATACATATTTTGCATTCACAATGCTATTTTGATATAAGTATATTTTTTTCTTAATTTAATATGAGTAACCTCCTCCTCCTTTTTTGAAGTCTGTTAAAATGTAAGGTACTTTGTTACTTCTATGTTTATTAAACAACTTACCAAAGTCAAGATAAGTACCTAAATACTATTTATAATTTTAATTTATGCGGTTATAATCCGTAACATCAACAACCAAAAAAGGTAAGTTAAATTTTAGATTTGCACAAAAATAACACTGTTTGTTTTTAAAGTACATATATCATCATCATCATCAGGTCTTTTTAGTCTCCAATACAGAAGCATGACCCTCTCTGTACTACCGGAGCCATACTTGGCCAGAGCAGAGGATTTGACCTACACTCTCCTCGCTGGCCAGACGGGTTGGAGAGGTCTCATTGATGTTTATGAGCTTTATTTAGCTTGAATTTCCTAAGTCGCCTTTTACGACCTCCATGAGAAGACTAGGAGTGGGATTCTACTCTGCCGAAAACCACACTGCTTCCGGAAACCGCACGGCGTAATAAAACATACATAGTATCACGTCTTTTTCCCTTGCGGGGTAGTCAGAGCCTAGGTCTATAAGACTTTATGGCTACATTTAGCATTTTGGAAAGGCGTGTAGGTGGAAAATGGAATCAAAATAGTGATGAGTTGTTAGTTTTTGATGTCTTATAAATCGATGAACGCCAGCTGCACGCACGGAAAAGCGTCACGTTCCGTGTGCAAGCGAGAGCGCGAAACAAGCGATAGAGAGGCACGATCGGCCTAAGCGTTCGGCTTGTGACGCATCTATCTCTCCTCCACCGTTATCACGTCCGTAAAACGACTTGTCATCATTTTCATTTCATCATCAAGTCTTTTTAGTCTCCACTGCAGGAGCATGACCCTACTACCGTAGCCATACTTGGCCAGAGCAGACAGATTTGGCCTACACTCTCCTCGCTGGCCAGACGGGTTGGAGAGGTCTCATTGATATTTATGAGCTTTGTTTAGCTTTAACCGACTTTACAGACAAACAAATTTCTTAGTCGTTAGTGGCTAACACTGGTGTCAGATTTTTCAAGCTGCCTAAAGACATCTGACAGAAGTTTTTAAAATGGCGTTGGGCCAATATGAGACTGTCAGTATACGTTAGTATTATATATTAGACCTATTTCAGGAACTAGTCTCTTCACAAGGCTTGCAAGTTCATTGTCATAGGTTAGTCTTGTAATATAAATCACTAGTAACTAAGAACATTCGCAATGTGAAGAGAAAGATAAAGTTATTTTGTTATTATTATTTACTAGCTTTCGCCCGCGGCTCCGCCCGCGTCAATGTCGATCCCTCTGGAATACTTCTTTTTCCCGGGATAAAAGGTAGCCTATGTCCTTCTCCGTACTCCAGAGAACTTGTATGTAAAATTTCATGATGATCGGTTCAGTAGTTACGGCGTGAAAGCGTAACAAACAAACAAACAAATAAACAAACAAACTGACTTTCGCATTTATAATATTATATAGTATAGTAATTATAGTATATAGTATAGTAAGGAAAGTATAGTAAGGATAAGCATAAGCATAAGGATAAGGATTAGTAAGGATTATATTATCTTTAACCATTATTAGAAGAAACGATATGACTCAAGTCAAAGTTATGTTAAATAGATTTAAGTTGATTCAAATTTATGTGCTTTTAATCCATATCCGTATCACACCTAAAAAGGCAAATTGAACTTTAAAAGCTTTTGCACACGACGTCTGACAACGATACCTAATTTCTATGTTTATTAGTTTTTTGACATGATAAAGTCTTATAAATCTATAAACGCCGGCTGCACGCACGAAGAATGTCACGTTCCGAGTGTAAGCGAGAGCGCGGAACAAGCCGTAGAGACGCACGATCGGCCTATGCGTTCGGCTTGTCGCATTGACGCATCTATCTCCCTTCCAACGTTGTCACGTAACATTATAATCTGTTAACCGACTTTACAGGAAAAAAAATTATGAAGTGACTTCTTTAGCAGCGATGTGTACTTTTTGGGATGGTTAAAATATATTAAACTCGCGTCAGGACACGTGGCCTAATCGAAAATTCGTAAGACGGACACGTGACCTGAGACCATTTACTAACGTCCTCACTACGATGGTTCTGCAAATTTACCTCTCTTTGATCATTTACTCTCAGTTTAGTTTATTTTGATTTACCTTGCTTCTGTTTTTATCACATTAGTTTATATCTTTCCTTCAACTACCTTGAATGTGAATCTTGGCGAACTACCCAAAAATCTATCCGCGGGAGGGTCCTGGTGACATGTGTTACAGGTTTTTGACGAAACCTACTTCAGGCACCAGTCCTTCACAAAGATAGGTTTTACAGGGAACTTTGTGAAGCAATATCTTTATCCTTATCCTTACTAATATTATAAATGCGAAAGTGAGTTTGTTTGTTTGTTTGTTTATTTGTTTGTTTGTTTGTTTGTTACGCTTTCACGCCGTAACTACTAAACCGACCATCATGAAATTTTGCAAACACGTTATCTGGGGTACGGAGAAGGACATAGGGTACATTTTATCCCAGGAAAAAGTACTGTTCCCGAGGGATCGACATTGACGCGGGTGGAGCCGCGCGAAAGCTAGTATCTTATAAAAAAGAAATTTATGTCTATCTATTTTCGCACTAACTATAATTCCTAATAATCAAAACCGCAAAAAAATACCACAAAATTAGCTATATTCATCCTATTCATTTCATCTGTTGACTACATCCGTTTTCATGATGATATTTTTATGGAAATTTCCCCTATGAGAAATTTAAAACTACCTTTTTATTATGTTGTAGTACCGCAGATGAGTAATCGGGTCACCTGATGGTAAGTGACACTGCTGCCCATGGACAACTGCAACCAGGATGTGACAGGTGCGTTGTCGGCCTTTCAAGGAGTTGGGGGAAGGAAATGGGGAGGGGAGTGGGAAGGATGTGCCTCCGGCTCTCTCACTTACCGAACGAAGCATAGAAGCGGTAAAGCGCCAATTAGACCATCCAGAATTCAGGATCCGGAATTCAGTCAACGGATAGTCAACGGACAGTTTAATCGCCGATCCGTTGTCAGGACAGAATGGCTTCCGACGTCCTTATCGGAAGCATAACGGAAGCGTAAAGTGAAACCATCCGGAATTCAGGATCGCCGCATGAGAGGGACGCCGCTATACGTTAGAAAAAAAACGATAATATCTCCAATCGCGTCGCACGTATAGCGGCGTCCCTGTCACGCATTCAGGATGGCCAACGGATGGCTCTGTCAGGACGCGCAGTCTCCGTTCAGGACACGTTCTGGACGGTGTAATCAGGAGCTCTGACGACTGAATTTCTTGTCCTTATCGGATGCTAAATTCCGGATCCTAGATTCAGGATGGTATAATAGTCGCTTAAGGCTTCTACTCAAACGTCGATTTTCTGTGAGAGTGTGGTACTTCCCCGGACGAGCCGGCCCATTCATGCTACTAGCAATTCATTTTGCCGGTAGCGTGGACCGATACCACGAATAAAGGCTAAGGTAAACTCGAATTCTCCTGACTCTCATCATTGTTTTTAGATTGATTTTCTGCCTACTTATTACCTTTTATTTGTGGTCCCAAGGTCCCAACGCCTATTGCGTACGATTTTTGTCATGCTCATCACATAGATGGCGCCACAGGTTTATTCACAACTATGTATCCACCATATTATCCTAATCCTAATCCTATTTTCTAATATTATAAATGCGAAAGTGAGTTTGTTTGTTTGTTTGTTTATTTGTTTGTTTGTTTGTTTGTTTGTTACGCTTTCACGCCGTAACTACTGAACCGATCATCATTAAATTTTGCATACAAGTTCTCTGGAGTACGGAGAAGGACATAGGCTACCTTTTATCCCGGGAAAAAGTACTGTTACCGAGGGATCGACTATGACGCGGGCGGAGTCGCGGGCGCAAGCTAGTGAGATAATAAAATCAGTATTCACGAAAAATATCTTGTTTCAGATGAAAAATATATTTGTGGCTTATATTATAACAATAAATAAATATATACGGACAAATCACACTGATTGAGCTAGCCCTAAAGTAAGTTCGAGACTTGTGTTATGGTATACTAACTCAACGATACTTGTATTATATAACACATACATATATAGATAAACATCCAAGACCCAGGCCAATCTGAAAAAGATCATTTTCCATCTTGACCTGACCGGGGATCGAACCCGCGGGCACTCTCGTGTTGCAGGATGGCGTGTTAACCACTGCGCCACGGAGCTCGCCTAAATATATATTTCCTTCCTTCCTTCATCAGGTCCTTTTTAGTCTCAACTACAGGAGCACGGCCCTCTCTATACTACTAGGGCCATACTTGGCCAGAGCAGCCAGAGGACTTGGCCTCCACTCTCCACGCTGGCCAGACGGGTTGGAGAGGTCTCGTAGATGTTTTTACGCTTTTTTTAGCTTGCATTTCCTAAGTCGCCTTCTACGACATCCACGGGAAGACTTGGAGTGGTCCTATTCTACTCTGCCGGATAACAGACGGCTAAAATATATATTTACTTTGAGATAATGTACCTACTTTGCGTGCTTCCGCCGCCAGTTAGTTCATGCAATCGGTATCTTGTCCAGCTCGATTAGACACCCTGTATATCAAGACTATCAAGAGAAGAGGATAATAGGTCAATGTCAGCAATAGAAATATTTCCCTCTTATTAATAGTGCTGGATCTAGGTGGAGCTAGCCGAGGCCAAGCCCCGGGCGGCAGGTCAAGGGGGCTGCAAATTTATTACAACTAATATTACTCGTATAAATGCGAAAGTGAGTTTGTTAGTTGGTCACGCTTTTACTGAACTGGCTAGAAGCCGGATTTATCGCTCGACCGATCCAAGTTTGTACGGGCGAGCGGATTATTACTTGGTAAATAAATCCTACAATTGTATTATAGTAAAATAAACGATTTTGGCACATTTTTAGCACAGCACCGCTCACGGGCGCGACTCGACTCTGTCTAGTTTGAAATCCAAACACAACTAGTTTTATAAATAAATATATAAGGAAATATTACACAAATTGAGCTAGCTCCACAGTTAGCTGTGAACTTATGTCGTAGGATACTAACTCAACGATACTATATTTTATAATAAATACTTATTTAGATAAACATCCAAGACCCAGGTCAATCTGAAAAAGATCGTTTTTCATCATGACCTGACCGGGGATCGAGGGACCTGGGCACTCCGAGTCACAGGCTGGCGTGTTGACATTTAATATTTTGGCGAACTCCGTGGCGCAGTGCCACGGAGTTCGCCAAAATATTAAATGCGTATGCCCGCTTGGGCTTGTACTTTTACAGAGGGGAACGCAGGAGTACCTATGACTACTCCCTTCCGTGTTGCTCGAAGGGTTGAAGGCACGGCGCAGGGGGCGGCATATTACCCAAAATAGGGAGGCGGGGTTGTGGACGCAAGACAGCATGAATGATTCGATCTGCACCAGCGGCGTCATTTACAACGGTGCCCCGGGTACAAAAATGACTAGATTCGGGCTACTTCTGACCTGCGCTTGACCTCAACAATCGATTTATAATTATGTATTTAGTTCGCTTTTATCTCAAAACGCATTAACGTTTATATTATTATTATATAATTATATTATAATATTATAATAAACCTTGTATTATATTCGTTGCTAATGAACGTTAAAGGCATAAAGTTATTTATATTCAAAATACTTAAGTTATATTTGGCTTTTAAGAATGATTTTATTACATACATACATATAATTACGTCTTTATCCCTTACGGGATAGACAGAGCCTAAGGTCATAAGACCGAAAGGCCACGTTTAGCGTGTTGGTGGGCGTAAAGGTGGAAAACGGAATCAAAATGGTGATGGGTTGCTGGCCGCATCGCCTATTGTCAATTTTCGCCCATTCCCTTGACCGGCTTCTACGGTCTGCGCGGGAAGAGAAGCAGCTGACACATTCTACGTTTTCTCTCAGACCAGAATGGAAGGATGATTTTAATTATTTCATTTAACGTTTTGCCTATCTTTAGTTTCTATTTACTATTTACTTACTTACTAAGTACCACACACTCACAGAAAATCGACGTTTGAGTAGGAGCTTTACCGCTTCTATGCTTCGTTCGGTGAGTGAGAGAGCCGGAGGCCCATCCTTCCCCCATTTCCTCCCCCCATGTCCTTTCCCGAACTCCTTGAAATGCCGGCAACGCTCCTGTCACACCCTGGTGTTGCAGTCAATCGGCAGCGGTGATCGCTTACCACAAAGAGACTCGCTTGCTCGTTTGCCGTCCTTTAAAATAAAATAAAAAAAGCAACTGATGCACAGATGACACATGAACAGATGGCACATGTAAATGAAATGAAGATGTTGCGCTGGGCGGGTGGGGTGACCAGGATGGACAGAATTCGGAATGAATATATACGGGGGAGCTTTAAAGTCGCACCCATCACAGACAAAATGTCGGAAAATCGCCTGAGATGGTATGGCCATATCATGAGACGGGACGAAGACCATGTAGTAAAAATCGCATTAAGCTTGCCAGAACAAAGGAGAGGTAGAGGCCGTCCGCCATCGACCTGGTGGTCAAACATCGAAAGAGACCTTAAGAAAGCCCAATTGCCAAAACCGACAACCCAGGACAGATCAACCTGGCGCCGTAGAGT
The DNA here is from genome assembly GCA_947532085.1 of Elegia similella. Classification (NCBI taxonomy): domain Eukaryota; kingdom Metazoa; phylum Arthropoda; class Insecta; order Lepidoptera; family Pyralidae; genus Elegia; species Elegia similella. Next base: position 1,588,922 of record OX383954.1, on the reverse strand, counting down.
GAGGAGACCCGACCCCAGATAACGGGAACAGGGACGGAAGAAGAAGAAGAAGAAGAAAAAAAGCAACTGATGGTGGAAGGAATGGTTAGGGGTGTCATCCTCAACTGCCTGTCCGGTGGTTGCAGATATGGCATCAGGTACGCACGTCCGGCTTCCCGAGCTGCTACTTGCTTTTCCCCTATTCATCTGAGTGAGGAGTATCCCAATATTTACTTCCCAAATCCAACTTATTCCTATCCTTCTCTAGCTTAAAAAGCTTCCGATTGGCAGCAGCATCGGAAGTACAAGAAGCCAAAGAAACTGCGCTCGCCAACCCGCCTTCCAAGCGTGGTGAGTATGGCAATATCCTCCCATGGAACGAAAAAGCTTTGGGAGATGCCTTTGTTCAGCAGCTGGCTTTTGCTGAAAGCTGCCTCCGTGGTCCAGTGTTTAAGGCGTTTGCCTGTAGACCCCGGGGTCGTGTCGATTCCCACGGGAAGCATACTGTGTTTAGTCGCTTCCAGTTTGGTTAGGACTTTGCAGGCTTGAATCACCTGATTGTCTGATAATGAAGATGATTCCGTGCTCCGGAAGGCACGTCAAGCTGTTGGTCCCGGCTGCCATCTGGTAGTCGTTAAAGGAACCACGTCAGAGGCCAAGAGGCGGTTCCGAAGAACTCTGACACCAGGGTGTGCATGGTCGATTGACTGTGACACCTACTCGAAATGATAATGATGACTAAAACGGGTCACTCACGTGCTATTTCGTCGGGATTGCCGACTACAGTTTCGGACACATCAGGAGCCCATTTACAAGGCGAGTGCGAACCAGTATTTTTGGCTTCTTGGGCTTCCGATGCTGCTGCTCATCGAAAGCATTGTTAAGCTGGGGAGGGATAGGAATTCGTTGGATCTGGGAAGGGAATGAAGGTATTGGGATACTAGTCACTCGGATGAATGGGGGAAAAATAGGGAGCAGCTCGGGTGGCCGTTGAGATTTATAGATTTGAATGGGATTTTTTTTTAAATCAAAATCCCTACAAATTATATACTGGGCTGTTAAATATTGAAAACTAATTAATTATAATAAAAACTCCCACTAAATCACGTTGTCACCAAATTATTTATTTAAATACAGTCGTAATAATTAATTTGTAAATAAAATTTTACTAATTATTCAAGATTTCAACATAGATACGACACGCTCGTGGAAGATTTTCTTATTAATGTCATAATTAAGGTTTGATAACGTAAATAAAATAACCTCCGCGCGTTTTTGAAAACAAACGATATCTGCGCAAAAAGAATGAGATTTCAATGTTAGTGTCATTTTGAGAGCACACAGAAATATGGATGAGCAGTTAGACGCTATATCTACACGCATACGCCGAGTCGCATGCACACAAACACTACGAGCGCGTGAAAAATTGCAAAACTTCCTTTGGAAAATGGGGTTTTATGAAAAAACTACTGCATCAATTATAATATAAATAAAGTTAATTGAAATCTTCGATAATTGAACTTTGTCGGTACGGCCTTTGTTTTCGATATATTATACTTCTTTTATTACTTACTAGCTGTTGCCCGCTTCTCCGCCCGCGTCTATGTCGATCCCTCGGGAGCAGTACTTTTTCCCGGGATAAAAGGTAGCCTATGTCCTTATCCGTACTCCAGAGAACTTGTATGCAAAATTTCATGATGATCGGTTCAGCAGTTACGGGAAAGCGTAACAAACAAACAAATAAACCAAACAAATTCACTTTCGCATTTATAATATTAGTTAGGAAGTTGTGTTAAAATTAGTTAGAAAAGCTAAAGTTTGTTGGCTCATAACTTCTTAATGACTTTTTATTTTACTAATCTGTTAACGTACAGACAAAATAAATAATGAGACAAAACGATAGCATGTTAACTTTGAATGAACAATGTGAAACAATGGAGTACAGCCCCCCCCGAAATTTGTATGGGAAAAGTATGGACTCGTTCAGCCTTATAAGCTCACCCCCTCCCACATCCCTCAGATCGCTGGTAATTTATTTTTCCTTTAATTTTTGGTGTATTCTCTTCAATTTGTAATGGGTTTCATCCTACTATAATTTAATTGTTTCAAAAATATGGGCTCTGATCTATAAGCTCTGTCTACCCTGCAAGTGAAAAGACGTGAGACGTATTCAAAAACAAACGATATGGAATTTAACCAACATTAAAAGGTTAATGCTCATTGGAAAGCACCAATGCCATCGTATAATAATCCGATTATCTTTCGCAACAAATAAAATGTTTTAAAATCATATTTTTCAAAGTCCTCATGACCTCGCGGTAATAGGGAGTCATCTTTTATGACCTCTAGTCGAGGTTCGGTTCCTGGGCAATTACTTTATTTAATTTGCGTATTCAAATTTATTGTTACACAGACATACATACACATAGCGCGTAGAACCGATGGCCGATGGGGCAGAAGGGTTCTCGAATGGTGACCACGTACCGGCAAGCACAGCGTCGGACATCCACCGACCAGATGGTCGGATGACCTGACTAAGGTCGCAGGAGGACGCTGGATGCAGGCCGCTTCCAACCGGTCCCATACAATACAAAAATCATATGGAATTGTATGGGAATTTAAATATTAATTTAATTTTAATTATTTATTTTTAGTAACTAAATATTCTGTTAATATTTCAAGCGTGTACTATTGCCAATAACAATATAGAGCAAAAACGAGCAAAAAAATCACGTTTGTTGTATAGGAGCCACCTTAAATATTTATTTGATACTGTTTTTTAGTATTTCTGTTTTTTTATTTACAGGTTGGTGATAGACGGGCAGACAAAAGACGGATAGCGGAGCCATATTAATCATTATTTCGAGTAGGTGCCACGGTCAATCGACCATGCACACCCTGGTGTCAGAGTTCTTTGGAACCGCCTCTCGGCCTCTGACGTGGTTCCTTTAACGACTACCAGATGGCAGCCGGGACCAACGGCTTAACGTGCCTTCCGAAGCACGGAAACATCTTTATTATCAGACAAGGTGTTTCAAGCCTGCAATGTCCTAACCAAACTGGAAACAACCAATCAAAGTATGCTTCCCGTGGGAGTCGAACCCACGAACCCTGGGTCTATAGGCAATAGCCTTAACCACTGGACAAGGGAGGCAGTTAATAGGCTATTAATAGGGTCCCGTTTTTAATTTATGGGAACGGAACCCTAAAAAACTGCATGTTATCTATTACATTTGATAGAAACACTTAGCAACAATACATCTATACTAATATTATTTATAATATAACAAACAAACTTTTTAGCTTTAGCTAAAAAGTTTGTTTGTTTGTTTGAACGCGCTAATCTCAGGAACTATTGGTTCAAATTGGAAAATTATTTTTGTATTGGATAATCCATTTATTGAAAACATCACGCTGCGACCAATAGGAGCGAAGCATCAATGAAAAATGTTTTGATAAAGGGGGACAATTATTCATCTATACGAATAAAAAACGAATTAATCATAATAAAAGAAATTGCCGCGGACGAAGTCGCGGGCAACAGCTAGTTAAATTATATTATTTAAATGTATTGTTGCTAAGCGTTTCTATATATAATACCGTTGCCTAATAAGACAAAACCTGTTGTAATTTCCGCGAGTCTGTGAGAATTTGTCCAGGATGCTGTGACCGTTATGTCTAGCTCTTATCAGACAAAATATTGTTTCCTATTATTTGATCGCAAAAACTAATTAATAGATTAATAACGGGAAAAAGTGATAATCTGCGCTTCCTCTATAAGTTACATTTACTAAATAATCCATACTATGCATACTAATACAATAAATACGAAAGTAACTCTGTCTGTCCGTCTGTCTGTCTGTCTGTATGCCTTCTTCGTAACTTCAGCAGTTGCTGTCACGGAGTAATATTTTTCTGAGCTGTAGCCCTTTTGTGCTACTCATCATCATCATCATTTCGAGTAGGTGTCACGGTCAATCGACCATGCACACCCTGGTGTCAGAGTTCTTCGGAACCGCCTCTCGGCCTCTGACGTGGTTCCTTTAACGGCTTTTGTGCTACTGTGGCACACAGATGCATGCCTTAGAATTATGTTTTAATTATTTTAATTGTTTTTAATTTATGTCGCTGACGTATATGTATGATCATCGTCATCATCATATCAGCCGCAAGAAGACATAGGCCTCCCCCCAATGATTTCCAGAATGACCGGTTGGAAGCGGCCTGCATCCAGCGCCTCCCTGCGACCTTAGTCAGGTCGTCCGACCACCTGGTCGGTGGGTGTCCAACGCTGCGCTTGCCGGTACGTGGTCGCCATTCCAGAACCTATATTTATAATACAGATGAACAAATTATAGGTAGGTTTATAGGTAGGTGTATTTTATTTATAGTTAGGTTGTATTTATAGGTAGGTTTTAATTTATAGTTAGGTTTTTATTTTAGACTAGCTGTTGCCCGCGGCTCCGCCCGCGTTAGTGTCGATCCCTCGGGAACAGTAGAATTTCCCGGAATCAAACATACCCTATGTCCTTCCTCGGGCCTCACACCTCCATACCAAATTTCATCCAAATCAGTTCAATGGTTGAAGCATAAAAGAACGACAGACAGAGTTACTTTCGCATTTATAATATTAGTATGGAAGTATGGATATTATTTATACTTCTAAGTCCAGAAATGAGTAAATTTCCATAAAACCTTTACCCCCCTCCCATTTTACCCATTTAGGAGTGAATTTTGTCCATTTCACCCACATATATGTTTTTTAATTGTAATCGAGAACTTACATACCTATTAATTTTCATACTTCATAATCCAGAAATGAGAAAATTTCCGAACAAACTTTACCCCCCTTCTGGGTGATTTTTTCCAGTTGACTTACACAGATCTTTTTCAATTACCTATTTTCATTCTTCTAAGTCTAGAAATAAGTAAATTCCTATACAATCTTTACCCCGCTATTTTACCCCTTCAGGGGAAAATATCGTTTTATTTTACCTACACAGATATTTTTAATTGTAACCTAGAACTTATATACTTATTTTCATACGTCTAAGTCCAGAATTAAGAAAATTTCCATACGAAGTTTATACCACCCACCCACCCCATTTTACCCCTTAAGGGGGGAATTTTGCAAATTTCATCTACCTACACACATCTTTTTTAATTTTAATCGAGAACTTATATACCTACTTTCATACTTCTAAGTCCAGAAATGAGAAAATTCCATATAAATTTTACCCCTTTAGAAGTTAAATTTCTTAAAAATCCTTTCTTAGCGCTCAAGAACCCCTGTACCAAATTTCAAGTTTCTAGGCCAGCAGTTTCGGTTGGTTTGCCGTTTGCCCGCGGCTACGCCGCCGCCGTTAGTGTCCATCCCTCAGGAACAGTTTGGACCCTTAAAGGGGTGACTCAGGTCATCAATATGAACAACTTTTTCTATGGGACCAATGCTGGGAACTAAAACAAAATTCGTCATTTCCATAAAAAAAGAGTCCCGCCGTCCGGCCAGTTTGTATGGGAATGTCGAATTTTTTTTGAGTTCCCAGCATTGTTCCCATAGGAAAAGTTGTTCATTTTGATGATCTGAGTCACTCCTTTAAGGGTCCAAAACGAAAAAAAAAATCACTGTGTATATTTGCAGGCAAACTAATGCCTTGAGTTCATTTAAATGTCGATATTTTTTTTTTAATGAACCGATTTTGATGAAACAAACTTTAGATGTTTTGCTGAGTTAAAACAAAGCAATTGGTGAAAGTTTGAAGTAAATCGGTTCAGTATTTTCGGAGATAATCGTGATCATACATACAGACAGACAGACAGACAGACAGACAGACAAAAAATTCGAAAAATTTTTTTTGCTTTCTATTATTCTTTTTAGGTGTCCCTCTATCCATTTCAGTCAAAAATTCTAAATGTACAGACAAAATATTTTTACTGTTTTATTAATCGTGATCATACATACAGACAGACAGACAGACAGACAGACAGACAGACAGACAAAAAATTCGAAAAAATTTTTTTTGCTTTCTATTATTCTTTTTAGGTGTCCCTCTATCCATTTCAGTCAAAAATTCTAAATGTACAGACAAAATATTTTTACTGTTTTATTATATGTATAGATTTAATTAATTTTTAGGTTTGTAGTTAGTAAAGATGAACAAATAAATATGTTATCTATCTATCTTCCTTTCACACTTCAACCATTGAACGAATTTGGTATGGAGGTAAAGGGCAGCCGGGACCACCGGCTTAACGTGCCTTCCGAAGCACGGAATCATCTTTATTATCAGACAATCAGGTGATTCAAGCCTGCAATGTCCTAACCAAACTGGAAACAACTAAACAAAGTTTGCTTCCGGTGGGAATCGAACCCACGACCCCCGGGTCAACAGGCAAACGCCTTAACCACTGGATCACGGAGGCTGTTGAATTTTATTTACACGACAGCAGCGTCGGAAGCACAAGAAGCCAAAGAAACTGCACTCGCCAACCCGCCTGCCAAGCGTGGTGAGTATGGCAATATCCTCCCATGGAACGAGGAATCCTTGTGAGAGGCCTTTGTCCAGCAGATGATGATGATGATGATGATTGTCGTCATTAGATTACAAGTGAAAGAACTAAAACACGGATCTCTTCGTATAGAATGACTAGCTCCGTGGCGCAGCGGTCAACACGCCTGCCTGGGAGTGACCGGGTTCGATCCCCGGCCAGGTCAAGATGGAAAATGATCTTTTTCAGATTGGCCGGGGTCTTGGATGTTTATCTATATATGTATTTGTTATAAAATATAGTATCGTTGAGTTAGTATCCCATAACACAAGTCTTGAACTTACTTTGGGGCTAGCTCAATCTGTGTGATTTATCCGTATATATTCTTGACCGGTTTTTATAGGCTTTAACTTTGCGTGTCGAGTTTTAATTCTTACTAATATAATAAAGGCGAAAGTTTGTAAGTATGTATATATATATAGATGTATGTATGTTTGTCACTATTTCACGCCAAAACGGCTGAACGCATTTTGACGAATTTTGCACACAGATAGGTTTATTACCTGGATTAACGCACAGGCAATTAATCTCGAGAAAAAATACTGTTTCCACGGGATCGACATTAACGTGAGCAGAGTCACGGGCGACAGCTAGTATGCATTTAAATATGTGCTCACATGATTAAGATAAGTGTGAAATATTATGAAACCAAACGAATCCGCAGGAATTTCGCGTGACCATACAGGCGCCACCCACCGGCACTGGATCTAGAACTATCTGACGCGGGGCAAAACCTAAAATGGCGCCCCCTGCCGATAGCGTGTAACATAACCAACGAAGTCCCCTTAAAGGGGTGCCTCTACTTACTTACTTAAAGGGGTGACTCAGCCCATCAAAATTAACAACTTTTCCTATGGGACCAATGCTGGGAACTCAAAAAAAACTTCCATTTTCATACAAATGTTCGGTCGGAAAGGAAATTAGTATGAAAATGTCAAAAAAAATTGAGTTCCCAACATTGGTCCCATAGGAAAAGTTGTTCATTTTGATTAGCTGACTTGGTTGTTTATGTTACACGGTGTGTAGCTTTTTCATCATTATTCAGTTTGAATGACCGGAATAGTAAAACAGGGCTGGCCTCGCACATACCGTGACCAGATTACGGACGTTGCCAAAGAGTAGGTCAGGAGAACTCGAAACGTGAAGAAAGTGATGGATAGATGAAGCGAAAGAGGTTTGTAAGGATCGCAGCAAGTGAAGATCCTTCATCATCAGGTCCTTTTTAGTCTCCACTGCAGGAGCACGACCCTCTCTGTACTACTAGGGCCATACTTGGCCAGAGCAGCCAGAGGACTTGGCCTACACTCTCCACGCTGGCCAGACGGGCTGGAGAGGTGTCTTAGATGTTAGTGAAGATCCTTAGTCTCTGCCTTTCCCACTGGAAAGAGGCTGGATAATATGTAAAGAAAACCCTATCCGATACTTGAAGGGGTGAATCAGCCCGTCAATATGAACAACTTTTCCTATCAAATTCAATTCAAAACTGGGAAAAAAAATGGTAATTTTCAAACAAAAATGTTCGGCTAAGGGTCAATTTGTATGCAAACGTCAAAAATATGAGTTTTTGGGCACCCCCTAACTGCTTCCCGGGGTAGGCGCCCCTATTTGCTCGCCCTAGATACGGGGCTCCGCCTACGGTTAATCTGTGTCCGCTATTGTCACCCAAATGTAGGCTGGTGTTGCCAATAGGACCTTGGGATGAGCAAATGAAAATTGGTGATTATATATTTTATGAATACATTTGACTACTGTTGACCTGCCCGTATACATACATACATTGAAACATCACGTTTCTTCCCTTTTTTGCACGATTTTTATTAGCTTCACTTGTAACTTTTGTTTGTAACCGACTTCTTTGAACTCGATTATAATAAATAAATAAATATATACGGACAAATCACACAGATTGATTTAGCCCCAAAGTAAGTTCGAGACTTGGGTTATGGGATACTAACTCAAAGATACTATATTTTATAACAAATACATTTATAGATAAACATCCAAGATCCAGGCCAATCTGAAAACGATCATTTTCCATCTTGATCTAGCCGGGGATCGAACCCGGGCACTCTCGTGTCGCAGGCTGGCGTGTTAACCACTGCGCCACGGAGCTCGCCAATTTTGAACCACTTTAAACGGTTAGGTTTAATTTTTTGTAGACTTACTTATCAAGGACCGATGACAATACAATAATTTGATAAAAACGTGTTTTTAAAATATTTATTGACCGAGCGAGCGAAGCGTCTCAGTTTCGACAGGCCGAAAATTCTTTTGTCCATCTGTCTGTCTGTCTGTTCTCGCCTACAGGTCGCATTTCTCAACCAATTCTCATGAAATTTTGTGAGCAGGTTCGGTAATTATATAGAATTTTTTAATCGAGACATATGGGGATCCGAAACTTAAGAAAACTCATAGCACAGCTATTTGAAAAAGAATTCAAAATTGTCATTAGACTTTTTTGTTATTCTTATTACGACGCAACTTTTTTGTCTGAACAACTTTATTATATGATTAACTTGAACGTGTTTATAGTCGGAAATTTGCCCAAAAGTTGTCTGAAATCGATTTCCTGTATATTTTTTTGTATTAGTGCATTCAGTATGATGTCGTAAATACAAATCTATGGTATGACAAGGTATGAAAATGGTGCGTAGTAACTGTGACGTCGTAACTGAAGGAAATCATCCTTTAGTCAATTAGCATAACAGCAACAGATATATTTTAGAGCACTGAAGGCAAATGTGGATGTTGGTTGTAAGGGCTCGCGAGGTCTACTGTTCTCACAGAACCACTAGTTTATGTTATAGGACGACAAACTAGCAAGCGATCAACGCTGCCCATGGACAATTGCAACCCCAGAGTGTGACAGGAGCGTTGCCGGCCTTTCAAGGAGTTGAGGGAGGACATGGGGAGCGGGAATGGGGAAGAGGGGGAAGGATGGGCCTTCGCTTCTATTACTCACCGAACGAAGCATAGAAGCAGTAAAACTTCTACTCAAACCTTGCGGACCTCTTCAACCCGTCCGACCTCTCCAACCCGTCTGGCCAGCGAGGAGAGTGTAGGCCAAATCCTCTGTCTGCTCAGGCCAAGTATGGCTCCGGTAGTATATAGAGGGTCATGCTCCTGCAGTGAAGACTAAAAGACATGATGATGATGATGATGAAACCTTGCGGAGTAGACAGAGCCTAGGTCTTTAAGACCTAAAAGCCGCGTTTTGCATAAGGTGGGCAACGAAATCAAAATAGTGATGGATTGCTAGCCGCATCGCCGTGTACACATACAACACAATAGGCGCACCGGTTTCCCACGGATAGATATAGGTATTAATTATATAGCCTATGTTAATCAGTGATAAAGAAGGTTAGATTCTAATGGTAAAAGATTTTTTCAAATCAGTCCAGTAGTTTCAGAGCCTATTCTATGCAAACAAACAATCAAATCTTTCCTCTTTATAATGTTAGTGTTGAAAATATATTTTTTAATTGTTCATCATCATCATCATGTCGTGTAGGTGTCACGGTCAATCGACCACGCACACCCTGGTGTCAGAGTTCTTCGGAAACCTCTCGGCCTCTGACGTGGATCCTTTAACGACTACCAGATGGCAGCCGGGACCAACGGCTTACGTGCCTTCCGAAGCACGGAATCATCTTTATTATCAGACAATCAGGTGATTCAAGCCTGCAATGTCCTAACCAAAGGATTTAAGACGGGGATTGGGGTACTATCTCACTCAGATGAATAGTGAACACCAAGTAGCAACGCGAAAGGCCGGAGCGCGTACCCTATGCCATATTTGCAACCACTGGACAAGCTGTTGAGAATAACACCACTGACCTGGAATATCTTAAGGGCTCGTACTACCTCACACTGCTTTACGTGATTGTCTGTTATATCAGTCAACAGCCTCCGTGGTCCAGTGGTTAAGGCGTTTGCCTGTTGACCCGGGGGTCGTGGGTTCGATTCCCACCGGAAGCATACTTTGTTTAGTTGTTTCCAGTTTGGTTAGGACATTGCAGGCTTGAATCACCTGATTGTCTGATAATAAAGATGATTCCGTGCTTCGGAAGGCACGTTAAGCCGATGGTCCCGGCTGCCATCTGGTAGTCGTTAAAGGAACCACGTCAGAGGCCGAGAGGCGGTTCCGAATAACTCTGACACCAGGGTGTGCATGGTCGATTGACCGTGACACCTACTCGAAATGATGATGATATCAATAATAATGAAATACTCAAGTTGAAATAAAAATGCAGCAAAGTTCAGGACTAACTCTGGTAACTATCTGACTCAAAAAAACGATTGCGTTAAATTTTCTCGATAGAAAATAATTGTAAAGTTGCCTCTGAATCACGTCTAATGTTTTCACCAAATACATTAAAATTAAGCTTGAAACTTTCGATTATAATTGCATTACAGATAAGGCAGCCATCATGATTTTTTTTTGATTGTTCTTTAAAACCCTTGATTATTCTTTAAAAACGAAAATATCCAAAGTAGCCAACGCGTTTAGACCATCCGCGTTTGTACCACCACGCCGCCTGGCCTATAGCGGGCCCTTAAGATGATCTTCACATTGATTGATATTATGTTAAGTTATAATGACAATTTCCTATATGTTGAAATAAGGAAAACTAGGCCCTTCGACCTTTGATAACCTTTTATATGTGTTAATTAAAAAATTGTTGGACAGTCGGTTACATATTAGGCGTGACAAATATAAGTTTTAAGGATGAATTATTATATAATATGTTTCTATGTTGTATTGTTAAACAAAACAAACCATTTTCAAGTAGCCTAAATACAGCCAGGAGCTGCTACTTGTTTTTCCCCTTATATCCGAGTGTCATCATCGTCATCAGCTCTTTTTAGTCTCCACTGCAGGAGCATGACCCTCTCTGTACTACCGGAGCCATACTCGGACAGAGCAGATAGAGGATTTGGCCTACACTCTCCTCGCTGGCCAGATGGATTGGAGAGGTCTCATTGATGTTTATGAGCTTTGTTTAGCTTGTATTTCCTAAGTCGCCTCTTACGACCTCAATGGGAAGACTTGGAGTGGTCCTATTCTGCAATGCCGGGAACCACACATCGCTTGTTCGGCGCTCTCGCTTGCACACGGAACCTCACACTTGCGTGCAGCCAGCGTTCATCAATACTAATAATAATCATAAATCATCAATACTAATAATAATCATAAATCATCAATACTAATAATAATCATCAATCATCAATACTAATAATAATCATCAATCATCAATACTAATAATAATCATCAATCATCAATACTAATAATAATCATCAATCATCAATACTAATAATAATCATCAATCATCAATCCTAATAAATAAATCTGTAAGGGTTGGTCATGGAGTAAGTTACTTTGTTTTCAGAGATATCGTGTTATATACATGTCGTGAGCTCTATACATGATACTGAAACTAAATTGACGATTCTTAGTTTTTTTTTCTGTTTGTATGTATGTATTTATTTTTATAGTTTTTATCCAAAAAATTACAAGTTAAATGATAATGCTTATGTGTACATTCGATTGTTTATTTATCTGTAAGAAAAAAAAAATGTATATGTATGTTCCTCCATAACTCTTAAACGAATTAACTGAATTTTCTAAAACTTGGTAGATCATATAGACGTACACAGGATAGGCTATTTAATTTTTTCTCCCGTTATGATAAGACGTGGCTCCCATACAAACGCGAATGGTGACTCGGGCTAGTTGATTTATATGACACTAGCTGTTGCCCGCGGCTCCGCCCGCGTTAATGTCGTTCCCTTCGGAACAGTAGAAATGATAAAAATTCCATACAAACCCCTGCCCCTTTGCTTTTTCCCCTTAAGGGGGAATTTAATACATTTCACCTGCATAGATCTTTAGCCCTTAAGGAGGGGATTTTGCCCATTTCACCTACACAGATATTTTTTTTATTGTAATGGAGAACTTCTTATTGTCATATTTCTAAGTAAATAAAAAAAATCCATACAAACTTTACCCCACCTATTCTACCCCTTCAAGGGGAAATTTCGACCATTTTAACTACACAGATCTTTTTAATTGTAATGTAAACATATATACTTATTTTTATACTTCTATGTCCAGAAATGAGAAAATTTCCATACAACCACCCGCCCTTTATCCCTTAAGGGGGAAATTTGTACATTTCACCTACACAGATCTTTTTTAATTGTAACCTAGAACGTATATACTTATTTTCATACCTCTAAGTCTAGAAATGGCAAAACTCCATACAAACTTTACCCCCTATTTACCCTTTCAAGGGAGAATGTTGTCTGGTTCACCTAAACAGATCTTTTTTTAATTTTAATTGAGAACATGCGTACCTACTTTCAAACTTCTAAGTCCAGAAATTGGAAAATTCCATAAAACTTCAACCCCTTTGATTTTCTAAAAATCCTTTCTTAGTGCTCATTTACATCATAAAAAGAATCCCTGTGCCAAATATCAATTGTTTCTGCGCACAGTAGTTTCGGCTGTGCGTTGATATATAAGTCAGGTTTGCCTTTGGCCCGCAGCTCCGCCCGCATAAGTGTCGATTTCTCAGGAACAGTAGAATTATTAGTTGAACCCGGAATACATTAGTTCATGACTTTCAATGAAACACCTTAATATTGAATTTCAATTAAATAACTTCAAAAACGGAAAGTTTCATACTAACTTTGCATCCCCGTTATATCCCCTTAAGGGATGATTTTAAGAAAAATATTTTACTCGTGTTTCATGCCTTTTAGTAAAGAACCTTCATGCTGAATTTCATTCGACTAACTTCAAAAATAGCAAAGTTTCATGCTTACTTTGCACCCCTATTTTACCTCCTTAAGGGATGATTTTTGAGTAAAATATTTTACTCGTGTTTCATACCTTTCAGTAAAGAACCTTCATGTTGAATTTCATTCGAATAACTTCAAAAACAACAAAGTTTCATACTAACTTTGCAACCCGTTTGTCCCCCTAAGGAGATGAATTGCCAAAAATCCTTTCTTAGTGCTCCCCTACGTTATAAAAGGAACCCCTGTGCAAAATTTCAAGTTTCTAACCCTTATAGTTTAGGCCCTGCGTTGATATGTCAGTCAGTCAGTCAGCTTCTCCTTTTTTTTAGTATGGATTACTATGGATAGTATGGATAGGTATAATGCTGTGGTATAATGATGATGAATTGACTTTTATTTTATTTTTGCTGTATGTTTGCAGGCAAACTCATGCCTTGAGTTCATTCAAATGACGATAACTTTTTTTTTAATGAACCGTTTTTGATGAAACAAACTTTAAATGTTAAACTGAGTTAAAACAAAGCAATTGGTGAAAGTTTGAAGTAAATCGGTTCAGTATTTTCGGAGATAATCGTGATCATACATACATACAGACAGACAGACAGACAGACAGACAGACAGACAGACAGACAGACAAGAAATTCCAAAAAAATTTTTTTGCTTTCTATTATTCTTTTTAAGTGTCCCTCTATATATTTCAGTCAAAAATTCGAAATGTACAGACAAAATAATTTTACTGTTTTATTATATGTATATAGATTACCACGTCAAAAATATTATAGTATATACATCGTGAAATTTTGATCGTTCTGGACCCTTAAAGGGGTTATTCAGCCCGTCGACATGAACAACTTTTCCTATGGGACCAATGCTGGTAACTTAACTTTTTTTTTGACGTTCCCATACAAATTGACCGGGCGGCCGAACATTTTTGTATGGAACTGACCTTTTTTTTGAGTTTCCAGCATTGGTCCCATAAGAAAAGTTGTTCATATCGATAAGCTGAATCACACCCCAGAACGATCAAAATTTCACCGTGTATGGTATAGTTGGATTTGGCATTATAAATGTTAAGGTGGATGTGTGGGCCACTGTACGCGTTATTTCTCTGTCATCGCTAGAAAGTTTAAGAACATATTAGGGTCAGATTGATAGTGTTTTTAAGAAAATGATGTAATTATGTTTGTGCACATATGTCTATTTAATTGCCTATTAAAGTTTCTCATTTAAAATATCTGTCAATAATTTTTTTTATCCGTTTATCACATACAGGTTTTTATAATTTCGTTATCGCCAAACTGTAAAACAGTTTGTTGGCGAAGACAATGCACTCACTTTTAACTCTAACCTTAATTAACTTATCTAATTTTATATCTAATTATATATTATATATATAATTAGATATTATATATTTAATCTAATTATATATTATATATATAATTAGATATTACATTGGATTATATTTGGACACCCCCTTAACTGGTTGAGGCCTCTATTTGCTCGCCCTAGATACAGGCTCCGCCTACGGTTAATCTGTGTCCGCTATTGTCACCCAAATGTAGGCTGGTGTTGCCAATAGGACCTTGGGATGAGCAAATGAAAACTGGTGATTATATATTTTATGAATACATTTGACTACTGTTGACCTGCCCGTATACATACATACATTGAAACATCACGTTTCTTCCCTTTTTTGCACGCTTTTTATTAGCTTCACTTGTAACTTTTGTTTGTAACCGACTTCTTTGAACTCGATTATAATCTATACATATAATAAAACAGTAAAAATATTTTGTCTGTACATTTAGAATTTTTGACTGAAATGGATAGAGGGACACTTAAAAAGAATAATAGAAACCAAAAATGTTTTTTTCGAATTTCTTGTCTGTCTGTCTGTCTGTCTGTCTGTCTGTCTGTCTGTATGTATGATCACGATTATCTCCGAAAATACTGAACCGATTTGCTTCAAACTTTCATCAATTGCTTTGTTTTAACTCAGCAAAACATCTAAAGTTTGTTTCATCAAAATCGGTTCATTAAAAAAAAAGTTATCGTCATTTGAATGAACTCAAGGCATTAGTTTGCCTGCAAATATACACGGTGAATTTTTTATCGTTTTGGACCCTTAAAGGGGTGACTCAGACCATCAAAATGAACAACTTTTCCTATGGGAACAATGCTGGGAACTCAAAAAAAAATTCGACATTCCCATACAAACTGGCCCGGCGGTGGGATTCTTTTTTATGGAAATGACGAATTTTTTTTGAGTTTCCAGCATGGGCCCATATAAAAGTTGTTCGTATTGATGACCTGAGTCACCCCTTCAAGGGTCCAAACTGTTCCTGAGGGATGGACACTAACGGCGGCGGCGTAGGCGCGGGCAAACCGCAAACCAACCGAAACTGCTGCGCCTAGAAACTTGAAATTTGGTACAGAGGTTCTTTTAATGATCTGAGTGAGCGCTAAGAAAGGATATTAAGAAATTAACTTCTAAAGGGGTAAAATTTATATGGAATTTTCTGATTTCTGGACTTAGAAGTATGAAAGAGAGTATATAAGTTCTTGATTAAAATTAAAAAAGATGTGTGTAGGTAGATGAAATTTGCAAAATTCCCCCCTTAAGGCGTAAAATGGGGGTGGGTAGGTGGTAGGTATAAACTTTGTATGGAAATTTTCTCATTTTTGGACTTAGACGTATGAAAATAAGAATATAAGTTCTAGGTTACAATTAAAAATATCTGTGTTCCCCTGAAGGGGTAAAATAGCGGGATAAAGATTGTATAGGAATTTACTGATATATTATATGGAATAACAATTTATTTAACACACACAGAATTCACAACAGTTTCGTCAATATAATAACTTACTTTAGGAATTTACTTATTTCTAGACTTAGAAGTATGAAAATAGGTAAATAAATTCACGATTACAATTGAAAAAGATCTGTGTAGGTCAACCGGAAAAAAATCCCCCAGAAGGGAGTTTGTTTGGAAATTTTCTCATTTCTGGACTATGAAGTATGAAAATAAATAGGTATGTAAGTTCTCGATTACAATTAAAAAACATATATGTGGGTGAAATGGACAAAATTCACTCCTAAAGGGGTAAAATGGGAGGGTAAAGGTTTTATGGAAATATTCTCATTTCTGGACTTAGAAGTATAAATAATATCCATACTTCCATACTAATACTAATATTATAAATGCGAAAGTAACTCTGTCCGTCGTTTTTTTACGCTTCAACCATTGAACTGATTTGAAAGAAATTTGGTATGGAGGTGTGAGGCCCGAGGAAGGACATAGGGTATGTTTGATTTCGGGAAATTCTACTGTTCCCGAGGGATCGACACTAACGCGGGCGGAGCCGCGGGCAACAGCTAGTAAATAAATATATATGGACAAATCACACAGATTGAGCTAGCCCCAAGTAAGTTCGAGACTTATGTTATGGGATACTAACTCAACGATACTATATTACATAACAAATATGTATATAGATAAACATCCAAGACCCAGGTCAATCTGAATAGAATAGAAATATTTATTTGCATTAAAAATATTATTTTTCATCTTGACCTGACCGGGGATCGAACCCGGGACCTTCATGGTGCCGGCCTGGCGTGATGACCACTAGGCCACAGAGCGTCAATCATCAAAGGATTTATCTCTTAGTTAAAGAGTTCGAATTGATTTGCACAAGTTTGTAAAAGTTTCAGGTGTGAAAATGTGTTGTACACGATAAAAATTGTACAACGATAATTTTACGTGATAACGGTGGAAGAGAGATAGATGCGTCACAAGCTGAAAGCTTAGGCCGATCATCATCAGGTCTTTTTTTTAGTCTCCAATGCAGGAGCATGACCCTCTCTGTACTACCGAAGCCATACTCGGCCAGAGCAGACAGAGGATTTGACCTACACTCTCCTCGCTGGCCAGACGGGTTGGAGAGGTCTCATTGATGTTTATGAGCTTTGTTTAGCTTGTATTTCCTAAATCGCCTCTTACGACATCCATGGGATGACTTGGAGTGGTCCTATTCTACTCTGCCGAAAACCACACGGCTTAGGCCGATCGTGTCTCTCTATAGCACCGCGCTCAAGCTTGCACACGGAACGTGACATTTTTTCGTGCGTTATCACGTCAAAACTGCTTTCTTTTCATAAATATGGTCAGGTACAGATAAATAGTTCGTTTATTTGACACTAGTTACTCGACCCGGCTTCGCATGGGTGTAATGTCACAGATTAACCTCACTTAAGCGTATGCCTTCGCTCGCGACAGCTCTTACACAAAAAACTAACATGGCAAGCATGTCACTTTGTTTGACAGCTAGATGACAGTGGCAGGTACTCGGTCCTGTCGGTTTGGTCGGTACTGGTATTATTTTGTTTTGTTGTTTGTTTGGTTGGATCATTGGTTTGGATAATACTTGCTTAAATTTGAAGGTTAGCACGGACTATCTGACAATTATTATTGAATGTAAATAGTCGTAAAGTCGTATTTTTTGTTTGGTACATTTTGGCGATGGCATTGACATTGACATTTTTTTAAATAAAAACCGGATATGTTAAGTTCAAGCACTGTACATACAGCCTTATGGGTACGTCACTTCCGGCAAATTAATTATTTAATTTAAACATTTTTATTTTAATAACTACGCAACATTTAAAAAAATCTAAAATATACGGGTCCTCTCTGTTTTCGCTGTCTATTTGAAAAACAAGTAAAAAAAGGTCATCAACATTTTTGTCATATGGTCAGTCTTAGTCTACTAACGCAAAATTAGTCAAGTTTTGCAAATATAGACTCTCAGACTCGAGGTTTTTACAACACTCGATCTAAGCGAACAAACGCAGAAAGCAACTTCTTTTATACTGTGTTATGATAAAGATGAAAAATAGATTGAACAGATATATCATCATCATCATCATCTCAGCCGCAAGAAGTCCACTGCTGGACATAGGCCTCTCCCAAGGATTTCCAATATGACCGGTTGGAAGCGGCCTGCATCAAGCGTCTTCCTGCGACCTTGGTTAGGTCGTCCGACCACCTTGTCGGTGGGTGTCCAACGCTGCGCTTGCCGGTATGTGGTCGCCATTCGAGCACCTTTCTGCCCCATCGGCCATCGGTTTATACTGCTACAGATGTATAATGAGGTCAAAGGCTAAACATAATGAAATGTCCTTAACCTTTAGTCCAAATTACATTTATATTACAGTTAAATGATACTGCGAGTCATCCTATGCACAGTTATATTGCAATTAAAAACGAAACTTGTATAAAATTAGGGTTCCTTTGTAAAATCTATGCGGCGTATTGAATATCTCTATTGCGCAGTGGGTAAGGTTGCCTTTGAGTTAGGGGGTGTCGGGTTTGAATCATTATGATTTTATTTATGTCAATAGGCGATGCGGCTAGCAACCCATCACTATTTGATTCCGTTTTCCATCTACACGCCCACCGACATGCTAAATGTGGCCATAAGGTCTTATAGACCTAGGCTCTGTCTATTCCGCTGGGGAAAAAGACGTGATACTATGTATGTATGTATGATTTTATTAGATTTATGTAAAAAAAATGATTTGAATAAATGAATTCCAAAGAAAAGGTAACGAAAGACAACGCGAAGATAATCCATACTAATATTATAAATGCGAAAGTGAGTTTATTTGTTACGCTTTCGCGTAACGGTGTCAACATATCTAATGAACGCTATGGTGTCAACATAGCGGAGTTGGTAGGCTAGCAGCTCGCCTCGCGCTATGATAAGATACTCCACTGTCATTTTTCCGTCTTTCCTTGCATTTCCTGCACTATTTTACTACACAAGATGTCATTTTTATCTTAACTCGTTAAGATTTCGCCGATGTTTACAAAAAATTAGTCGTTAAATGCTTTTATCGACGCGTCCTTCCGTCACGGAGCGCGCGGCAGACTAGTTCGCGAAAAAATCTACTTTTTAAGCCCCGCCCGCTTTGATCTACTTTGTGTGGTGTCAGTTTTTGAGCGCAATGCTGCTTCCATAGTTTAACTAATTCAATGGTCGATATGATGCCCCACTATGTAGAGCAATCTATGCCACAGTATATAAATATAATATTGTACTGAACCAACCATATAAAGCGAATCTTTCATAACTAAATGAGCATCCCATATGTACCATTTGCAAAGCTAAGAGTAATATTATGTATATTTAATACATATAACCTTTCTATTTTCCTTCCTGCTCGAGCTATGTCAAGGGTAAGTGCATCCTATTCGATGTAGCTGTTATGATAGACGTAATGTTCTAAGAGGATGTAGAAAATAATGGGAAAACCGGTCTCGATATTTGTTGTCATCATCATCAGGTGTTTTTAGTCTCCACTGCAGAAGCATGACCCTCATTGATGTTTATGAGCTTTGTTTAGCTTGTATTTCCTAAGTCGCCTCTTTTGTATGGATATGCCGAATAGGCTAGTTTCCTAAAAAAATATAATTAGTCCGTCAGTTAGATATTCAAAAAATATTGGACACGTATTTCTTCTTTTGTCGATTAAACAAAAAATGATAAAGATATAGCCCTTTGAAATTCCGTGTGACGTCATAGTTTGCTACAATTTTAAGCAAACTTTGACGTCACGAGCCCCCACTCCTGAACTTTGACGCGCTTTATCTTTATTATGTATTGTTTATTTGACAAAAGAAAAAAATACGTGTCCAATATTTTTTGATTATCTAACTGACGGACTAATTGTTATGTTATTATTACGACCTAGGAAACTAGCCTATTGTTTTTTGAGTTCCCAGCATTGTTCCCATAGGAAAAGTTGTTCATATTGACGGGTTCGACTATGGCTCAATGTACGTACACGCTGTATTTATCAGTACCTACCAAAGGATTATCCTATCTCTATGTACAGTCAGGGACAGAGATACAGGTAACTCTGTCCCTGACTGTACATAGAGGGGTTGGTCAGGACCAAGCCATCTACCTATATTGTGAGTTTTCTGATAAACTATAAATAAAAATAATAACATGAATTTATATACATCATCATCATTTCGAGTAGGTGTCACGGTCAATCGACCATGCACACCCTGGTGTCAGAGTTCTTCGGGACCGCCTCTCGGCCTCTGACGTTGTTCTTTTAACGACTAACAGATAGCAGCTGGGATCAACGGCTTAACGTGCCTTCCGAAGCACGGAATCATCTTTATTATCAGGCAATTAGGTGATTCAAGCCTGCAATGTCCTAACCAAACTGGAAACAACTAAACAAAGTATGCTTCCGGTGGGAATCGAACCCACGACCCCCGGGTCAACAGGCAAACGCCTTAACCACTGGACCACGGAGGCTGTTACGCCGTCTCTATGGAAATGACACACCTCTATATTTGATTTCTCTAATGACAAAGGCATCTATGCCCTTGCTTACAGCATGTCATTGTTTTAAGTGAGTCATAGGCAAAGGCGTGAAATTATGTTTAACCTTTATGTCTATGATTTCATCTACCACCTGTTGTGACACAAATATAAATAAATAAATATTTTATATATATATATATATATATACGGACATATCACACAAATTGAGCTAGCCCCACAGTAAGTTGTGAACTTGTGTCGTAGGATACTTACTCAACGATACTATATTTTATAATACATACCTACATACATACATAATATCACGTCTTTTTCCCTTACGGGGTAGACAGAGCCCTGGTCTATAAGACCTGAAGGCCACGTTTAGCATGTTGGTGGGCATTAGGTGAAAAACGGAATCAAAATAGGGTTGCTAGCCGCATCGCCTATTAACATGACTCCACGGAATTTTGCCCGTTCCCTCGTTTGGCTTTTACGATCTGCGCGGGAAGAGACGCAGTTGGTACATTCTACGTTTTTTTCTTTTCTCCCAGACCAGCATGGAAGAGATTTTTTACTCGATACTTATCTTGGATATAACATCCAAGACCCAGGTCAATCTGAAAAAGATCGTTTCCCATCATGACCTGACCGGGGATCTAACCCGAGAACACTCGTGTCGCAGGCTGGGCGTGTTGTGAACTCGCCTAAATATCAAGTAACGCATTATAAATATTGGTCCTGCAGTTCCAAAACTTGAGACTTTTCGTTGGGAAATTACCTCATCTTTTTGAATAACTTTTGAAATATGTATATCTCATATAGTTTTTGAGATATTTGTGAAAAACCAAATCTCCTTTTTATTCACTTAATTAATTAAATTAAGTGAATAAAAAAAAGCCAATGACAAAAACGGTACATACTAAAAGTATAACTCCATCTTTTTTTTTCACTTTCGAAGCGTAGTTTTTGCATCTTTTCACTGTACCTTCGTCATTGCGAGACGTGTGAGTGCTAGCGCGGTTTATTGACACTGTGGACAAAACAGCTCCGAAACTCGATTAGTGCGCTGTTTTGCCAATGCCACTTTTCGAGCGCGAATCGTGATCTACCATCATATTTGATCGAAGATTCGCGGTGTATTAGTCCAACGAAAAGTATAATACTCATTGTATTTACTCAAGATCTTTATCTCTGATCTATCGGAGTTAATGTCAAGGTCGCCTCATCCTTTGTTGAAATTAGGGCTACCACCTACAAGATGTTTATATTATGTACTAAAAACGGGTCACTCACGTGCTATTTTGTCGGGATTGCCGACTATAGTTTCGGACTCGTCAGGAGCCCATTTTCAAGGCGAGTGCGAGACGCGCGGCGGAGGGTCCCGAACTAACTGCTCTCGACGCTCCGCTCGTGCGGCGGCTCGTGCCGCCCTTTTGGAGGGGAGAGCCAGGTCGGTCGCAGGACCCTGGTGATGAGTAGTCACGGAGGTAGTGGATCCCATTTCTTCCTCGTCGGTGTCTGGTGACGGTACGTGTGTGTGGAAAGAGCTAATCGTATCGGCCTCTACTGACTCTGTGTGCTTTAAGTTACGAGTATCATTCCCTTGAAGAATCGGTTTCCAGGTTGCGGGTAAACCCGCTTATTTCCAGGGTGAGTGACCCGTTTTTAGTACATAATGTCTGTATCTCACGTTAGTTTCAATGATATAAAGATGTTTATAATTTCAAATGTATTGTTGTATGTCTGTATGTGATGTATTACAAGTAAATTTGGTTCAATTTGTAATATATTAAATTAATAATATAAATAAAACTCAGATGAGCCCGCCCATTCATGCTACTAGCATGAATGGGCTGTCTCATGTGAGTTGTGAGAGAGAAGTACCACACTCCCACAGAAAATCGACGTTTGAGTAGAAGAGTTCAAAACGATCAAAATAATACCGTGCATATATAATTATGTAAAGAAAACCTGTCCGATCCTTGCAGGGGTGATGCAGCCCGTCGATATGAACAACTTTTCCTATGGGGTCAAAGCTGGACACTCAAAAAAAAATCAGTTCTATACAAAAAAATCCGCCGCCTGGTCAATTTGTATGGGAACGTCAAAAAAACATTTGAGTTCCCAGCATTGGTCCCATTGGAAAAGTTGTCTCATATCGACGGGCTGAATCACCCCTTAAAGGTCCCAGAACGATCAAAATTTCTCTGTGTATATAAAAACAATTATTTCACAACCCTAGCTGAACGGGTTGTACTGAACCAATGACCTTTAGACACTGGAATGTTAAACATAAAAGGATATGATTTATCAAACTAATTTGATGTGACAACTACGGAAAAGGTTCAATGTTGGTACCATGCAAAGATATAAAACTCCCACGTAGTTTTATATACATTCTTATTAATACCATGTATATAATGCTATCTGATTGCGGTCAAACGGAATTATAATTCTACTAGCTTTCGCCCGCGGCTTCGCCCGCGTCAATGTCGATCCCTCGGGAAAAGTACTTTTTCCCGGGATAAAAGGTAGCCGATGTCCTTCTTCGTACTCCAGAGAACTTGTATGCACAATTTCATGATGATTGGTTCAGTAATTACGGCGTCGCTTTCACGCAGCAACCAATAAACAAACTCACTTTCGCATTTATAATATTAGTAAGGATAGTAAGGATAAGGATTTCTACATCTACAATAATATTATAAAGAGGAAATATTTATATAGATTTATTTTTAACGTAAATCTTACTTTTGTTCCTTTGACGATCGCGGGACAAACTACTTAGGTGATTCAAGTGAGCTGATCGAGCGCATTGTGGGCGCGCGTGCCACGCCCCTTGCCATTTATTTATTATAATGTTTTTGTTGTTCTGCAGCACGAACCAGGGAACCAAAAATAAAAGGAACTGATTGCTCGTATCGTATATGATACAGACTTTCGCCCATTCCCTAAACCGGCTTTTACTATTTATTACTATACTATATTATACTCAGCCGTGTGGTATCCGGCAGAGTAGAATAGGACCACTCCAAGTCTTCCCGTGGATGTCGTAGAAGGCGATTTAGGAAATACAAGCTAAACAAAGCTTATAAACATCTAAGACACCTCTCCAACCCGTCTGGCCAGCGTGGAGAGTGTAGGCCAAGTCCTCTGGCTGCTCTAGCCACGTATGGCCCTAGTAGTACAGAGAGGGTCGTGCTCCTGTAGTGGAGACTAAAAAGGACCTGATGATGATGATGATGATGATTATACTCCGACCAGAAGGAGATATAGACAATATTTTCCAAGCTTCTAGTATTTTATAGTAATCAAATGAAGTTACGTAAAACGGATGCATTGTAGCAGACGTTATTAATTGATGCGAAGATAATGACTAAATCCATTGTACTACGTGACGTGGGACCGGTTCCGGAAATAGGTTTGTAGTTCCGGTCCCGAAGGTTTACTCGACTATCCCAAAAAGGAGTATTTTGTATTCAGTTCATGTGTGAGCGAGCTTTTTCATGTGACTTTATTCGTGTAATATACTAATCCTTACTAATATTATAAATGCGAAAGTGAGTTTGTTTGTTTGTTACGCATTCACGCCGTAACTACTGAACCGATCATCATGAAATTTGATCGGGAAAACCTTTTATCCCGGAAAAAAGTACTATTCCCGAGGGATCGACATTGACGCGGGCGGAGCCGCGGGCGAAAGCTAGTCCTTATCCTTACTAATATTATAAATGCGAAAGTGAGTTTGTTCGTTTATTTGTTTGTTTGTTACGCTTTCACGCCGTAACTACTGAACCGATCATCATGAAATTTTGCATACAAGTTCTCTGGCGTACGGAGAAGGACATAGGCTACCTTTTATCCCGGAAAAAAGTACTATTCCCGAGGGATCGACATTGACGCGGGCGGAGCCGCGGGCGAAACTAGTCCTTATCCTTACTAATATTATAAATGCGAAAGTGAGTTTGTTTGTTTATTTGTTTGTTTGTTACGTTTTCACGCCGTAACTATTGAACCGATCATCATGAAATTTTGCATACAAGTTCTCTGGAGCACGGAGAAGGACATAGACTATCTTTTATCCCGGGAAAAAGTACTATTCCCGAGGGATCGACATTGATGCGGGCGGAGCCGCGGGCGAAAGCTAGTTAATAATATAAATGCGAAAGTAAGTTTGTTTGTTCCTCCTTCACGCCTTATCTACTGAACCGATCTTCATGAAATTTTGCATGTCTGGGGTTGAGAAAATATAGTAAGAAGGATATAGTGTATATTTTATTTAATCCGGGATAAAGTACTGTTCCCGTAGGATCGACATTGACGCGTGCGGAGTCGCGGGCGAAAGCTAGTTGCCTATAAAGTATTCTGATGTCTCATAATTCCAGCCGTTAATGTCCACTGCTTGACAAAGGCCTCTCCCAAGGATTCTTCATTACATAAGAGGATATTGCCATACTCACCACGCTTGGCAGGCGGGTTGGCGAGCGCAGTTTCTTTGGCTTCTTGTGCTTCCGACGCTTCTGCCCATCGAAAGCAATTCTAATCTATACGTTATAAAATTTCATCAAGATTCAGCCTGAAGATGAGGACCTCCGGTGCTTAGTGGTCATCATGCCAGTCTGTCACAGCGTAGGTCTCGGGTTTGATACCCGGTCAGAACAAGATGGAAAATGGATTGTTAACTATAAATGTGATTGTTATAAAATATAGTATCATTGAGAACCGGGAGCCGTGGGTTCGATTCCCATGCTTTTAGTGGTTTTCAGTTTGGTTAGGCCATTGCAGGCTTGAATCACCTGATTGTCTGATAATTAAGACGAATCCGTGCTTCGGAAAGTACGTTAAGGCGTTGGTTCCGGCCGCCATCTGGTAGTCGTTAAAGGAACCACGTCAGAGGCCGGCAGGTGGTTCCGAAGAACTCTGATACCAGGGTGTGCATGGTCGATTGATCGTGTCACCTACACGAAATGATGATGACTATACCACAAGTTTCGGACTTTGGGGCTAGGTCAGTCTCTGTGATTGGTCCATATATATTTATATTTATCATTAAGCAACCTTCAATACAAGAAGAGAAAACTGTGAATCACAATCTCAAGGCGCCATGACACATATTGTAGTCATCCCATTTTGCTACACATTTAACCGATTACGAATGAAAAGAAGGTCGTTCTGGGAATTTTGACTAAGTGAACGAGCGAGCGCGACATTGGAACCTTCAAAACACAAATCTGTTTTCTCGAAAGGCCTGGAATGCCTTTTCTTGAAAGGCGAAGGAAAGGGGTGTGACAAGAGAGTTGCCTCTGTCACACCCCTGGTGTTACAGTTGTCCATGGAAAGCAATCAAATGAGATTTAAATATTTGAATTGTGTTGTTTTGTATATGGTAAACTAAACTTTTATTTAGTTTTCGCATGAGTAAAGAAAATCAGTACCAAAAATACTGCAAAGTAATTTTCTAGCGAAGTAAAGTTTGGGTTTTTTTTATTTGATCTAATTTAGAGGAAATAAAATGATGCGCTAATTCGCTTCTTAAGTCCACCCAATACATGCTTGATTGATTGCAGGCTTGAATCACCTGATTGTCTGATAATAAAGATGATTCCGTGCTTCGGAAGGCACGTTAAGCCGTTGGTTAAGCTGTCATTTGGTAGTCGTTAAAGGAACCACGTCAGAGACCGAGAGGCGGTTCCGAAAAACTCTGACCCCAAGGATGCATGGTCGATTGACCGTCACACCTACTCGAAATGATGATGATGATGATAAGAACTCTTCTATCTCTTCACGAGTAAACAACTGGACTGATTTGGCTAATCCTTTTTTGTCGTGTTGATTTCTCTTATAACAAGGTTCCGAAATAAAATACGAAGAAAGTTGCGCGGTAAATTTAAAAAGAAGAGCTAATTAACTTTTTAAATGTAACCTTAGCATTGTATTGCCAGTCGTGTGACAGTTTTTATCTATTTATAAATAAAAAAATAATAAATATATAGGTACATATCACACAAATTGAGCTAGCCCCACACTAAGCCGTAAACTTGTGTCGTAGGACACTAACTCAACTATACTATATTTTATAATAGATACTTACATAGATAAACATCCAAGTCCCAGGTCAATCTGAAAAAGATTGTTTTCCATCATGACCTAACCGGGGATCGAACCCGTCCACGCTCGTGTCGCAGGCTGGCGTGTTAATCACTGCACCAAGAAGCTCACAAAGAATTAAGAGAGAACGTCTCTCGGTCAGATGGTTGTTAAATAATATTATTAGGCCTATTCTCAAAATAATTATCACATCCTTGTGCAGATGAATCACAACAATTCGGCGACTTCCCACTAGATGTCGCCTCGAAGATGTTTCAAAACTCCTCATATATAAACTCCTGCGCAGCCTCCGACCCGCTTGTTGTGACGACCGAACGCCGCGTTTTTTTAAGTGACGTCGATTTAAATTTAAATATCGAATTTCGAACGCTAGACGGACAGTGTGATTCTGTGTGTTGTGTGGAGTGCCAGATACATAAATGTGAGTTTTTTTTTTTAAATTTGTGTTTGTGATGTTTTATTAGTTTCAAAAAATGAGGATGAGAATATGGAAGAGGTTGTTTATTCAAGAAATAATTGAATTACAGATAAAAGGAATTTATAAATTTTCTTTAATTTTAAACTGTTTTATAAATAAAAATAAATACATTATATTTTCTGTGACATACTACTAAAAAACATTTCTTTTGAAATTTTTTTAACGTAGCAGAAATTTAGCAAGATGATAAAGTTGAAATTCAATTAAAAATATTTTATTAATAAAATTTCTGTGTCAATAAATATATTCTGAAGATATATATGATTCATAAATTATATATGAGTTGGCTGTCCCTCGTTTTGAATATAAGGGTTGATAAAGAAATATTTAGAATAAATCGTAAACACGTAAGTATTTGAAAAGTTATTTGAGATAATTTTCAGGTTTTGATATTTAACATAATCGTTTGAAAAAGAATTGATAATATTTTTCCTATTTATAATTTTTTAAATCCATTATTACAATAACTTAAAAAAAACTACTTATAAATATACCTAACTAAAAATCGCAGTCTCTCCGGGTGCTGACCCCTGGGCCTCGTGTCCAGAAGGCTGGCAGTATTGCCTAATTGAATAGCAAATTTTAAAATAGAAAATATATATTTCTCTTTTTTTTTATACTTATATAAATAATTTATTTATTCATACACCATAAAAATTTCTTTTTAATTATTTTATATTTATAGCACTATTCAAAAATACCTAGTTATTAAAATCAGATATATACTTTTATTTTATATCTTCTGTATTAATTTATCTCAATGGCATATTTTGCTAAACATAAAAAACAAACTTTTGAAATTAGGGTTATTAAATTAGGGTTATTAAATTAGGGTTATTAAATTAGGGTTATTAAATTAGATATATACTTATATATATATAAATAACAACCGGAGTATTCACAGATATATTTTAACACATTGGCTGTCCTATGAATCATATTTGAACATATCAATTGTTTTACTAATGTGTTTCGCTTATGGTAGGAAAAGGGTTAAGTAGGTTATAACCGAAAAGCTTATACCACATCGAAGCTTATTTCTAAGTCATAAACTATGACATATAATTTCTGACGAGTCCGAAACTATAGTCGGCAATCCCGA
This sequence comes from Elegia similella, assembly GCA_947532085.1. Taxonomy (NCBI): domain Eukaryota; kingdom Metazoa; phylum Arthropoda; class Insecta; order Lepidoptera; family Pyralidae; genus Elegia; species Elegia similella. The sequence continues at coordinate 1,560,555 of OX383954.1, read as the reverse complement.
CGAAATAGCACGTGAGTGATCCGTTTTTAAAATATAATGTACTAGCTTTCGCCCGCGGCTCCGCCCGCGTCAATGTCGATCCCTCGGGAATAGTACTTTTTTCCGGGATAAAAGGTATCCTATGTCCTTCTCCGCACTCCAGAGAACTTGTATGCAAAATTTCATGATAATCGGTTCAGTAGTTACGGCGTGAAAGCGTAACAAACAAACAAACAAACTCACTTTCGCATTTATAATATTAGTAAGGATTTATCTCACGTTCGTTTTAATGATACAATATGACATATAACTTATCAAAGAAAGGATCCGTTCTATCTAAGTGCTATATAATATTAAATTTATAAAAAGAAACTAGGCGATGCGGCTAGCAACCCATCACTATTTTGATTTAGTTTTCCACCTAACGCCAACCAACATGCTTAACGTGGCTTTTACATCTTAAAGATTTAGGCTCTGTCTACCCCGGAAAATAAAAGACGTGATATTATGTACCTATGTTTAAAAATTAATAGTAAAATCTTAATATATATAAATCTCGTGTCACAATGTTTGTCCTCAATGGACTCCTAAACCACTTAACCGATTATAATAAAATTCGCACACCATGTGCAGTTCGATCCAACTTGAGAGATAGGTTAGTTTTTAACTTATGGCGAAACGAAGTTCGCCGGGGCAGCTAGTACACTTATAAATCTATATCTGTAATAAATAACTTAATACCGATCTATTTATGGATACAAAAAACAAAATTAAGTAAATATAATTAAATACTTACATGAATTGGGAAATAGTGTGGCAATTTATACGTAATAGTATTGCGTGATATTTAATTTTCCTAATTTAAGTAACTAAATACAGGGTTAAGTATTATATCATAATAGCATTTTATATCCAATAATTAGAATCCTTAATAGAATATTCATCTGCAAGAAAAAAAGGTAATTAAAAAAAAAAATATTTTCCATAGAAATTTAAGCAGCTGATTGGTGAATTTGTATTGGAGGCTCATTTTTTTCATCATTAATATTTTTTTTCCTGCAGTTTATACCAGCAGAAAAAAAGATAAAAAATATTCATATCAGTGATTCTAATTCCAACACCAAAAAAGAGCCAGGTAATCAAAAAACACTATGTATATTTATTTATTTAATTATTCAATATAATGCGCCACTAATGTTAATATATTATTAATTGACAAAGGTCAAAAGTGACTTTTTATATTTGAATTACTTCATCTCTCCATTGAATATAAATAATAATCAAAACATATTATTTTAGTGATAGAAACTTATTTTTCATTTTAACAAATAAAAAAAAATGGTTGTCTCCAAATTTCGTGAGAGTTGATGTCATAGATTTAAAAAAAAAAATTGTTGATATCTTTTACTTGTAAAACCCGTCTCAAATTTTATATTTTTTGTTCAACATTTACATAATATTGTAGTCAAACACATAATTCTTCTTTAATACATACAATAGACATATTTATATGATAATTCGGTGACTCGATCGGAATTATTACTGATTTATTATTGTCTAGCTCCGAGGCGCAGCGGTCAACACGCCAGCCTGCGACACGGGGTGCCCGGGTTCGATCCCCGGCCAGGTCAAGATGGAAAACGATCTTTTTCAGATTGGCTTGGGTCTTGGATGTGTATCTATATATGTATTTATTATAAAATATAGTATCGTGGAGCTAGTATCCCATAACACAAGTCTCGAACTTACTTTGGGGCTAGCTCAATCTGTGTGATTTGTCCGTATATATTTATTTATTTATTTTATTAAAATATATGATATGACTTGCTGTTCCGGTCATTTTGCGTTAAGATAAAAACTATCCTACCTTCTGTGTTGGACCAAATTACAGATCATCATCATCAGGTCTTTTTAGTCTCCACTGAAGGAGCATGACCCTCTCTGTACTACCGGAGCCATACTTGGCCAGAGCAGACCATAGGATTTGGCCAAATTACAGATAAATAAATAAATATATAGGGACATATCACACAAATTGAGCTAGCCCCACAGTAAGTTGTGAACTTGAGTCGTAAGATACTAACTCAACGATACTATATTTTTAATAGATACTTATAAAAATAAACATCCAAGACCCAGGTCAATCTGAAAAAGATCGTTTTTCATCACTACCTGGCCGGGGATCGAACCCGGGCACTCTCGTGTCGCAGGCTGGCGTGTTGACCACTGCGCCACGGAGTTTGCCATATATAGTTACGTAGTTTGATTAAAATTGGTTCAAAAGATTCAGAGTTTATCATGAACATACATCGTGACACGTGATATACTTATAAATATTATATTCTATATATTATATATACTTTATATCTTCTGTATCTGTTATATATATATCTTCTGCGACTTCATCCGCGTGTATTTCTATTATTATATTTTATTTAGAATTTTTGACTGAAATGGATAGAGGGACACTTAAAAAGAATAATAGAAAGCAAAAAAATTTTTTTTGAATTTTTTGTCTGTCTGTCTGTCTGTCTGTCTGTCTGTCTGTCTGTATGTATGATCACGATTATCTCCGAAAATACTGAACCGATTTACTTCAAACTTTCACCAATTGTTTTATTTTAACTCAGATTAACATTTAAAGTTTGTTTCATAAAAATCGGTTAGTTAAAAAAATATATATCATTTGAATGAATTTAAGCCATTAGTTTGCCTTGCCTGCAAATATTTAGCACTTACTTATATATTATAAGTGACATAGGAAAATTACATGCTAAACGTGGCCTTCAGGTCTTATAGACCTAGGCTCTGTCTACCCCGTAAGGAAAAAAGACGTGATACTATGTATGTATGTATAGTCTTCATTTCACGCTTCAACCATTGAACCAATTTGGATGACATTTGGTATGGGGGTAGTTTAAGACCCGGGGAAGGACATAGGGTATCTTTTATTCCGGGAAATTCTACAGTTCCTGAGGGATGGACACTAACGGCGGCGACGTAGCCGCGGGCAAATCTGACTTATATATCAACGCAACCGAAACTGCTGCGCCTAGAAACGTGAAATTTGGTACAGGGGTTTTTATAATGATGTGAGTGAGCGCTAAGAAAGGAGCGTCTGTTGTCCATCCAACCATTGAACTGATTTGGATGAAATTTGGTACGGAGGTAGTTTGAGGCCCAGGAAAGGACATAGGGTATGTTTGATTCCGGGAAATTCTCCTGTTCCCGAGGGATCGACACTAACGCGGGCGGAGCCGTGGGCAACAGCTAGTTTTACATATATGAATATAACTTTTAAATAAACTAAATACACATATATTGTTTCCGCTGTCTATGTTTTGTTTAAATAGATCAATAGAAATCGTTACAGTAATTATTGCGTAATTATTATAAGTATTAGTAATATAACGAACTTATCACAAACTTAAGATATATAACATGAAATATAATGTATTGCCCGCGTCTTCATCCACGTGCCTTTTTTATAACTGTCCCGATCATCATAATTTCGTGTAGGTGACACGGTCAATCGACCATGCACACCCTGGTGTCAGAGTTCTTTGGGACCGCCTCTCAGCCTCTGACGTGGTTCCTTTAACGACTACCAGATGGCAGCCGGGACCAACGGCTTAACTTGCCTTCCGAAGCACGGAATCATCTTTATTATCTGACAATCAGGTTATTCAAATCTGCAATGTCCAATGTTCCGTGTTTCGGAAGGCATGTTAAGCTGTTGGTCGCCTACACGAAAAGATGAATAAACATGTGTTACATACTTAGTTTCCTTAGTTCCTTGTATTAAGTATTGAAGCTTAACCCATCTAAATACAGGACAATGCTGAAATTGCTTGCTATACGTGATCGTAAACATACGAGTCGCTTGAGAGGTTGTATTAACATAAATTATGGAGTGTTCAGAACCATAGCTTCAGTTCTAGACGTGACCTGTAAATACAATAATTTTTTTTTAATTATCTGTTCTGTCCCACTGCTGGGCAAAGGTCTCTCCCATCTCCTTCCATTTATCTCGATTCAGAGCCATATCTGACCAGTCATGCTGATAGGCGTCGAGATCATCGCGCTATCTTTTCCTTGGCCTGCCCCTTCGACGACGACCATCCTTAGGTATCCAAGAAGTCACTTTATTGGCCCATTTGTCTGGCAACATTCTACTGACATGACCCGCCCAGTCCCACTTCATTTTGGCAGCTTTGTGGCAGCATCGGCGATACCTGTCACTGAGTGAAGTGTAACATTCGGGACTCTGTCCAGTCTTCTGAAACCTAGTACACTTCGCTCCGTCGCTCTGTATGTAAAGACAACTCTGTCCGATCCTTGAAGGGATGATTCAGTCCATTCGATATGAACAACTTTTCCTATAGGAGAGAACTATATTAATTTACCGACTTCCAAAAAAGAAGGTTCTCAATTTCTCAGTTCTCAGCTTCTTTTAATAAACGCTCTCCGATCCTTAAAGGGGTGATTTAGTCCACCGATATGAACAACTTTTCCTATAGGAGAGTACTATATTAATTTACCGACTTCCAAAAAAGAAGGTTGTCAATTTCTCAGTTTTTAGTTTCTTTTAATAAACGCTCTCCGATCCTTGAAGGGGTGATTTAGTCCACCGATATAAACAACTTTTCCTATAGGAGAGTACTATATTAATTTACCGACTTCCAAAAAAGAAGGTTCTCAATTTCTCAGTTCTCAGCTTCTTTTAATAAACGCTCTCCGATCCTTAAAGGGGTGATTTAGTCCACCGATATGAACAACTTTTCCTATAGGAGAGTACTATATTAATTTACCGACTTCCAAAAAAGAAGGTTGTCAATTTCTCAGTTTTTAGTTTCTTTTAATAAACGCTCTCCGATCCTTGAAGGGGTGATTTAGTCCACCGATATAAACAACTTTTCCTATAGGAGAGTACTATATTAATTTACCGACTTCCAAAAAAGAAGGTTGTCAATTTCTCAGTTTTTAGTTTCTTTTAATAAACGCTCTCTGATCCTTGAAGGGGTGATTTAGTCCACCGATATAAACAACTTTTCCTATAGGAGAGTACTATATTAATTTAGACTTCCAAATAAGAAGGTTCTCAATTTCTCAGTTTCTGTTAATAATCACCTCGTAAATCCGACATTTATGAACCGACTAGCTGTTGCCCGCGGCTTCGTCCGCGGCAATTTGTGTTATAATGTTTAATTCGTTTTTTTATTAGTATAGATGAATAATTTTCCCCCTGTTTTCAAAACATTTTTTATTAATGCTTCGCTCCTATTGGTCGCAGCGTGATGTTTTATAGCCTAAAGCCTTCCTCAATAAATGGACTATCCAACACAAAAAGATATTTCAACAAAATTCTTCATTAGTATGGTTGACTTACTTGACTTATAGTCCTATGTCCCCTATCTGGGGCAGAGGGCGTCCACAAAGACTCTCCATCTCGATCTGTCCTGAGCTATGCGTTTAACTTCACTCCAGGTCTTTCCGGTTTTTTTAATTTCGTCGAGAACGGTACGTCGCCAGGTCTTACGTACGTCGTCACTATATAGTATGGTTGAAGTAGGTTTATTTAAAAGAAAGTTTCTTTTATAGTATATGCTATCCTTCCGTTCCTCGTTATTTCGCATCTTCGTATTGTATAATTTACATATTTATATGCGCTTACGTAATAGCTTAAACGTTATTTTCGACCTTATTGCATTCGGAATAAACAACATTCTCAATTTACATAACTTTGTATACAATAAGTGTAGAAAAAATGATTTAATATTATGATAAGTGTAATTTTTGGGTTTTCCTGAAATTGTGTGATGTGGGGGATTTTTTTTCTGTACGCTTCGTAATTACCGATCGAATTGTAGAAAAGTTTGAATTACATACATACATACATACATACATATTATCACGTCTTTATCCCTTACGGGGTAGACACAGCCTAAGGTCAAAAGACCTAAAGGCCACGTTTAGCGTGTTGGTGGGGCGTAAAGGTGGATAACGGAATCAAAATAGTGATGGGTTGCTAGCCGCATCGCCTATTGTCATGATTCTTTAGATTTTCGCCCATTCCCTTGACCGACTTCTACGGTCTGCGCGGGAAGAGAAGCAGCTGGCACATTCTACGTTTTTTCTTCACTCCCAGACCAGCATGGAAGAAAATGAATTGCATACCATATATACAAGTATATCATATATATAGACGCTGGATGCAGGCCGCTTCCAACCGGTCGTATTGGAACTCCTTGGGGGAGGCCTATGTCCAGCAGTGGACTTCTTGCGGCTGATATGGTGATGATAATACTGCGTGTTACATAAACAATGACGTTCAAGTGAAGGGGTGGCTCAGCCCGTCAAAATGTACAACTCTTCCTATGGAACCAATGCTGGTAACTTCATCAATAATTACATTAATTATTTGTGTCGATTCATGTATTGAATATATTTCAAAACTAGCTTTCGCCCGCGGCTCCACCCGCGTCAATGTCGATCCCTCGGGAATAGTATTTTTTCCCGGGATAAAAGGTAGCCTATGTCCTTCTCCGTACTCCAGAGAACTTGTATGCAAAATTTCATGATTATCGGTTCAGTAGTTACGGCGTGAAAGCGTAACAAACAAACAAACAAATAAACAAACAAACAAACTCACTTTCGCATTTATAATATTAAAAAAGGAAGAAAGGATGGCGGAATTGGCACAAAGGACCTTTTTTTTTACATGTGGAAAATCCGTTATGCATACTATAAATAAATAATAATAAATATATACGGACGAATCACACAGATTGAACTAGCCCCAAAGTAAGTTCGAGACTTGTGTTATGGGATACTAACTCAACGATACTATATTATATAACAAATACATATATAGATACACATCCAAGACCCAGGCCAATCTGAAAAAGATCATTTTCCATCTTGACCTGGCCGGGGATCGAACCCGGTCACTCCGTGTCGCAGGCTGGCGTGGTGACCGCTGCGCCACGGAGCTAGTCGATCTGATACGGGGATACTGATCTGCTACGGGGATACAGAACAGTTATGCGGGACTCACACCCGGTAAAAACAACATGATTGCTCTCTTCACGCCATATTACCGGAATGGTGGAGGCACGGTGGAGCTGCCACCACACTGGCACAAAGGACCTAAACGCTATTGGATCAGTAGACTCGGCTAAGACTAGGCGACGCCACGCTTACCGCTCGCCGACCTCTCTGGTCTGGCTGGCACAAGCCGGCCGATTTGCTAACTTGATAGTGTGTCAACTCGTGAACGGGTGCTGCCAGGGGGGACAGGTCTGCTCGGCCTCTTTGAGACTTCTATCTATCTTTGAGACTTCTACCTATCTTTGAGACTTTTATCATATCTGTTGTTGTTGCACGCTCGATTACTGATTACTGTTGAAAAGAGTTTCTTTCGGCGTCTTCTTCTCTGCAGTGGTCGGTTCCGAAACGCTAGTAGTTTGTAGCTTTTGAACAATAATTAATAATTTGAATATAATATAATAAGTATTATTTAAAATGTGAATTGACGTGAAAAAGTGCCTGAAAAGGCCTATTTTTTGAATAAATCTTTTAATTCTTTGTATTTCTATATGCCAAAATATCTCTGTCTATATAAGAATTTATTAAAAAGCAGAATACAACATTCAAGAGAATCAATACAACCCGACAACCCTTTTTTTCATGGTTTTATTTAATTTATACATATAATATGTAACTATGTTTCTTTCGGTGGAATCTTGCAACTCAGTTTTCTAAAATTGAAATAAATACGTCATTCTAAATGCAATCAATGTGTGACGTCATTCTAAATCCAATATGGCGGAACACCCAAGTGATGTACATAAAAGCTTCTTTTTTATTTTATCTTTGAAAGTAACAGAATGACCTAATTTTAAGCAGGAAACCTGACAGCGTTGTCCACTAACACAAAATAACACAAAATAATGACTAGCTCCGTGGCGCAGCGGTCAACACGCCAGCCTGCGACACGAAGTGACCGGGTTCGATCCCCGGCCAGGTCAAGATGGAATATGATCTTTTTCAGATTGGCCTGGGTCTTGGATGTTTATCTATATATGTATTTGTTATAAAATATAGTATCGTTGAGTTAGTATCCCATAACACAAGTCTCGAACTTACTTTGGGGCTAGCTCAATCTGTGTGATTTGTCCGTATATATAAAAAAAAGCCATATACGGCCCGATGAACTTGGCATTGTTCTAAATATCCACAATTTAAATAACCTACGTAATCTCCAACCTTGTATTTCAAAAGCACAAACAAATAATTTATATGCAGGAATTCGTGTTAATTTTGTAATGACGTCGTGAGATGACCAAGATTTTTATATAGTGATGCTGAAATATTAAATTACTTTGTATAATTTTAGCGGCTAGTAACTGAAGAAAATTTAAATAACCTAACTATATTAATATTAAAAATCTATACAACGTGATTTTGAACCCCCTAGCTATATTGAAATCTGGGAATCAGAATCCCTAATGGAACACAGAATTGCAAGAAAAAAAGGTGAAAAACGAAAAAGAAAATTAGGTTTCCCATACAAAGTTGCCGCTCAGCTGGACGAATTTCTATGAAAGGTTAAATTTATTTTTTTGTTTTTTACCCTTTTTTTTTCAATTCTGTATTCCATTAGGGATTCTGATTCCCAGATTTCAATATAGCTAGGGGGTTTAAAATCACGCTGTAAATATTAAAACTAAAAATTAAAGCTAAGGATAAAGCCCGTGTGAAAATGAACACATTTTCCTATAGGAACAAAATATTTTTTTTTTCGATATTATCATACAAATTGCCGAAATGGAAATGGCGATTTTTTTTATGATATATGGCGGCAAACGAGCAAGCGAGTCACCTGATGGTAAGCGATCACCGCTGCCCATGGACAACTGCAACACCAGGGTGTGACAGGAGCGTTGCAGGCCTTTCAAAGAGTTGGGGGGAAGGACGGGTCTCAGGCTCTCTCACTCACCGAACGAAGCATAGAAGCGGTAAAGCTCCTACTCAAACGTCGATTTTCTGTGAGAGTGTGGTACTTCCCCGGACGAGCCATCCCATTCATGCTACTAGCAAAAATTACTTTTGTCGGTAGCGTGGCTCTACCACAACTAAAAAACAAATGTTACCAGCTTTGGTCCCATAGGAAAGGTTTTTCATATCGGCGGGCTGAGTTACCCCTTTAAGGGAATAAAGTGAGCCTGTATAATAATAATCGCGTATATCACATTATTTTTACACATAAAATATAGTACAATCTCTTCCATGCTGGTCCGGGAGTAAAGAACAAAACGTAGAATGTGCCAGCTCAAGGGAATGGGTAAAATCAGAGGATTTTTTTTTACTAATTATTGAAGTAGGCATTTGTCTCCCATCTCACCTGATGGTAAGTGACGATGAAGACGAGAATGTTACATGCCTATCCAAGAGATACCCATTTATTCTACTTTTGAATGTCCCGTGACTGTACTTGTCTGGGAATATAGACGCAGTCAGTTCATTCCACACCTTAGCTACTCGAACCAAAAAGGAACTGTCAAAGCGTTTAGTTCGACTCTTTGGTATTCCAACGATAAAAGGGTGAAATTTCTGTCTGCGCCTCGTAGTCCGATGGAGGAATGGAATGGAATCATGTTAATAGGCGATGCGGCTAGCAATCCATCATTATTTTGATTCCGTTTTCCACCTAATGCCCACCAACATTCTAAACGTGGCCTTTCAGGTCTTATAGACCAAGGCTCTGTCTACCCCGCAAGGGAAAAAGACGTGATACTATGTATGTATATGTTTTTACACCTAACGTTTCGAAAACTGTACAGTATTTATGGTCGTATAAGATTTTTGTATATCACTTATAACTCAAGAACGGGTGGACTGATTTTCATGAATTTTGGTATGTAGGTAGCTGACACCCTGGATTAACATATAGGCTTTACCCAACTACCCAAAAAAGGCGGTACGAAGTTCACCGATTCAGCTAATATCGTATATCGATGACATCACCGATTACATAGCCGGCTGTGCTTCTTAGAAAATCTTGTTTTCGGTAGCAATTTTTTTATAAAGATTATCTTAATATGACTTTAACAGAAACGTGACTTACTGGTTATTACTTAAGTTAAGTAAACAGTAGCCAGATTATTATCAGTTTTTGCTTAGGAACAGGTTTTATCATAAGTATTATCATAGCTCTATGGGTTTTATTTTTTGGCTCGAGGAGTCTTAGAAGCCATGTAAATTATAAGCGATAACGCGGGTTAAGCAGCACTGGATATCGTCCTCACTGGGATGGGAGACCACAAGTGGCTTTTAAGAATTCTTGAGCTCCTACCTGCCTCAGACGGCACGTTAAGCCGTTGGTCGCGGCTGTCGACGTGTTATATACATACATATCATCACGTATTTATTCCTTACGGGTAGACAGACCCTGAGGCCGTGAGACACTCAAAGGCCACGTTTGTTGGTGGGGAATGTAGCTGAAAAATGGAATCAAAATAATGATGGGTTGCTAGCCGCATCGCCTACTAACATGATTACTTAGATTTGCGCACATTCCCTCGATGAGCGTTTACGATCTCCACGGAAAGAGAAGCAACTGGTATATTCTACGTTTTTTCTTTTCTCTCAGACCAACATGGAAGAAATACGTGCTATATGTATGTGCTATATCTGCGAAAAACTTCGTGGGTAATAACAAAGATGATTTAAATAAATTAATATATAGGGACATATCACACAAATTGAGCTAGCCCCACAGTAAGTAGTGAACTTGTGTCGTAGGATACTAACTCAACGATACTATATTTTATAACAAATACATATATAGATAAACATTTAAGACCCAGGCCAATCTGAAAAAGATCATTTTCCATCTTGACCTGGCCGGGGATCGAATCACTCCCGTGTCAGCTGGCGTGGTAACCGCTGCGCCACGGAGCTAGCCAAACTAAGACCAATCAATCGAACCCGGTCACTCCGTGTCGCAGGCAGGCGTGTTGACCGCTGCGCCACGGAGCTAGTCAGAATAGAATCATTTTACATCACACAAATATTTATAGTCATTTGTAATTTTGTAGACCAATTTAAATAATTATAACAATAATTATAAACTATTACGCAATAACGATGGATTAAACACGTGGGATTTAAAAAAACAATGTTATCTTTGAATCATGCGAATCTATTTTAAGTAAACTTTGTAATTAAGATGTTTTTGTGGAAAAAACTTAGAAAAATAAATTTTGATTGTCAAGATAGCGCTGGACCCTGATATACAGTTGTACGTCTTATTTATTTACGGTGTACACAAAGCTATACGCTCTCACAGAACAACAAACACATTAGAAGTGTTATCACGCGTGATTTCTATAAAAACCAGCGTCGCCTTATTTCAAGTATACTACTAACGCAACACAACTGAGTAGAAACTCCTCCTTTGGTCAAAGTTTCACTAGGACTTCTCACTTTACACGTTAGAATAGCACACGTCGGCATTTTTCGATTTTTTTTCATGTAAATCTCACTTGTTTCTGTGACGATCGCGGGACAAACTTAGGTGATTAAGTGAGCTGATCGAGCGCATTGTCGGCGCACGTGGCACGCCCCCTTGCCACTTCTAATGTTTTTGTTGTTCTGTGGCTTATATTATCTTATCTTCGATGGGGCTGATTTAGAATCGGAAGCACGTCTAACCTTTGGGTTATTTTGTACTTACCCCACGCCTTACTTACCCGCACGGTGTATTCCGAAGAAGAACTGCATGAGCTTTAGAACATCGCCCAGTGCGTAGTGCCTGTAGTCCTCAGGATAAGCTGATCCTAAGAGGTCCAAACGCTTACCAGCCAACGAGTCACAGATACACAAAATGTATCTCATTGTCTCCTCCGATTCCTCACATGCCTTACATATTGGGCTTCCGACAGTTTTGTACTTACTCCATGCCAGGAAAATTTATTCCAATGACGCCATCTTTACTTTTATGTCTAAAAAGTAAAGATGGCTGTCAATGGAATTCATTTTCCTCATAACAATAGGATGTGAAGGCGGAACTTGGCATTTCGTAATAGACTAGTTTACATTGTATATGTATGACTCTTCTGCAATTAAATGATTGATTGACTAGCTGTTTACCGCCGTCCGCATTGTTTTTGGGTTTATCATACAGTCAAGGCCATCTGGTTGACTCTCGGACCCTAGAATTTTCGTACGGACCCCTATTATTTTTAACTAAAATATTTGTCATCATTTCGATAGGACAACTAAACAAAGTATGCTTCCCGTGGGAATCGAACCCACGACCCTCGGGTCTACAGGCAAACGCTGATGATTTAGCTTTCTGTTGATGAAATAATGTGAAAAAGCGGTTCAGTAGTTTATGACATTTTTCATTACAAAAAAATACACAAATCTTTTGTAAGGCGCAGAATATCCAATTCGCAAAATGTCGATCGGTCGTAAAATGTACAATTCGCAGAATGTAAATTTCGCAAAATGTCCAATCCACAAAATCCTCTTTATAATAATAGTGAGACATTAAGGCGGAATTAGACATCTCTTGGACTGGTTTAAATTGTTTATGATTGACTCGTCTTTGTGTACGTCATTTTCCGCTAATCCGTAATTATTCTGTTCCCAGTAATTAATTACTATAATAATTGTTTGCGCTATTGTGAGATTTATAAGGCTGAAGATTCATTCACTAAGTATTTATTTTGTATTTTTTTTATTCTGCATTCACAATGCTATTTTGAACTCTTATTAATTAAATTAAGAAAAAAAATATAGTAAAAAAAAGAAAAACCCGTTTGGAATATTTTCACCATATTTTAAGTACCAAAATTGCTGGTTTTTTGAGCGTTTTTTTTTTTCGTCTGTTTGGCGCCCTACTTTGGGGCTAGTTTAGTCTGAATGCTATATGTCCGTATATATTTATTTATTAATAACTTGTGACCCGGACCCCGGCTTCGCGAGGGTGCAATGTACTTATAAACCTACCTCTCTATAAAAACGGGTTTCACTACGGGAGCGCCGGTAGAAGTGAAAACTGCATAAACTTTGTGCAGTTTTGAATATTTTGTAATGTCACGTGTCCGTCTTACGAATTTTCGATCAGGTCACGTGTCCTGACGCGAACTTACCACTTTTTACCTATCCCAAATAGTGCACAGGCCGCTAAATAAGTTTTCACTTCAAAAATCTACTCAATACTCAATATTTATTGCAAACCATATGAACATACCTCTCCAACCCGTCCAGCGAGGAGAGTGTAGGCCAAATCCTCTGTCTGCTCAGACCAAGTATGGCTACGGTACAGAGAGGGTCATACTCCTGCAGTGGAGACTAAAAAGACACAGACAAAAAAACCCAAAAAGAAAAATAGGTGTACAAAAAACAAATTAAAATAAAATCGTGATAGTAAATCTATGCCAAAAAGTTTTAAAGATCATAGCATACATTTTTTTTTTTTTTTTTTACTAATTATTGAATTAGGCATTTGTCTCCCATCTCACCTGATGGTAAGTGACGATGAAGACGAGGATGTTACATGCCTATCCAAGAGATACCCATTTATTCTACTTTTGAATGTCCCGGGACTGTACTTGTTTGGGAATATAGACGCAGGCAGTTCATTCCACACCTTAGCTACTCGAACCAAAAAGGAACTGTCAAAGCGTTTAGTTCGACTCTTTGGTATTCCAACGATAAAAGGGTGAAATTTCTGTCTGCGCCTCGTAGTCCGATGGAGGAATGGTGAGGGTTCAACTAGCTCAAAGAGCGCTTTCGCACACTCTCCCAAATGGATCCTATAAAATACCGATAGGCATGCGACTTTACGGCGATGCTCCAGGGATTGCAATTTCCTATACATATACATAGGGACAGACAGCGGGAAGCTACTTTGTTTTATGTAGTGATTAGTTAAGTACCTTGTCAGTTATTCACATACATATACTTAGTTTCGGAATCTAGCATTAAATTGCTATAAAGATTTCTTTGGAAACGGCCAAGTCTAGTAAACAAGCGGGCATCAAGCAGGCTTTCAAAATTTGACATCTTGCAACACACGCGACCGGCTGCGTAGTGAGGTGCATTTATCGATGTCGATAATTTTTTGAGTTTTATCTTTCATTAATAAGCTTATGAAGGTATATTATGTGGTCACATCAAGATGGAAAACCAAGATAATTATGTATATAAACGGGACTTAGCACGAACCTTTTTATTATTTGTTTCTGTTGACGTTACAATGGAGTTACATCCATCGTGGTCGCGACGAGACTCGTACGCCCATTGAAACGCCAACGGAAACAAATATAGTCCCGTTTTTATAGATAATTATGTGTTTAAAGCGCGAAAGTTTAAAAAAGAAGAAAACCAAGATATCAAAATGTTGTAAAAGCTTTACCGCTTCTATGCTTTGTTCGCATCCTTCCCCACATATCCTTCTCCCAACTCCTTGAAAGGCCGGCAACGCTCCTGTCACACCCTGGTGATGCAGTTGTCCATGGGCAGCGGTGATCACTTAATCAGGTGACTCGCTTGCTCGTTTGCCGTCCTATATCATGAAAAAAAGATATATTTTCAATGTATAACTAACATTTTTATATATACTAGAACAATTAACCTAAAACTAAAAACCTTAAAATATATAACTAAAATATATTATTAAAAGGAGTCCCTTCAGGCAAGGATCCGAAGATACGGTCAGCATTCCCCCTTTCAATAGCTAGACTAATTATTTGTCCGAGGTAACTGCCAGCTCTTTGGTCTCCTGTGACAATATTAATAATATATCGAGCATTGTAATGCTATGTAAAAACAATTCAACTAACTTATTATTACAGTCATATCTAGCCGTGTGGTTTCCGGCAGAGTAGAATAGGACCACTCCAAGTCTTACCGTGGATTCGTAGAAGGTGACTTAGGAAATACAAGCTAAACAAGCTCATAAACATCAATAAGACCTCTCCAACCCGTCTGGCCAGCGTGGAGAGTGTAGGCCAAGTCCTCTGTCTGCTCTGGCCAAAAATGGCCCTAGTAGTACACAGAGGGTCATGCTCCTGTAGTGGAGACTAAAAAGGACCTGATGATGATGATGATAATGATTATTTATTCTAAAAACTAAATAAATCATAGCAAATAAAAACACGGAACTTCAAAACAGGATGATACACACCAACCTAATTTAAAACATCGATAAATCTATCTGTCTTTGTCAATCGACCTCATTAACCTTTAAGATATTTATAAATGGTGTGAAAACGAATAAAAACGTTATTGTAAGAAAAAAAAAATATAGTCTGTAAAGTCGGTTTTGGTCGATAATTTTACGTGATAACGGTGGAAGAGAGATAGATGCGTCACAAGCTGAACGCTTAGGCTATCGTGCCTTTCTATTGCTTGATCCGCACTCTCGGAACGTGACGCTTCTTCGTGCGTGCAGCCGGTGTTCATCGATTTATAAGACGATATCAGGTCACAATATTACTGTGGGAAAAAATGTGTCACAAGAATAGATGCGGAGTATAGATTTATATGTGTATATATGAGAATTTGTTCGCGAAGTTTTAAGCCATACCACCTCTTGGTGATCCCAGAAAGCAATAATAACAAATAAATAAATTACAAATAAATAAATAATAAATATATACGGACAAATCACACAGATTGAGCTAGCCCCAAAGTAAGTTCGAGACTTGTGTTATGGGATACTAACTCAACAATACTATATTTTATAACAAATACATATATCCAGGCCTTGGATGTGTATCTACACATCCAAGACCCAGGCCAATCTGAAAAAGATCATTTTCCATCTTGACCTGGCCGGGGATCGAACCCGGTCACTCCGTGTCGCAGGCTGACGTGTTGACCGCTGCGCCACGGAGCTAGTCAAAATAAAAGACACCTAAACTAATTAAAAGACTAAATACCAAAATGTAATGGCCACTAGACGACAGAGCTTGTCTGTATATCTATTTTACGAATCGATAGAAGATCATACCTATGTTTTGATACATATATTACATAATTCTAAGATTTATATACCTAATATGTCCATAATTAACCTTTAAAACATTCCTTAATAGGTGATTTGAACTATAGATATATCGTTGATGTATGTGATACATGCATTCTTTAGATTTTTACAAGTTATCGTATACACTTATTTTTTTTATTTCCTTACTAATATTATAAATGCGAAAGTGAGTTTGTTTGTTTGTTACGCTTTCACACCGTAACTACTGAACCGATCATCATGAAATTTTGCATACAAGTTCTCTGGAGTACGGAGAAGGACATAGGCTACCTTTTATCCCGGGAAAAAGTACTATTCCCGAGGGATCGACATTAACGCGGGCGTAGCCGCGGACGAAAGCTAGTATATAAATAAATATTGCAAATATATTACAATGAGGAAAGATTTGATAGTTTGTTTGCATTGAAATGCGTTTGCCTGTAGTCCCGGGGGTCGTGGGTTCGATTCCCAGAGGAAGCAAATTTCTTTTAGTTGTTTCCAGTTTGGTCTGACCTGATTGTCTGATAATAAAGATGATTCTGTGCTTCGGAAGGCACGTTAAGCTGATGGTTCCGACTGCCATTTGGTAGTCGTTCGCGCCACGGAGATAGCCAAGCAGACAGAGGATTTGGCTTACACTCTCCACGCTGGACAGACGGGTTGGAGAGGCCGGGAGCATGTAGCCGATGCCTTACCTGATATGATACACCACCGGACAGGTAGTTGAGGGTGTCACCCCTGACCATCATGATGCTCAATATCATGGACTGAGAAAGCTCCTTAAATATCATTTTCGTAATTTTGTTACATCCTGTATAAGGAATGACATAATGTAAAAATCCAAAGAATGCATGTATCACATCATTAACGAAATATTTATAGCTTAAATCACCTATTACGGAATATCTCAAAGGTTAATCATCAACATATAAATCTTAGAATTATGTAATACTAGCTTTCGCCCGCGGCTCCGCCCGCGTCAATGTCGATCCCTCGGAAAAAGTACTTTTCCCAGGATAAAATGTCCTTCTCGGGATAAAAGGTAGCCTATGTCCTTCTCCGTACTCCAGAGAACTTGTATGGAAAATTTCATAATGATCGGTTAAGTAGTTACGACGTGAAAGCGTAACAAACAAACAAACAAATAAACAAACAAACAAACTCACTTTCGCATTTATAATATAAACTAGCTTTCGCCCACGGCTCCGCCCGCGTCAATGTCGATCCCTCGGGAATAGTTCTTTTTCCCGGGATAAAAGGTAGCCTATGTCCTTCTCCGTACTCCAGAGAACTTGTATGCAAAATTTCATGATGATCGGTTCAGTAGTTACGGCGTGAAAGCGTAACAAACAAACAAACAAACTCACTTTCGCATTTATAATATTAGTAAGGATAAGGATATAGTTAGGATTAGGATAAGGATTAGTCTTATATTATTTTTATATAATGGTACAATAAATTGTTTATTCATTCATTAATTTATTCCCTTACTAAATGTATTTTTTTTTTCAATGTAATACTCTTTTTATTTTAAGAGGGTAGGCTGTCCCATTAGTGGGACATAAACGGCTAATAAAAAAAATAATACTTACTCTTTTTATTCATAAAAAAGTTAAGCTATTCAATCGAAATGACAAAAGAATAAAATCATAAAAATAATGTTATTAATAAATTCAAGTAGGTATTCTAAATAATATTCATATTGTCCGACCTTAGCCAATGAATAAAATATAAGAACACAATCAAAATGTGCGAATCCAAACAAAACGAGAGCATCTTGCGACATTGGTATTAAAATTAACATAACCGATATTTGAAATAAATTATTACAAATAAATATTAAGTCATAAAAATTATAATGAAATATTGGGTTGTAAATTTCTGGAGTGGTATGGCAACATTAAAGATCATATAACTTGTCAAAAATTAAATTGAAATGCCAAATGATTTAAAGTTTGGATCAAAAATGGAGTTTCTGTATTTGATTCTTAATAACGATTTTTACATATACCCCGTTTGGTATCCGGCAGAGTAGAAAAGGATCACTCCAAGTCTTCCCGTGGATGTCGTAGAAGGCTTAGGAAATACAAGCTAAACAAAGCTTATAAACATCTCTGAGACCTCTCCAAACCGTCTGGCCAGCGTGGAGAGTGTAGGCCAAGTCCTCTAGCTGCTCAAGTAGTACAGAGAGGGTCGTGACTCGTGAGTTGTGCTCCTGTAGTGGAGACTAAAAATACCTATAGGTATAAATTGAACGATTTTTAAGCGACTCCAAAGAAAGAAGGAGATAATCAGTTCGGTTGCTTTTGATATGATATCGTCTTATAAATCGATGAACACGCTGCACGGACGAAAAATGTCACGTTCCGTGTTCAACTGAAAGATATAGTAAGATATACTATAGAAGTATGGATAAGGATAAATAGATAAATGAAAACAAATAAATAGGAATTAGTGTGGTTACAATAAATTATAAAATTAATAATACTTTAAATTAGAAAGCATAAATAAGAAAAAAATGGTTATTTTTTCTTTATTCGAACGATATGAACAACTTTTCCTATAGGATCAAAGCTGAGAACACAAAAAAAAATACATTTTTAAATAAAAATGTCCACGCCCGGTCAATTAGTAAGGGAACGTCAAAAACAATATATTGTATTAGAGACATATCACACAGATTGAGCTTGGTAATATTAAGTACACAGTTAAGTTAAGGATATACATATAATTATATCCTTAAAAAATTAATAAAAAATGATTTAAACATTTTTTGTGACAAAACATTCAAATTTCTTTTTATTTAAAAAAATAACCATTATTTTTTTACTTCTATAATAGGTACTATAATTTCATAATTAAGGCGCCTACATTATAACGTAGGCGCCTTAATTACAGAAATGAGAGATATCTCCAATCGTATCGCACGTATAGCGGCGTCCCTCTAATCAGGTCTGATTCAGAATACGATTCAGGATGGTATGATACAACCTTTATTCTAACCACACTAATTCATCATCATCATCATCATCATATCAGCCGCAAGAAGTCCACTGCTGGACATAGGCCTCCCCCAAGGATTTCCAATACGACCGGTTGAAAGCGGCCTGCATCCAGCGTCTTCCTGCGACCTTAGTCAGGTCATCCGACCATCTGGTCGGTGGATGTCCGACGCTGCGCTTGCCGATACGTGGTCGCCATTCGAGAACCCTTCTGCCCCATCGGCCATCGGTTCTACGTGCTATGTTACTATGTTACTACACTAATTCATACCTAAGGGTAATTTTAAGTTTAAAATAAGAATGTGACCAACGGCCATCTTGAAATTGATCTACATCTCCATTGTTAAGAAACACAGATTAAATAAAATTTAAATATTTCTGTTTGGCAAGCGCGGCCTCGTCAAGGCTGTATGCATAATTTCGAGTGAATCCGGGTTGGACGATCAATATTATTTATTTTAAAATAGGTTTTTTGGACTTTCTCAGTTTTTTTTATTGATTATAACAACTCATCATCATCAAAGTATCATCATCATCTGCCTTACCATATCCCATTATCTGGGGTCGGCGCAATATGTCTTATTTTTCCACATTTCTCTTATTCCCACCATTCCTACATCCGCACTCACCTCTTTTATATCCCTTTTGACACAATCCATCCACCTCTGTTTTGGCCTACCCCTTCCTTTATACCCATCAACCCTCATATTTAATGCTTTTTTGGTCAGGTGTTCTTCGTCTCTCTGAGGAGAGACGAAGAACAACACATGACCAAACCATGCCAGTCTTTCAAACATTGCTTCTCACCTTATTTGTGATAGGCGCCACCATAGTACTACCCTTATATATTCATTTCTTACTCTATCTAATCGTGTCACGCCACACATCCACCGTCAAAGTATATTATGTTTTATATCTCTTTATTAAAAATAGTCAATCATAGGAAACTAGCAATGTATTTTGAAGTGACTATCGAATCTTGGTCACTGAGTTAGCAAATAGGCCGGCTGGTCTGGGAGAAAAGAAAAAACGTAGAATGTACCAGCTGCTTCTCTTTCCGCGCAGATCGTAAAAGCCGATCGAGGAAATGGGTAAAATGGGAGGAATCATGTTAATAGGCGATGCGGCTAGCAACCCATCACTATTTTGATACCGTTTTCCACCTAATGCCCACCAACATGTTAAACGTGACCTTCAGGTCTTAAACACCTGGGCTCTGCCTACCTCGCAAGGGAAATAGACGTGATACTATGTATGTATGTTAAACTTATTGACCGTACAAACATTAACGATTATTTGGAACTCGTCAGGCAAATCTTAGTCAAATAAGGAAAAGATTAGTCGATACTGCATTAGAAATTCCATACACGATTAACCAGAAATTGGTTTGTATTTTTCAAACCAATTTTGCCGAGATATCCGGTTTGGTGGGGTTTCTCCGGCAACACATTTCTTGTGTCACAAAAACAAATTTTTTCTATGTAATGTATTTCTTAAATTCTCTAGTAAGTATTTCGTAGCTAGCAGCCTAGAAAACCATTTGTTATTCTGTGAATAACGTTGTGGGCTACATTATTAATTTTTTTTATATACAAACTAGCTTTCTCCCGCGGCTCCGCCCGCGTCAATGTCGATCCCTCGGGAATAGTACTTTTTCCCGGGATAAAAGGTAGCCTAAGTTCTTCTCCGCACTCCAGAGAACTTGTATTCAAAATTTCATGATGATCGGTTCAGTAGTTACGGCGTGAAAGCGTAATAAACAAACAAACAAATTCACTTCCGCATATATAATATTAGTAAGGATTCTAAATCGTATATGTATAATGTAGCTGTTTGTTGTTCCCAATAAATAAAATAAAATAAAAACACCACATGCGATTGACGAATGTTCTTATTTTTTAATTGACTATGTAGCTCGCTCCAAGTGAGCTTTCGCTACTTCACCGGGCGTTCTGCCCTCAGCCGATATAGACAAAATCACCAAAGTGCGCCCAGGAGGGACGGACCGCGGCTTTGGGCGTTGCCTGTGTGCGCAAGGCTTGGAGAGACAGCAATCTCTAATATTGCCTGATGAGCCGCGATTAAGTGCATGCTAAGCCTGAAGGGCCAATCTGAGAAACTATGGCAAAAGGTTTGGAGAGCAGCAACTCTCATCTTTTGCCTTATGGGCCGAAAGCCACGTCGCCAGAAGGGCCTATCCTGGGTGCAAGTCACCTAGGCCGGTCACCAGTAACCGAAGGCGGCGATGTTCAATCTATGAGCCACCTTTTGACGTGCTCTAAATGCCCCACTCACTGCACACAAAAGGATATAGAGGAGGCAAATAGAGACTGCGCCACGGAGATAGAGAGACTAGCTCCGTGGCGCAGCGGTCAACACGCCAGCCTGCGACACGGAGTGACCGGGTTCGATCCCCGGCCAGGTCAAGATGGAAAATAATCTTTTTCAGATTGGCCTGGGTCTTGGATGTGTATCTATATATGTATTTGTTTTAAAATATAGTATCGTTGAGTTAGTATCCCATAACACAAGTCTCGAACTTACTTTGGGGCTAGCTCAAGCTGTGTGATTTGTCCGTATATATTTATTTATTTAAATGACAAGGCAGTGGCCGTGGCCAGATATTCGGCAAAATTACTATAGTCAAAAGACTCGACAAGAAGAATATAAATTTTGAAACATTTTCATGCATTATCATCTCACTGGCTTATTAAGGCTGCCTCTGTGGTCTAGTGGTTAAGGCCTTTGCCTGTAGACCCGGGTCGTGGGTTCTATTCCCACGGGAAGCATACTTTGTTTAGTTGTTTCCAGTATTGTTAGGATATTGCAGGTTTGAATCACCTGATTGTCTGATAATAAACATGATTCCGTGCTTCGGAAGGCACTCAACTCATAACACAAGTCTCGAACTTGCTTTGGGGCTAGCTCGATCTGTGTGATTTGTCCTTTTATATTTATTATTAATTTTATTATTATTAAGCTTTCTTCTACAACTTAAAGGGCCAACTTTGCGAGGTAGACACCCCGCAAATAAACTTATTACATTTGAGGAAAATTAACTCACTAATTATGTAGTAACGCGGTTGCTACATATTTGGTAGCCAGATCGCAAGTTTCTGATTGACCCAGAAAATGTCATTAGTACTTGACCCCAGGGTTAGAACCTATGACAGTGTGACACATAATAAAATATATTATATCTGAAATACTTTTGTAAACCATATTTCTAAACCGGCCTAGACCTCAATGTGTGAATTAAAAATACATTTTGTTGGAATAAATATTATTCAAAGTTTGCAATGTGAGCTCATGTTATAGTTTCGATATTGCGTGTCTTTTATTATTTATTTTGCATACTTATTTTTATATATGATGCAATAGCTTTTTTATTTCTGAAGAAGACGAAAAGTTTATTTTTCGATCATCATCATTTCGTGTAGGTGTCACGGTCAATCGACCATGCACACCCTGGTGTCAGAGTTCTTCGGGACCGCCTCTCGGCCTCTGACGTTGTTCTTTTAACGACTAACAGATAGCAGCTGGGATCAACGGCTTAACGTGCCTTCCGAAGCACGGAAACATCTTAATTATCAGACAATCAGGTGATTCAAGCCTACAATGTCCTTACCAAACTGGAAACAACTAAACAAAGTTTGCTTCCCGTGGGAATCGAACCCACGACCCCCGGGTCTACAGGAAAACGCCTTAACCACTGGACCACGGAGACAGTTTTTTGCTGAAATCATGATGAATGATATATTTATTTAGTGATGGCATAGGGAGCAAAAGTCCTCTGGCTGCTCTGGCCAAGTACAGAGAGTGGCTCTAGAAGTACAGAGAGGATCGTGCTCCTGTGGTGTAGACTAAAAAGGACCTGATGATGATAGGGAGCAACATCCGGAGCGTCTAACATCCGATGTGGGTTGATATAGTCAAAATCGCGGGTCGCTGGATGAGATCAGCACAGGACCGAGACGGATGGCGGAAGCGAAGAGAGGTCTATGCTTAGCAGTGGGCGGAAGACGAGCTGAGATGATGATGATATAGCCGTGTAGTTTCCGGCAGAGTAGAATAGGACCACTAGGTCGTAAGAGGCGACTTAGGAAATACAAGCTAAACAAAGCTCATAAACATCAATGAGACCTCTCCAACCCGTCTGGCCAGCGAGGAGAGTATAGGCCAAATCCTCTGTTTGGTCTGTCCAAGTATGGCTTCGGTAGTACAGAGAGGGTCATGCTCTTGCAGTGGAGACTAAAAAAACCTGATGATGATGATGATATATTTAGAACGTAATAATGATTACGTTCTACGTGTGTGTTGTGTTGAGTTGACGTGTAATGAATGACACTTCAACTCAACACAAGAACAGCAAATCGTAAAGAAAATATATATAAATATATACGGACAAATTACACAGATTGAGCTAACCCCAAAGTAAGTTCGAGACTTGTGTTATGGGATACTAACTCAACGATACTATATTTTATAATAAATACATATATATATACACATCCAAGACCCAGGTCAATCCGATAAAGATCATTTTCCATCTTGACCTGGCCGGGGATCGAACCCGGTCACTTCGTGTCGCAGGCTGGCGTGTCGACCGCTGCGCCACGGAGTTTATCCGGCAGCCATGTAAGGAATTACCATACTTGTTTACTCATCTGTTTTTGTTCACGCCAAACGGATATCTCATTGAACACTTTTGTTTAGCAAAAAATGTTCAGTTAGATCATAATCTTTATCCATTCATGTTTCTCAAGTTTACGTAAGTATTTGTTAATGAATGACCTATCCGGGTTACCTAAAATATTAACATACATAGTATCACGTCTTTTTCCCTTGCGGGGTAGACAGAGTCCAGGTCTACAAGACCCTTATGGCCACATTTAGCATGTTGGAGGGCGTTAATATGGAAAACGGAATCAAATAGTGATGTGTTGTCCCAGACCAGCAAGGAAGAGATATAATGAAGAAGATATAATGTTAAAGTTTTTTTATACTGATCTGGGAGTAAAGAAAAAAAACATAGAAAGTACCAGCTGCTTCTCTTGGGCAGATTGTAAAAGCCTAATTGGACTAAAATCTACGGAATCATATCAATCATCATCATCATTTCGAGTAGGTGTCACGGTCTATCGACCATGCACACCCTGGTGTCAGAGTTCTTCGGAACCGCCTTTCGGCATCTGACGTGGTTCCTTTAACGACTACCAGATGGCAGCCGGGATCAACGGTTTAACGTACCTTCCGAAGCACGGAATCATCTTTATTATCAGACAATCAGGTGATTCAAGCCTGCAATGTCCTAACCGAACTGGAAACAACTAAACAAAGTATGCTTCGGGTGGGCAATCGAACGCCTAAACCACTGGACCACGGTGGCTGTCAATCATATCAATAGGCGATGCGGTAAGCAACCAGTCACTATTTCGATTCTATTTGCCACCTACACGCCCACCAATGTGCTAAACATGGCTTTTAGGTCTTATAGACACAGGCTTTGTTTACCCCGCAAGGGAAAAAGACGTGATAATATGTATCATCATCATCATCAGGTCTTTTTAGTCTCCACTGCAGGAGTATGACGCTCTCTGTACTACCGGAGCCATACTTGGCCAGAGCAGACAGAGGATTTGGCTTACACTCTCCTCGCTGGCCAGACGGGTTGCAGGGGTCTCATTGATGTTTATTAATTAATTGTTTATTGTGAATAAAAACTACTTACGTCTATTACATTTATCATCACACATGCATTATACAAAATAATAATAGAATGATAACACAGATATGTCAAACAGTAAATTCAATTTTAAAACATTATAATTATTCCTAGATAATGTCAATACAATATATTATTATTTATTATGCACTATCGTCACTATTATAGTCGCGAGTATTGCACCACTGGTCAGTCAGATTTTCTGAATATATTATTATTGACTTTAGTTGTAAAAAAATATATATAATAATCTAAATCAGTGTTGGTGTTACGAAGTGCATTGAGATGGCTAAGAGGACGCACCTGCTTAGCTTGTGTTTTCTAAGTCGCCTCTTACGACCTCCATGGGAAGACTAGGAGTGGTCATATTCTACTCTGCCGGAAACCACACGGCCTTAATATGTATTAATAAATAAATATATACAGACAAATCACAGATTGAGCTAGCCCCAAAGTAAGTTCGAGACTTGTGTAAGGAATACTAACTCAACGATACTATATTTTATAACAAATATACAGGGTGAAATTGAATTCATTAGCAAACGTTTAAGTATTGACTCAGCCCACGAATCTGAACAACTTTCATTATGGGACCAAATCGGAAATTGCAAAAACAAAATTAGCTGTTCCATAGATTTTAGCCAAGTACATATTCCACTTTTGTATGAAAGAGTTGGTAATATTTTCGCAATGTCGAAGTTGGTCCCATAATGAAAGTTGTTCAGATTCGTGGTCTGAGTCAGTCGTTTAACATTTGCTAATGAATTAAATTTCACCCTGTATAGATAAACAAATGTATGTATGGAAACAAATTAATAGAAATAGAATTCATTTATAGCCAAACTGGTTGGCCAGATTAATATTAAAACGGTCAGGTCAGAGTATATACGCAACTCAAAATAACGAGTGATATAAATCATAACTAATCACATATTAAATACAATTCTATTAAATTACTATTGGAATAAATTACCTACATACAACCGTCCCTCTTGCGAAAATGTTTATAAGCAATCCATACTAATATAACATAGCGCGTAGAACCGATGGCCGATGGGGCAGAAGGGTTCTTGAATGGCGACCACGTAACGGCTAGCGCAGCGTCGGACACCCACCGACCAGATGGTCGGATGACCTGACTAAGGTCGCGGGAAGACGCTGGATGCAGGCCGCTTCCAACCGGTCGTATTGGAAATCCTTGGGGGAGGCCTATGTCCAGCAGTGGACTTCTTGCGGCTGATATGATGATGATAATGACTAATATTATAAATGCGAAAGTAACTCTGTCTGTCATCACTTCACGCTTCAACTAATAAACCAATTGACTATGAAATAGTCCATGCTGGTCTGGGAGAAAAGAAAAAACGTAGAATGTATCAGCTGCTTCTCTTCCCTCGCAGATCGTAAAAGCCGATCGAGGGAATGGGTAAAATCTGAGAAATCCATCACTATTTTGATTCCGTTTTCCACCTACTGCCCATCAACATGCTAAATGTGGCCTTCAGGTCTTATTGATCTAAGCTCTGTCTACCCCGCAAGGGAAAAAGGCGTGATATATGTATCAAAGATTCTAAGATTTATTCAGAAAATAGGCCTTTTCAGGCACTTTTCACGTCAATTCACATTTTAAATAATACTTATTATGTTATATTCAAATTATTAATTATTGTTTAAAAGCTACAAACTACTAGCGTTTCGGAACCGACCACTGCAGAGAAGAAGACGCCGAAAGAAACTCTTCAACAGTATTGGTCGCCTACTTGCCTGAAGGGCTTTGTGTGATATTTAATATTTTTCTTTTCTTTTTTTCTGATGTCATGTTATATACAATTGATGACGAGTATGTATGTATGTGTGTATCATTTTCCATCTTGACCTGATCAGGGATCGATCCAGGGACCTCCAGTGTGGCAGCCTAACTTGATGACCACTAGGCCACAGAACTCATCATGTCTTTATGTACCTACCCTAAGTACATACACTACCACGTAACATTTATACTTGACCTCTCATCACCGTCATCATTTCGAGTAGGTGATACGGTCAATCGACCATGCACACCCTGGTGTCAGAGTTCTTCGGAACCGCCTCTCGACCTCTGACGTGGTTCCTTTAACGATTACCAGATGGCAGCCGGGACCAACAGCTTAACGTGCCTTCCGAAGCACGGAATCATCTTTATTATCAGACAATCATTTGATTCAAACCTGCAATTAATGAAAGAATGAATGATTTATTCATTTTCAAGAAACTGAGTCTCATAATTGGTTAGTAAACTTAATATCTATGTTAGTACTAATTTAAGCAATGTCCTAACCAAACTACATGACCTCTTAAAACAACATACGCCTTTTATTGAGCACTCGTGTAATTAATTAACGAATAAAATATTAAAGCAATAATAACAAATTAACAATTTTAAAAAACACGTTTTACAATTACGAAATAAACAGTAAGACAACGAAAACACTTTTGAAATTATCGATATTTTTCGAGCGTGAACATCACTAGCGTTGCGTAAAGGCAAGCCGGTCGGTGCATCACTACAACCAGTTTGGCTGTCTGTGACACTTAAACGTATAAACATATGATATTATATAAGTTTATGCGACCCATTTCGCGGAAATATTTTGCTGGGTCATTTATATGAAAATTTATATCAGCCTTTGTTTGAACATTAAGACTTTTTAGAAAACTTTAAATTATGTAAAACTACGAAGATTTAGACTTATTAACTGAAAAGAAGATCATTTTATGTGCTCCTTTTTATCCACAATCGCATTGCAGCATAATACGCACAATACAGCTCCGTGGCGCAGTGGTTAACACGCCAGCCTGCGACACGAGGGCCCCGGCTTCGATCCTCGGTCAGGTCATGACGGAAAATTTTCAGATTGAACTGGGTCTTGGATGTTTATCTATATATGTTTCTTTTATAAAATATAGTATTGTTGAGTTAGTATCCTACGACACAAGTTCACAACTGACTGTGGGGCTAGCTCAATTTGTGTGATATGTCCCTATGCCATATACACATGGTGAAATTAAATCGTTTTGGACACTTAAAGGAGTGACTCAGACCATCAATATGAACAACTTTTTATATGGGACCAATGCTGGGAACTCAAAAAAAATTCGTCATTACCATATAAAAGAGTCCCGCCGCCGCGCGTCGCCCGGCCAGTTTATATGGGAATGTAATTTTTTTTAGTTCCTAGCATTGTTCCCATAGGAAAAGTTGTTCATATTGATGGTCTGAGTCACCCCTTTAAGGGTCCAAAACGATCAAAATTTGACCATGTATATATATGTATATATATCTGAAACTTTTGGATCTCAAACCTTTAACATATGTGAACATGCAAACAGCTGATATTTTAAACACTTGCCGAATTGTGAGAAAGTTCATGGACTCTAATGACAGTGAATGTTATAGTAATAACGAAACACACAGACTGACTGACCAGGACACTTAGTTTATTCATAATGCTAGACACTTGGCCACGGCCCGTGTCTATCATTCATTTACCAGACTCGGCTGAGAAAAATAAAACAAAAAAATTATAGTGATAATCATTTACTTAATTCAGATATAGGTATCCAAATTTGTTTACAAAATATATATACTAATATTATAAAGCTGTAGAGTTTGTTTGTTTAAACATGCTAATCTCAGCACCTACTGGTTCAAATTGGAAAATTCTTTTTGTGTTGGATAGTCCATTTATTGAGGAAGGCTTTAGGCTTTATAAAACATCACGCTGCGACCAATAGGAGCGAAGCATCAATAAAAAATGTTTTGAAAACGGGAGAAAATTATTCATCTATACTAATTAATCATAATAACAGAAATTGCCGCGGACGAAGTCGCGGGCAACAGCTAGTTAAATAATGAAATTAAATTGGTATTATATAGATAGATAATTCATTTATTTTAATAAAATATAAGTCAACGGCTGGACAAAGGCCATATTGCCATACTCACCTCGCTTGGCAGGCAGAGAGCGCAGTTTCTTTGGCTTCTTGTGTAAAGGCGAGGCCTCAAATGTTTGGTACCTTCGCTCGGCAAAGGACTGATCAAGTGCGCGCAAGGGATAGCGCTTGGCGGTTTAGCCCGTGAATGATGAGATAGGAGATAGTCTCGAGTCGCTCAAAGAAAAAAACGTAAGCGCCAAATTCGTTATTTCTATTTTATATAAAATCAGACCGGTTAATTGTATTTTCATATTTACATTTTGATAAATTACTAATAACCTATCTTTTAGTCTAAAAATCATTATTTCATTCGTCGCATTTGAGCTACAATAAAAAAAACTCTGCGAACAAAGACCATTTTTTAAAAAATATTTCTATCGAGAAAATTTTATCAAAACGTGTTTTCATCTTCAATTTTTGGAGATGAAATAGTCAAAAATCATATTACTTAGATTTGAAACTCCTAATTTAAGTATTTTGCGAGATAAATAAGGTTCAGAACGACCTTATTTACAGTGGTATCGCCTTAACGACGCTGCTGTCCATCGGAAGCTTAAATAAGCTTGGGAGTGATGGATTTGGGATGGAAATGAAGCTAAATAAATATATACGGACAAATCCCACAGATTGAGCTAGCCCCAAAGTAAGTTCGAGACATGTGTTATGGGATACTAACGATACTATATTTTATAACAAATACATATTTAGATACACATCCAAGACCCAGGCCAATCTGAAAAAGATAATTTTCCATCTTAACCTGGCTGGGGATCGAACACTCTCGTGTCGCAGACTGGCGTGTTGACCGCTGCGCCACGGAGCTAGCCAAAAGCTATTGGTATACTCACTTGGGTGATTGGGGGAAAGAACAAGTAGCAGCTCGGGAAGTCAAGGGCGCGTAGATGCTATTTCATCATCATCATTTCGAGTAGGTGTCACGGTCAATCGACCATGCACACCCTGGTGTCAGAGTTCTTCGGAACCGCCTCTCGGCCTCTGACGTGGTTCCTTTAACGACTACCAGATGGCAGCTGGGACCACCGGCTTAACGTGCCTTCCGAAGCACGGAATCATCTTATCTTTTCTATTATCAGGCAATCAGGTGATTCAAGCCTGCATTGTCCTAACCAAACTGGAAACAACTAAACAAAGTATGCTACCGGTGGGTATCGAACCCACGACCCCCGGGTCAACAGTCTTTAGTCAAAAATTAACTAAAGACTAGGTGGGTGTCTAATTAAGAACCTCCTTTTTTGGATGTAGTCAAAAATCGCTTGCCAAATTCTTTCGGTTATTTTAGTATAAGTTATATCACTGTTATATAACTTCATTTGATGTATAAATATTGCATTGTTATTGTGAAGAGTGTTAAGTGGTGCTATGATAGGTAGTGGGTTTGATTCCGTGTCGTTTTAATGAAGTTGTATCTTTTTTTGGGTCATGGCTACTACATCTTGTGTTAGTCGAGAGGAAGAGAAGAAGGAAGTCAATATAATAATTTGATTCATTTTTGGGTCTATGAGTACGCTTTTATAAAAAAAAATACATACATACATACTATCACGTCTTTTTCCTTTGCGGGGTAGACAGAGCCTAGGTCTATGAGACCCAAACGCCACGTTTAGCATGTTGGTAGGCGTGTAGATGGAAACGGAATCAAAATTGTCGCATCGCGTACTAACGTGATTTCTCAGATTTTCGCTCATTCCCTCGATCGGCTTTTACGATCTGCGCGGGAAGAGAAGCAGCTGGTGCATTCTACGTTTTTTCTTTTCTCCCACACCAGCATGGAAGAAATTCCTGCAGAAATATTAGGTCTGCCTTTAGTAAAAAAGGCTTATTACTGCATTTATGATATAATTGATAAAACTGCGTAGAAATTTATATAAATTTATTTCATGTACACAAATTAATTAATAGTACTAAGAGCACACACACAAGCTAAACAAAGCTCATAAACATCAATGAGACCTCTCCAACCCGTCTGGCGAGCGAGGAGAGTGTAGGCCAAATCTGTCTGCTCTGGACAAGTATGGCTCCGGTAGTACAGAGAAGGTCATGCTCCTGCAGTGGAGACTAAAAAGACCTGATGATGATGATGTATATGTAATAAGCATAAACTTGAACAACATAACCCTTCTTCAGACGAAGCCGGATAAGGATCCAGACAAGGAAACTTACTATAACATAACAATACCCGATTTGATGTTGTTGCCATAACAACGGCGCCAATCGAATATAAAAACCGGCCAAGAGCGAGTCAGACGCAAACGCGAGAGTTCCTTACAAAGTATGCTTTTTTTCGTGATAGCTTATCTACACTAATAAAGAAGAAAGATTTGATTGTTCGAAATTCAAACTCCAAAATTCAAAACTTTTTTCAAATTTAAAATTCAAAACTTTTTTTCAAATTTAAAATTCAAAACTATTATTTAATATAGGTTTCTTTGAACATTCAAATCGAAAATATGTGATGAAAAAATTTCTTTGGTTGAGAGCATCGACGGGCCAGATGTCGAAGGTTTGTGGGTTCAAATCCTACCTGTAGCGAAATTTTTTCATCACATATTTTCGATTTTCTTATTAAACCGAGCATTGTAATGCTTTTAATATAATTAGTTTCTTTGAACTATTTGAATATTAATTGTCATATTTCACTTCTCAACAATTGTTGACGTCAAAAATTTACTTATGGCTAAGTTTAATTTGTTTGTTTGCATTGTTTAAGAACCGAAACTACTGCACCGATTTGAAAAATCCTACATTTTCCCTAATGAACATAGGCGAAGCCGGGGCGAGCCGTTAGTATATAAATAAATAAATAAAAACAGATAGGTATGTACGGGCAAATCACACAAATTGAGTTAGCCCCAAAGTAAGTTCAAACTTGTGTTATGGGATACTAACTCAACGATACTATATTTATAACAAATACATTATAGATAAAGCTAACCTGACCGGGAACGAACCACGGACCTCCTTTGTGGCAGCCTGCTAGACTTTCATTAAATTTTTGATAAAAGCTTGCCACAAAAATGGTATTTTAAAAATATCCATTTGATTAATACCTTATTCAGAGTAAAAGTACCTTAATCGTTTTTAAAGATACATACATATTATCACGTCTTTATCCCTTACGGGGTGGACAGATTCCGAAAGCCCACGTTTAGCGTGTTGGTGGGCGTATAATTGAAAAATGAAATCAAAATAGTGATGGGTTGCTAGCCGCATCGCCTATTGTCATGATTCTATAGATTTTCGCCCATTTCTTTGACCGACTTCTATGGTCTGCGTGGGAAGAGAAGCAGCTTGCACATTCTACGTTTTTTCTTTTCTCCCAGACCAGCATGGAAGAATTAATTTTTAAAGATCTTTTATATTTTATCACTCACGTAACCTCCGGCTCTCTCACTCACCAAACGAAGCATAGAAGCGGTAACGCTTCTACTAAAACGTCGATTTTCTGTAAGAGTGTGGTACTTCCCCGGACGAGCCGGCCCATTCATGCTACTAACCAAAAATGAATTTTGCCGGTACCGTGGCTCTACCATGGTTAAGGCGTTTGCCTGTTGACCCGGGGGTCGTGGGTTCGATTCCCACCGGAAGCATACTTTGTTTAGTTGTTTCCAGTTTGGTTAGTGGTTAGGACATTGCAGGCTTGAATCACCTGATTGTCTGATAAGTAAGATGATTCCGTGCTTCGGAAGGCACGTTAAGCCGGTGGTCCCGGCTGCCATCTGGTAGTCGTTTAAGGAACCACGTCAGAGGCCGAGAGGCGGTTCCGAAGAACTCTGACACCAGGGTGTGCATGGTCGATTAGCCGTGACACCTACTCGAAATGATGACCACGACTATAAGCCTTACAGACAATACAACGACGTTATCCTATAGGGATCTTTATTAACATTTTTTTAAGTTACAGAACCCTAAAAGACTTGTAGCCATTTAAACTTTCACCAGCCAATATCGCACATACAGACAGCTTTACAACGAGTTTATTATTTTTCAATATAGTCATTATATAACACGAGCAATTTTTGATATTTTAGGGATTTTTTTAATGTTTTGATATTATGGAAAAAATAAAACAATTGTAACTTTATTTCGTAAACGTTTACATCGTAAAAGCCGATCGAGGGATTGGGCTGAACTGGCTGCAGAATCATGTCAATAGGTCTTTGTTAAAGAGAAAATAAACATATTATTATTATATATATTATTATAGGCAATGCGGCTAGCAACCCATTAGTTTCCATCTACACGCCTTCCACCATGCTAAATGTGGCGATAAGGTCTTATAGATCTAGGCTCTGTTTACCCCGCAAGAGAAAAAGCAGTGATACTATGAATGTATGTATGTATATTTTATACTAGCTTTAACCCGCGGCTTCGCTCGCGTTATGTTTCATACAAACTTTTATCCCCTCTTCTATCCCCTTGGGGGGTAGAATTGATCAAAATCCTTTCTTAGCGGATGCCTACGTCATAACATTTACCTGAGTTAAGTACGGCGGAAGGTGACACGTATTGAAAGACAAGCTGCGGTATAACAACTGATTTATTCTATGTGCGACCACCGTCATACAGTAATAATTATGTCTAATACCCAACAACCTGCATGACAAATTTCAGCCCGATCTATCTAGTAGTGGTTTGGCCTGTGCGTTGATAGATCATTATGTCAGTTAGTCCCCGCAACTTTGAGTTATATATAAGGTCAATTTAAATTAAGCGCAAATATTTTGAAGGCTGACTCCCATAAGCTAGAAAAATGCTTAAGAAGCAAAATAAAAAAATCTTATAATATATAGTATCGTTGAGCTAGTATCCCATAACACAAGTCTCGAACTTACTTTGGGGCTAGCTCAATCTGTGTGATTTGTCCGTATTTTTTTTTTATATAAAAAACTGAGGTTGGGTTAGGGTGTGATTTATCCGTAAATCAGGTGAGATTTGGTGAGACCCCCTCCCTCCCCCCTGATTACTTAATTTAATGTCCCCCCCCCCCCCCCCCCCAACCTTACCTACTTAGTGCACAACTAAACCATAATCAATCATTAACTTATCCAACCAGCTTCAAATAGGCTTCAAAACATTCAGATCTTATACACAGTCATTACGTCACATCCGGAAGCGTCCAGTTGCTCCAAAAATGTCACAGATAACAAAATAATCGACACATTATCTCGCGTCAAGCGAGGTTTGACGTGGTCACGCAATTGATCGATAAAAATAATTTGCTTTTGGTTTATAACAATCCGGTTGTCTTACGGTTTGCAAAAATATGTTATTTACCCAGGCAGGGAGAAATTGTGGGGCCCACCATCCGACCCCCTCACACTCGCCACCGGAATAGAGTGGAGTAGGATTAGCTCCGATTACTGGTGACCGCCCGGTCGTCGGGCAACGTAGCTTTTGACCCATAAGGCAAGAGATGGGAGTTGCTGCTCTCCAAAGGCTTTGGCCATTGATTCTCAGATTGGCTCTTCAGGCTTGCATGCACGTATACGCGGCCCATCAGGCAATATGAGAGTTTTCTGTCTTTCCAAGCCTTGCGTACACAGGCAACGCCCAAAGCCGAGGTCCGTCCCTCCTGGGGGCCCTTTGGTGATGTTGTCTATAAAGGTTGAGGACACTCTGCTCTCGCCTCAAACGTCCGGTGAAGTAGCGAAAGCTCACTTGGAGCTAGCTACATAGTCATTAAAAAAAATGTGGGTATTTACCTCCCAGATATGGGAAGGTAGACTTTATACTTTATTACACGGAAATTGGATATTTATGTCCACTAATGAAATAGTCATCCGTATATTATAGTCCCCAAACACTATCTTTTACATCAAAAAATCTTGTTGGGATGTCGGTCTAATCGTTTTTGTTAAACTGTGTATATCTTGTAGCCAAAGACAAAGTCGTGTCTACGCCGCTAGGGTCAAAGACGTAACTGAGCCTCAAAGAATGTAGATATCAAACATTATCTAATTGTTCAAACAACACCTACTTGTGACCTCCAACCTGACTCACGATGACTGCCGAAACGGAGGTGAGGAGATGAAGGTTGCTATATGCATATTTTAAAATATTTTCACTGATGTTCAACACTTCTGTGATTGCCTCCGTGATCTAGTGGTTAAGGCGTTTGCCTGTAGACCCGGGAGTCGTGGGTCGATTCCCACGTTAAGCATTTTTTTTTACTAAATGTTGGATTAAGCATTTGTATCCCATCTCACCTGATGGTAAGTGACGATGAAGACGAGGATGTTACATGCCTATCTATCCAAGAGATACCCATTTATTCTACTTTTGAATGTCAAGCGTACTTCGTTTAGTTGCTTCCAGTTTGGTTAGGACATTGCAGGCTTGAATCACCTGATTGTCTGATAATAAAGATTCCGTGTTTCGGAAGGTTCGGTAAGCCATCGATCCCGGCTGCCATCTGGTAGTCGTTAAAGGAACCACGTAAGAGGCGGAGAGGAGGTTCCGAAGAACTCTGACACCAGGGTGTGCATGGTCGATTGATCGATTTATAAGATGTTATCAAGTCTAAAAGACGGCCACAGACTTTGTCAATCCCGTAACAGATAAAGACGTACGGCTATCGGATAAGTGTCGACCGGTTTTATTGTAATCCCGGCGGCCTTGCAAGTACGTAATTTTTCAAAATTATGTAACAAGAGATATTTTAAATCGCATAATCAAGAAATCGCCGAAACAGAAGCTTATATTATAGTAAGTGAGAGATCTGACACTCACTTTAACATGGTCACAACACTACTCATTCATTTTTCTTGTCTGTTTTTACTAAATTTATACACAATACAATATTGTTGCACAAAAAAGGAACAGTTTACATAAATTATATGATCTTAAAATATAAGAACTGTGTAAAAGGCGGCCTTATCGCAATGCAAATTCTTCCAGGCAACCTTTGCAGAAAAAGAAAATAATGCGAGAGAAATATTATGGTGCGGGGTAGAAAAAAACAAACTAAATGGCATAATATAACCTACAAATCTCTTTAAAAAATAATTAAATATATAGACATACAAATAATTTTAAACTAAAAATCTAAATTAAAACTTAAATTAAAAATAAAATTAATCTATAAACACATCAAATCAAATAAAATATGGTTGCCAAATCGCTGAGGTCTGCTGGCAGAGTGCCCAAAAGGCTGGAGGCATTTCCTCGCTGGATGGCCAGACTCAGTCTTTAAACATACTTAAGTAAATACAATAGCATAAATAAACATACACAAAAACCATAAATAATAGGATAGAGTTGTGGTAGAGCCATCCTACCGGCAAGATTCATTTTTGCTAGTAGCATGAATGGGCCGGCTCGTCCGGGGAAGTACCACACTCTCACAGAAAATCGACGTTTGAGTAGAAGTTTTACCGCTTCTATGCTTCGTTCGGTGAGTGAGAGAGCCGGAGGCCCATACTTTCCCCATTTCCTCCCCCATGTCCTTTCCCCAACTACTTGAAAGGCCGGTAACCGGTATGGAATCGTTGCGCTGGTCTGATGATGGAGTCTGAAGGTGGCCATAGGAACTCAACTAAACAAGGTACAACAATCGTATTTAGGCTCATTTGATTTGTCTAGGAAAGCACTTTACAGTGTGGATATAAATATAAATAAATAATAAAAAAATAAATATATACTGACAAATCACACAGATTGAGCTAGCCCCAAAGTAAGTTCGAGACTTGTGTTATGGGATACTTACTCAACGATACTATATTTTATAACAAATACATATATAGATAAACATCCAAGACCCAGGCCAATCTGAAAAAGATCATTTTCCATCTTGACCTGGCCGGGGATCGAACCCGGTCACCATATCGACCAGGGTTGCATGCATCAACTATTGGTGGCGGACATGAAGGGACTAACAGTAGTGGGTGGGCGCTGGCCAGCAATAGTTTGCATGAACTAACTGGTGGTAGAAGCACGCAAAAGTAAAATGTCTCAAAGCAAAAATTCTCGAGCTCTTCCGTGCTTCGGAAGGCACGCTAAGCCGTTAATCGCGGCTGTCATAAATGATGGCAGTCCTAAAGCTACCTTTAGGTTGCTTGAAAAATCGAACACTATGGCCACTTGTGTTGGCCATTTACATACATAGTATCACGTCTTTTTCCATTACGGGGTAGACAGAGCCTAGGTCTATAACACTTTTGGCCACTTATACACACGAAAATCAAACAAACAGCACTCTGAATACTCTTCTGTAACTTTCTTTATTTGCCAGGATTCGAACCGCTAATAAATCAGCTGAGGAATCCTCACACAATGTCCCGCCCACGCCCACCGTCGGGCAACCTTGAGCCCACGCATTGTCAGTTGGTTTTCTCATTATCAAGTGTTGCGGTGCGAAATTACTTTCAACATCACTAACATTGAGTTTAGGAGATCTCAACATGCGCATAGCGATGAAAGTCTGGCGATGAAAGGAGTACGCTTCTATACTGTGAAATTTTAATCGTTCTGGACTCTTAAAGGGATGATTCAGCCCGTCGATATAAATAACTTTTCCTATGAGACCAATGCTGGGAACTCAAAAAAAATTTTTGACATTCCCATACAAATAGACCGGGCAGTCGATAGTTTTTGTATGTAACTGCCCATTTTTTTTTATGTTCCTAGCATTGGTCCTATAGGAAAAGTTGTTCATATCGACGGGCTTAATCACCCCTTTAAGGGTCCAGAACGATCAAAATTTCACGTACAATAAAATGTACAATAAAATTCCTGCAGAAATATTAGGTCTGCCTATATATACTTAATTTACTTAAGTTTAAAGCGACTGTAAAAAACCAGTTAGTAAAAAAGGCTTATTACTGCATTGCTAATTATATAATTGATAAAAATGCTTGCAATTAATATAAATTTATTGAATAATATATTACATGTAAACAATATAATCGGAGCCCTTCAGGCACATAGGGACCAAGTCTGGATTGAGTTTCTTTCTGCGTATTCTTCTCACCAGTAGTCGTTCCGAAACGCTATAGTAGTTCGATTTTTCATAAATTGTTCCAGTTGTTTCCAGTTTGGTTAGGACATTGCAGGCTTGATTCACCTGTTTGTCTGATAGTAAAGATGATTCCGTGATTCGGAAGGCACGTTAAGCCGTTGGTCCCGGCTGCCATCTGGTAGTCGTTAAAGGAACCACGTCAAAGGCTGAGAGGTGGTATCGAAGAACTCTGACACCAGGGTGTGCATGGTAGATTGACCGTGTCACCTACTCGAAATGTTGATTAGAAAAATTGATTGATGATCTATGGTATATCCTTAAGGCGCTGTGCATCAGAAGAATACCGTAAAACTATTTTTTCGTCGCGCAGTTAGCCTTATTTTTCATGGAATACTAGCATGAAAAAAATATGGAGTAAAGTTTAAAGATCAAAATAAATGGTTACATCAAAATATTTTCACAAAACTGTTTAAAACCTAGCAAAAAAAAATAGCAAAAAAGCTATACCCAGAAAAAGTTTCGTCGCGAATTACTTGATATTTTCAGCGACAACTACGAAATTTGATTATAATTTTTGAATTATTAAATTAACAGTGAAAATTAACACGGAAGTGGCAGACACAGGTTTGAAATTAGACTAGTGACAGGCCAAGCGGTATCGCCAGTTTCAACCGCTACAAACGGTTATGGGATACAGCGCCTTAAGCAAAGCCTTAAGGTAGCCTTCGCTATATCTACACAACACATGTTGATCATTAAACATTGAAGTGCAAAGGTCACATAGGCATAATTTCAAGTTCGTTTTATAAATTAGTGAGTACAGTTTATTACATAATCTGAACTATTGTCACCTTGTACGTAGGCTTGCCAACTCTCCCGGAATTCCGGGATTCTCCCGGGAAAAGGCATTAGATTTTATGTATTCACATAAAATAGAGTAAGATCTTAATTAATAAACATATCCTTAAATTGATTTATTTAAAATTGCACAAAATACGTACAAATTAAATATATTTTGCTTATTGCTAACAAGCCTGTGAATTTATTTTGTTCAATAATTGACAAAAAGAATAAAAAAAGATTGTGTGGCACGATATCAATATAAATAAGACATAATTAAATATTTCTGAAAATGTCGTTAATTTCATGATTTTGTCTTTTTTTCTTCCTTTTTCTATTTGGCCCTCAAACTTCATTCAGAAGTTTATTTTTGCCAGTGTCTAGTTATTTTTCGAGTTACTCTTGCTTGTGTATCAACGAAATGATGGTGTAACTGATTTCGACGGAGCCCCTGGCGACAATTCCCACGAATCCACTGGCTTGATCATATACGGTGTATGCAGTAAGGCGAGCAAACACCAGCCCGCTAAGTAAATCTCACTACAGCCGCACCGTGACACTTTATTTTAGTTATTCCACACATTTTTCATAAACATGGGCATTTATAACACCAAATTACACCGACTTCACATTATAAACTCCACTAGAAACAATTTGCAAAATAATCCAAAACAAAAACCG
This sequence comes from Elegia similella, assembly GCA_947532085.1. NCBI lineage: Eukaryota > Metazoa > Arthropoda > Insecta > Lepidoptera > Pyralidae > Elegia > Elegia similella. The sequence goes on along the minus strand of OX383954.1, from coordinate 1,521,331 downwards.
TGCAGTCCGTAGAAATTCTCGCCAAGAACTCCTATAATAATTTGTCAATTGGCCAGAACTTTATTTTTTGTTAAAGCGAGCATTGGGAGTTCCTTTATCTGTAGGCAATTCTCCCGGCTTCCGGAACGTAGCTAAAATCTCCAGGACTGGCGACTGGCGGCCTGCGGGCAGTGTCGCGCCGCACTTTCCTCCGCTTCGCCACCTGGCCCCGCTACCCGCAACCGCGTTATATATTCTTTGCCGCAACGGCACACACTTTCCTTATCTGTCACTGTCAGTCACGTGTACGCACGACGGTTTCGCGCGAATTTCAATTACACAAGTAAAGAATTCTATGATTTTATTGGTTGTAATCAAAAGGTACAAGCTGCTCGCAGTGTAAATAATACAACTTTAAATAAAAGATTTTTGATTTACTTTTATTTACCTCTCGGAATTCTGATCATCTGAGTTGGCAACCCTAGTTGTATGTACGTGTGTTCACGCGACGTAGAGCCACGCTACCGGCAAAATTCATTTTTGCTAGTAACATGAATGGGCCGGCTCGTCCGGCCGGGGAAGTACCACACTCTCACAGAAAATCGACGTTTGAGTTGACGCTTTACCGCTTCTATGTTTCGTTCGTGAGTGAGAGAGCCGGAGGCATCGTTTCCCGCATTTCCACCCCCCCCAGGTCCTCCCCCCAGGTCCTCCCCCCCCCCCCCCCCCCCCAGGTCCTCCCCCCAACTCCTTGAAAGGCCGGCTACGCTGCTGTTACACCCTGGTGTTGCAATTTTCATGGGTAGCGGTGATCACTTACCTTTGCCCACTCAAATTATTTAGCAAAGCAGTGGTATCTTGATTTTTTTTCCATTGAAATCTTGTTCATTGATGGTGCCTTTTTTTTCACGTGATGATGATGTAAATCGAAGAACGCCAGCTGCACACAAATGTGTCACGTTCCCTCATCATTTCATGTAGGTGCCACGGTCAATCGACTATGCACACCCTCGTGTCAGAGTCCTTCGGAACCTACTCGAAAATGATGATGATCACTATTTTCTTACACGTTGAAAAAATACGACGAAAAGTGTCGATTAACTTCCTAGTGCTTTATTTTTTTATGAATTAATTTAATTTAAACAACATTTTTTTCATGCTAGTATTCCATGAAAAATAAGGCTAACTGCGCGACGAATAGACGTTTTACGGTAAGTATTCTTCTGATGCACAGCGCCTTAAGGCTATACTTTTTTTTTTTTTTTTTTTATGTATATCCGACGGCAAACGAGCAGACGAGCCACCTGATGGAAAGTGGTCACCGTCGCCCATGGACATCTGCAACACCAGAGGAGCTGCTGATGCGTTGCCGACTCTTAAGATACCTGTAAACACGCCTTTTGAAGGACCTCAAGTCATAGTACACAGGGAAAACCTCGGGAGGGAGTCCATTCCACAATCTTGCTGTACGAGGAAAAAAACCACGTGACGCTCTGACATTTTTGGAGACCCAAGTGTCAAGGATGTGGGGATGGACTTTACTCCTGTGGCGAGCGGTGCGGTGGTAGAAAGGTGACGGTGGCACCAATTCAAAAAGTTCTTCAGAACACTCCCCATAGTATAGACAGTAAAATACACACAGAGAGCCAACGTCTCTCCGTAGACCGAGGGTGTCTAAATCGTCTGTGAGTGTGGGATCGTCGATAATACGAATTGCCCGGCGTTGGATGGAATCAAGAGGAAGGAGTTGGTATTGAGGTGCACCAGACCAGATATGAGAGCAGTACTCCATGTGGGGCCGGACTTGAGCTTTATATAACAAAAGTCTATGACCCGGAGTGAAGTACTGCCTCGCTGTATTGAGCACCCCAAGTTTTTTAGAAGCCATTTTGGCTTTACCTTCCAGATGACTCCGGAATTGGACCTCCTTCGTAATATCGACGCCAAGGATCCCAATACTCTTAGAAATGGTAAGAGAGGTGTCCCGAAACTTCGGTGCTATGTTAATTGGGGTCTTCTTAGCGGAACTATAGATCATCAATCAATTTTTCTAATCATCATTTCGTGTAGGTGACACGGTCAATCGACCATACACACCCTGGTGTCAGAGTCCTACGGAACCTACTCGAAAATGATGATGATCACTATTTTCTTACACGTTGAAAAATACGACGAAGTGTCGATAAACTTCCTAGTGCTTTATTTTTTATGAAATAATTTAATTTAAACAACATATCTAGTTCTTAATATTAATTTTTATGATTGATTCGTAATAAATCATTTTAAATTGTCACATGAGATGATAAAAAAAAAATACACACAAAATAAGAAATCAGAAGCTAATTGGCATCATAAAAGCAACTTTATTACGAATGCAATTAAGTCCAAATTCTTTTGATTAATTTAAGGAAACACGTCATATTTATATTTACACCTTTATTAAAATAGCTGAGATTTCTTACAATTGATTTTAGTTCTTATGAGTCTTGTAATAGGAGTTAGTGATTTTGTGTTGGGTGTACAGATAAGTTTGTTTATTAATTATAATATTTTAATAATACAGCCTTGAATTTTAAACGGTTTTTTCTTATTTTAAGCATGAGTAAGTACGTGCCGGTGTATTTTGAGCACTTTATACAATAATATGAATAGTGTATAAAAATTTTATATTCAATTCTGTATAGTTTACATTTATAGTGATTTTTAATAAAATTTCTGTGCATACTTAGAAATTAAAATTATTTTAGAACTATTATTTTAAAATACACGTGAAAAAAAATTAAAAGAAAGTAACGAAGTAAGTACCTAATTCTAAAAAACTGTAAAAATAGTTCATAAAATAAATAATAATTAATATCTGATAATTTAATTATATTTTACGACGGTTATAGTGATCTTAGTTATGACTAACATCAACAAAAGCAATAATTTTTGATTTTTCAATTATCCAACAATATCCTATCGTTCCTAGCTTAAAAATGCTTCCGATGGGTAGCAGCGTCGGAAGCACAAGAAGCCAAAGAAAATGCAATACTGTATTATGGCAATATGCTGGCGAGTAAAATAAAAAAAATAAAGGCTAAATGGCCTTTTGAGGCCTTTGTCCAGCAGTGGACTTCAAAGAATGAATGATGATGATTGTTACCTCTTTTAACTTCGTATTTTTTTTTATTATATCTGTTTTTATTTTGTCGCAGAGCCTCTTCCCTATCAAAATTAGTCTGTACCTATTAAATTGTAAAAAAATCCGCTTGTGATTTTGTTCCTAATAACTATGATTTTCAGTTAAACACATTTTTTTTTATTTAAACATGAAAGTGGGCTATATTATTAACATTCTTCATGCATAATTTTTTTAGTATTTTTTTTTTAAAATTTCATTATTGTATATAGTGACTAGCTCCGTGGCGCAGCGGTCAACACGCCAGCCTGCGACACGGAGTGACCGGGTTCGATCCCCGGCCAGGTCAAGATGGAAAATGATCTTTTTCAGATTGGCCTGGGTCTTGGATGTGTATCTATATATGTATTTGTTATAAAATATAATATCGTTGAGTTAGTATCCCATAACACAAGTCTCGAACTTACTTTGGGGCTAGCTCAATCTGTGTGAGTTGTCAGTATATATTTATTTATTATTATTGAATAATGCTTATGAAAAGAACTCGTTTCAGATGTTGTGCGTTTTAATCAAAAATGTCGTCATTTTTGTATTATTTTTTTTTATTTTGTAATGCGTAAATCAAGCTTACTGTGGTCCCTAAATACATGCAAAAATTCACTTTCGTTGAATTTATCGAACCCGATATAATACTAAAAACGTGAGTACGAAGAAATCAATTTACTCGAAATTCCCTATAGAAAACGACAATTAATAAATATATATATATACGGACAAATCACACAGATTGAGCTAGCCCCAAAGTAAGTTCAAGACTTGTGTTATGGGATACTAACTCAACGATACTATATTTTATAACAAATACATATATAGATAGATACACATCCAAGACCCAGGCCAATCTGAAAAAGATCATTTCCCATCTTGACCTGGCCGGGGATCGAACCCGGTCACTCCGTGTCGCAGGCTGGCGTGTTGACCGCTGCGCCACGGAGCTAGTCAATTTATTAAGTAAGGACCCAAAATTTAGTCCAAGACTAATCAATCTTTAATTACACAAAAATATTTGCCATTGACATTTCCAACCAATAATTCATCCATCCTGTCAATCCTAAATTAAAAATACAAAAATACCATAATAAAGTTCCATCAAGATGACTTCCTAAACGGTGACATTGACATTTAAAAGTTGCCATGTACAATGATAAATAAAAATAAGGTATTTTTGCTTCTTTTTCCTATGAACAAGAAATATTATGGACTTTTTGGGGTTCTGTACACAAACGATAAAAACGGGGCCTTATTAAGACGGTATTCCTCGAAATTGTAAACAAAATTAAGTGTTTTCAAATCACTAGTACTATGCGCTGAATTAGTTAAATACATCAAAAGTATTTGTATAATTTAGATCAATCTTTGAACAAGATCGCCCCCTTGTTGGAATTTGAAGCAGATACATATGAAATTTAAAAATGATATATATATGTTATGATACCTTAAAACATTTTTCTTCGAAAACTTTGCATATTTTTCGTCTAAAACAATAATTCTCACATGACAATATTTATATCTACATCTCTGAGGTCTCCCCTTTCTTATTTTTTTTATAAAATTATAAATATGATAATATTAAGACTTTTCATCTTTTTTTCATGACTGCCTAAGGGTTCTGCGTAGTCTAAAGGCTTGCGCAGTAGCGACATTTTTCGTTCGCGCGGCACCCTCTTAATATGGCTCCACTGTCCGTCTGTCTGTCACCAGGCTGTATCTCATGAACCATGATAGCTAAACAGTTGAAATTTTCACAAATGATGTATTTCTGTTGCCGCTATAACAACAAGTACTAAAAAATGGAATAAAATAAATATTTAAGGGGGCTCCCATACAACAAACGTGACTTTATTGCTTATTTTTGTTTGATATTGGTATCGGCAACAGGTAGACGCTAGAAATATTCACAGAATATGATTTTTTACCGTTTTTATAAAATAATAAGAATTTATAAAAAATTTTATATATCCAGAATATCCACATAACTAGTAAATATTTTTTGGCTGTCTGCAACAAAGAATCTCGAAAATCCAATCTAGTATCTCATTGAGGTGTCAACTCGCGGATGTCTCCAGAACTAGTTTTTAAAACTTCCTGCGCATGCGTCATTATTTTAATATGGTCTAGTTGCAAAGGTGAACAGAAAGGCCACGGGTTCAATTCCCACAGCGGAACCGAATATTCTGTGCGCAAAATGTTTTGAGTATAGAGATAAAGTCTCTTAGACTGCTCTTGTAATTTTCATGGACACAATTTAGGTGACTCAGCCCGTCAAAACAACTTTTACTATGAGACTAATGCTGGGACCTCATATATACATGTATTACTCATATGTAGGGTACATATGCATGTACAATTTGCAAAAAAACACTGTTTTTCTCGTAAAACTGGATAAGGTTAATATAAAAAAACTGTCCAAGTGCGAGTCGGACTCGCACATGAAGGGTTCGTCCGTTATCTATATAAACGGCAAAAAACTCATGTCTGTTGTAAGTCCCTTAATTTTTTTTTTTTGTGTTTGTCGTTTTTTGGCAAGACAAATACATCAGCTGTGAAACCTTCAACTGTCTCTATCACGTTTCATTAGATACAACCTGGTGACAGACGGACAGACTGACAGACGGACAGCGGAGCAATATTAATGATTATAGAATATCAAATTCTATATCTGTAGTAGGTATAGTAGGATTAAAAAGTGAAGGCTCTTCATAGTTTTATTTCTGTATCATCCATGTTCTGTGTCTTAGGTGTGGCTAAGTGTTTTTGATTGATACGTTTGCATTTTAGTGTCATCATTAAATATATTATGTTATTTACATATTTATACTATGTAATGGGATTACATACACGTTTTAATACGAAGATAAGAACGCTATTCGTATGGTTATATGTTTTATCAAGAAACTTGGCATTTAAAATAAACATTACAGCAGTATAATTTTAAAATTTGTTAATTTAATATCATGTTTTGTGTAAGATATATACTGAGATTATAAATTTTCCGTCTTCTTCGTCTATTTTAGGAAATATCAGATCCTTTAAATATAAATAACAACAGCTAAATAATAAAAATAACTTAATGATACTTTTTGAGCTTTCGTCTCATTTGGATTTTTTGTTGGCTACCATGGAGGTATACTGTAGCTTTATAAATAAAAAAAAAATATAGTGGTATCAATATAGTGGTCGTGCCGTACTAAATACACTTTTTCTCTTAAGAGCCCGCCATATGCCAGGCGGCGTGGCGATACAAACGCGGATGGTCTAAACGCGTTGGCTACTTTGGATATTTTCGTTTTTTTAGGAATATTCAAGGGTTATTCGAAAAAGAAAAACATATGATGGCTGCCTTATCTGTAATGCAATAATAATCAAAAGTTTCAAGTTTAATTTTAATGTTTTTGGTGAATAATGCTATATACCGAGTAAATTAGACGTGATTTGGAGGCAACTTTGCAATTTTTTTCTATCGAGAAAATTTAACGCAATCGTGTTTTTGAGTCAGATAGTTACCAGAGTTAGTCCTGAACTTTGTTGCATTTTTATTTCAACTTGAGTATTTAATTATTATATATATAAATAACAGTCAATCATGCAAAGCAGTGTGAGGTAGTACGGGCCCTTAAGGGCCGTATTATGACCGCCAGTAACTAATTTCTATTTATATTGTGGTCGAATATGTTCTACTCTTTCTTGTATCACTTATATCCCACAGGAAAAGTTGTTCATATTGACGGACTGAGTCTTCAGATTCAGATTTTATTTCAAGGATCCTACAAGGTTTTATTTACATATTTTTTATTAGTTAGTTCTGCAAAATATAAAAATTTAGAACTTATTTACAACTAGCTTTCGCACGCGGCTCCGCCCGCTTCAATGTCGATCCCTAGTTTCTTTACGAACAAAAACTAGATGCTACATCTTATCAAACTGTACCTAATTTCAGTATTTCCTTTTTTACAGAAATATGAAGCCACTACTATGTGTGGTGGCGTTATGCCTCCTGTCAGTCACAGCGCTCCCCGAGAATATCGAAGACGTCAGGGAACTCCCACAGAGCAAGGAGCCAATCGTAGAAGCCGAGGAGAGCGAAGACAAAACACGAACAGAGCGCTGTACCGCTTGCACGGCTAAGTTGAACATCAAAAGCCCTAACGATGTCTTAGCCGCTATCCAAGCGTTACCAGGCGCTGAAGTCCACACACAACAGTCTTTCGAAGAGTGCTCCAGTGATAAGGGATGTGCTGGCATTAAAGTTAAGGATGGAAGAGTCATAGAAAGGTTCGGTAACAATGATGCCTTCAGAGCCGCAGCTGCTGCGAATACTGGAGATGAATTTTCATTCCATGCAGCTGGAACTTTCGGAAACAATGTCTTTCAAGGAGGTCTGCCTGGACAAGGACCTTTCTGGTGGATGAACCAGGACTCTCCATTCAAAACTGGTGGAGGAAACTTTGAGAAATTTGAAAAATCTAGCTCTAGCTTCTCAAGCTCTGGATCTACTGGTGCTGGTGGCGATTTAGCTGGAAATGCATTCTTAGGAGGTGCCTTTGGAGCTGGTGGTGCCCAAGGAGGTGGAGCTGCTATTGCTGGCAAACCTGGAGCGACATTCCAATCATCGTCTTTCGAATCTTCATCCTTTAGTACCAGTAAGAACGGAGAAGTTGATATTTCGAAGAACCCCTTCTTGAACGGAGGAATTAAGTTTGGACAAGCTGGTTTCCAAGCTCAGGGAGCGTTTGGAGCTTCTGGACAAGGTGCTAGTCAGTTCGGTGGTGCCCAAGGAGCTGGATTCGGAGCTGGAGCACAGGGACAGAACAAATTTAGTGGAAACGGTCAGAATACCGCGTTTAGCGCTAGTAGTAGCCAAAGCGCTTTCGGAGCTCAAGGTTCAAACCAAGGATTTGGAAACCAAGCTGGACAGGGCGCGTTTGGCGCCGGATCTGGTCAAGGATTTGGCGCGCAAGGCTCCTTCGCTGCTGGCTCCCAAGGCTCTAAATTCGGCGCTGGCAACAGCGCATTCTCCGCTAGCAACTCAGCCAACAAATTCTCTGCTGGCTACTCCGGGTCTTCTCCCAGACCTTTCCAAGCTCCCGGCGTTAACCTAATCCAGAACAGTCAGAAGACAAATGAGTTTGATTACGAACAGCAACAACAGCAGCAGAACATTGATGAAGCCTTCCAAAGTACTGGCAACGTGAACAGCCAAGCCGTGATTCACGCCGGAGGTGAATTGCAGCAGACCTGCGCTGGTCAGGGCTACGTGTGTGTCCATAAGGCGCAGTGCAACAACGGAGTGGTGAACACCAATGGACAATCCATCTTGCAGGCTAAGACTTCGGTAAGTGTTTTTTTTTATTATTTTTTTTTTAAATTATGATGTAGGACGGCAAACGAGCAAGTGTGTCACCTGATGGTAAGTGATCACCGCTGCCCATGGACAACAGCAACACCAATGTGTGTCAGGAGCATTGCCGGCCTTTTAAGGAGTTGGGGGAAGGAAATTGGGAGAGGGAGGATGGGCCTCTGCCTCTCTCACTCACCGAATGAAGCAAAGAAGCGTAAAGCTTTGCTCAAACGTCGATTTTTCATAAGAGTGTGATACTTTCCCGGACTTACCCCTTCTTCTTGGGTCAAGATAGCTATAGAAACTAAAACGATGTCTTGTATTCTTAAAACGTACAACTTTACCTTTGAAATAACCTCAAAATCACGCTTTATTTGTGTTACTCACAAAAAAAGCGTGCAGGCTGACTCCGTGGCGCAGCGGTAAACACGCCAGCCTGCGACACTAGGGCCTCGGATTCGATCCCCGGTCAGGTGAAGACGGAAAATGATCTTTTACAGATTGGCCTGGGTCTTGATGTTTGTCTTATGTATTTGTTATAAAATATAGTATCGTTGAGTTAGTATCCCATAACACAAGTCTCGAACTTACTTTGGGGCTAGCTCAATCTGTGTATTTGTCCGTATATATTTATTTATATATAGGTAAAGGTCACCAATAATTAGCAAACGTCATTGTGACATGAATTCTTTATAATCTTACCTTATTGAGAAATAATACGATCAACGGTACAAATGCCAGCGATATGATTGCTATATCTTTGGATATCATCTCTTTGACAGCGCAGCGGACGCTTACGGATGTTAAGCAACGCTTGCGTTGTTTATATTTGGATTGATAGCCTATTTTTGCTTGCCTTGCTTGTTCCCGTATGTCCCAATGTTTCCAGCTTAGTTAGGACATTGCAGGCTTGAATCACCTGATTTTCTTATAATTAAAACGATTCCGTGCTTCGGAAGGCACGTTAAGTCGTTGGTACCGGCTGCCATCTGGTAGTCGTTAAAGGAACCACGTCAGAGGTCGAGAGCGGTTCCGAAGAACTCTGACACCAGGGTGTGCATGGTCGATTGACCGTGACACCTACACGAAATGATGATAATGTCGCGTAACTTTTAATAGTGCATCTTTCATCTTTATAATATTTAGTCTCGATGATCTAAGCCCACAAACTTAGCTCTAACAATAATCTAGAACTATAGACAACAATAATAAAATCTAGTACTCCTTGACCGGACTGCCATAGCCTGAAGTCATTCTAACTATATCTAACAAAGCAGTAGGATCTAGTTGTGGTAATAACATTTAAATGAAGCTATTATTGTATACAATGCCACCTGTTTTACAATGTAACGATGCCTCATACTAAATCTATTATAAATACGTGAAGCAAAAAGAAACCGGCCAATTGCGAGTCGGACTCGCGCACGAAGGGTTCCGTACCATTGTCTATAAAAACGTCAAAAAAATCATGTCTATTGTGTTATATTTTTAAAGTAAATATATAACTAAATATTCTGTGAATATTTCAAGCATCTACCTGTTGCCGTTATCAATATCCAGCAAAAACAAGCTAAAAAATTACATTTGTTGTATGGGAAATATTTAAGGGGACTCCCATACAACTAATATGATTTTTTTGCCGTTTTTAGGGTTCCGTACCCAAAGGGTAAAAACGGGACCCTATTAATTTCGCTCCGCTGTCCGTCCGTCTGTCTGTCTGTTTGTCCGTCTGTCACCAGGCTGTATCTCATGAACCGTGAAAGTTAGAAAGCTGAAATTTTCACAGCTGATGTCTTTCTGTTGCCTTATAACAACGAATGCTAAAAATTATAATAAAATAAATATCTAAGGGGGCTCCCATACAACAAACGTATTTTTTTTGCTTGTTTTTGCTCGTTATTGATAACGGCAACAGGTAGATACTTGAAATATTCACAGAATATTTAATTATATATTCACTTTAAAAATAAATAAAAAAATAAAAGTAAAATCAATATAAAAGGGGGTCTCCTATACAAAAGAAATGATTTTTTCCATTTTCCAACTTGAACCAGTAGTTCCTGAGAGTTCAAACAAACAAACAAAAAGCTCTTTAGCTTTATAATATTAGTATAGATAAATATTGAACTGTAGTACGAAACCCTTGAAGTGCTAGTGCGATTCACACATGGCCATTATTATTATCTATAGTAATATTATGAAGCTGAAGAGTTTGTTTGTTTGTTTAAACGCGCTAATCTCAGGAACTACTGGTTCAAATTGGAAAATTCTTTTTGTGTTGGATAGTCCATTTATTGAGGAAGGCTTTAGGCTATAAAACATCACGCTGCGACCAATAGGAGCGAAGCATCAATAAAAAGTTGATGCTTCGCTCCTATTTAATCATAATAACAAAAATTGCCGCGGACGAAGTTACGGGCAACAGCTAGTATAATTTAATTACTATAACCTCCTCCTTTCTCGAAGTCGGTTATACCAACTTAAAGGTCGTCACTAAGGGTCATCTTTCGAGGAATACATAAACATTTTTGGCGTAATGCCGGCCGTAATGTCAAGGCGATGCAAGTAACCAGGATGTATACTGGAATTCAATAATGGTCAAGAGTGACCCGCTAGTTAACTGTTCTGTACGTTTGTTTGTAATTTATTTATTACTAGTTTTCGCTCGCGGCTCCGCCCGCGTTAATGTCGATCCCTCGGGAATAGTACTTTTTCCCAGGATAATAGGTAGCCTATGTCCTTCTCCATACTCCAGAGAACTTGTATGCAAAATTTTATGATTTTCGGTTCAGTAGTTACGGCGTGAAAGCGTAACAAACAAACAAACAAATAAACAAACAAACAAACAAACAAACAAACAAACAAACAAACAAACAAACAAACAAACAAACAAACAAACAAACTCTCTTTCGCATTTATAATATTAGTAAGGATAACAAATAATTAATAGTACAGTCAGCGACAGAGATACCTTGCCAGGCCCTGTATCTATATCTTGAATTTTCTCAAACTATCATCATCATTTCGAGTAGGTGACACGATCAATGGACCATGCACACCCTGGTGTCAGAGTTCTTCGGAACCGCCTCTCGGCCTCTGACGTGGTTCCTTTAACGACTACCAGATGGCAGCCGGGACTACCGGCTTAACGTGCCTTTCGAAGCACGGAATCATCTTTATTATCAGACAATCAGGTGATTCAAGCCTGCAATGTCCTAACCAAACTGGAAACAACTAAACAAAGTATGCTTCCGGTGGGAATCGAACCCACGACCCCCGGGTCAACAAGCAAACGCCTTAACCACTGGACCACGGAGGCTGTCTTAAACTACAAAAAATATCAACGTCAAAATTTATGTTAAGAAAGGCTTCATTGGAAACTTTGTGTATATAATTTTTTATGTTATCATTATTTATAGTTTAAGAGAAAATTCAAGATATAGATACAGGGCCTGGCAAGGTATCTCTGTCGCTGACTGTACCTGGGCGACTGAGCTTCGCTCAGCTATTACTATTTATTGTATGTAATATGGTGGTGTTTAGGTGATAATCTATATTTATAAGAAGTATATATTGTTATCTCAAACATTAACTACATTTTTTTGTACTTGTCTAAAAACGTATTGTTTAAATTAATAAAATATATAAACGTGAACATATAAAATGAAAACAAAAGTCACCGAGCGGGATTCTAACTCTCCACTCGTTTCTTGCCGTCCGCGTGACAATCAGGTGATTCAAGCCTGCAATGTCCTAACCAAACTGGAAACAGCTAAACAAAGTATGCTTTCCGGTGGGAATCGAACCCACGACCCCCGGGTCAACAGGCAAACGCCATAACCACTGGACCAAGGAAGCAGTTACAGCACTATATTTCATATAATAGATAAACATCCAAGACCCAGGTCAATCTGAAAAAGATCTTTTCTAATCTTGACCTGACCGCGGATCGAACCCGGGACTGCCGATGTGGCAACCTGGCATGATGGCCACAAAGCTCGTGTAATCAAAATATTTAGTGCAAAAGTTGTGTGAACTTGTGTATAACACAGTGGATAAATGTGACGGTTCTTTTTTGCTGTGGAACCCTAAAATCCTTTCGAAACAACTTTTACTAAGAAATATTCATCTTCAATGTTATTTCCCGTCTCTTTTCCTCATATAAACTATATACTGTAGTCCTTTTTTGTTTTATTGGAAACTCACCAATCGATTTTTATACACAACACATATCGATCGATCGATTTTTTTATATATATCTATATAGCGGGGAAGACAGAGCCTCGACTCTCTAAGACCTAAAAGCCAATGAAATTAATTGAAATAGAATTTTATTCTTTGGATATCATGTATTTCTTTTTAAACGTCATATTATTATTTTTAATATTTGCAAAATCGATAAGCTGCTGGCGTTTCGGAACGACCGCCGCTGAGAAGAAACGCCGAAAGAAACTTAGTCCAGTATTTTCAATGTCACCTTGGCCTTGGAGCGAATAGTAGTACTGCTTAGGTATTTATCCCTATCAAATTAAAAATGTTAGCGTTAACCCTCTCAACCCTGATGTATCCCTATCGAATAACAAATCTCAAACTAACCTCTTTCATCCCTTATGCATCCCTTTCATTTAAAAATATCAATGTTATAAATAAATAAATATATATGGACAAATCACACAGATTGAGCTAGCCCCAAAGTAAGTTCGAGACTTGTGTTATAGGATACTAACTCAACGATACTATATTTTATGACAAATACTTATATAGATACACATCCAAGACCCAGGCCAATCTAAAAAAAGATCATTTTCCATGTTAACCTGGCCGGGGATCGAACCCGGGCACTCCCGTGTCGCAGGCTGGCGTGTTGTCCGCTGCGCCACGGAGCTAGCCACTGCAGCCCAATATGTTACCCCTGTCATATCTGACACATCCCTAGCAAATTACAAGTATCAAAGTTACTACTCTCATCCCTGATGTTTCCCTATCAAATTCCACCTCTCTCATCATCATCATCATCATTTTCAGCCCACATCAGCCCACTGCTGGACATAGGCCTCCCTTTTTTTACGCCATTCTCTACGGTCCTGTGCTAGTCTTATTCTCTCTCATCCCTGATGTATTCCTATCGAATAACAAATCTCAAACTAACCACTCTCATCCCTAATGCACCCCTATCTATTAAAAATGTTGCAATGTTACCCCTGTCATCCCCAATACATCCGTATCAAATTATAATTGTCAAAGTTACTCCTTCCATCCCTGGTGATTCATTTATCTATACTTTATTTACTTTATATTTTACTTTATTATATTATAAAGCTGAAGAGTTTGTTTGTTTGAACGCGCTAATCTCGGGAATTACGAGTAGGTACTGGTTCAAATTGGAAATTATTTTTGTGTTGGATAGTCCATTTATTGAGGAAGGCTTTAGGCTATAAAACATCACGCCGCGACCAATGTTTTGAAAACGGGGGAAAATTATTCATCTATACTAATAAAAAACTAATTACGAGTAATCATAATAACAAAAACTGCCGCGGACGAAGTCGCGGGCTACAGCTCGTATTTAAATATTTCTGCCAGTGCCCCTGAATATCCTAAGATTTATTCAAATAACATTCAGTTAAATTACTTATACAAGCCGTGTGGTATCCGGCAGAAAGCCGTGTGGTATCTGGCAGAGTAGAATAGGACCACTCCAAGTCCTCCCGTGGATGTCGTAGAAGGCGACTTAGGAAAAACAAGAAAAACAAAGCTTATAAACATCTTTGAGACCTCTCCAACCCGTCTGGTCAGCGTGGAGAGTATAGGCCAAGCGCCTCTGACTGCTCTCGGCAAGTATGGCTCTAGTAGTACAGAGAGGGTCGTGCTCCTGTAGTGGAGACTAAAAACCTGATGATGATGACTTATAATCCGATCCTAAAGATAGTAAGATACTAAATTCCTTGTCAATAGATTATGATATGTATTAAACTTAACACCTAAAATTGATACTACTCACCGGTCACCCATCTTCCCGCAAACCGGCGTTACCGGCACTTAACCTGCGCCGTCGCGGGTCATGTACTATGCAATGTCGCAAGTACGGTAAACATTGAAAGGACATCGAGATTTGTGTACGGTTTGCAAAACAAGTAACATTATTTTATTAATTATTTTTTTCAAATGATGCTGCTACACAAAAAAAAGACTACTGCTTATTTTTAGGATTCTGTAGTAAACAAGGAACCCTTATAGTTTCGCACTGTCTGACCGTCCGTCTGTCCGTTCGTGGTTTTACTTGGAGACTATAAGTACTAGAAAGCTTTATTTTTAAGTGTTTATACATATTTTGCATTCACAATGCTATTTTTGATATACTCATTAAATTAAGAAATAAAATATGGTGAAAAAATTTCAAGCGGGCGGGATTTGAACCTGCGACCTTAAGCCTATGTACGACTTAGTCTAAGTCGTACATAGGCTTAAGGTCTCAGGTCCCATCCGCTTGGAATTTTTTCACCATATTTTATTTCTTAATTAAATAAGAGTATACTAGAAAGCTGTAATTTGGTATGTATATGTACCTATATTAGTAATGGAAAAAAAATGGTACAATAAAATGTTTAAAAAATGTTTTTTAGGGTATCTTCCTTATAAGTAGAGTATGAATATTTTTTTTTTTATTTCGGCTTACCCAACATGTGTGGTTTTGTTGAATAGGTCTTAGTAGGAAAAATATTGTGAGCTTATGAATATCACTTTTCGATTTACTCATCCGCTTCTGAAATATTTGGTTTTATAGTGAGTCGAGTATTTATTTAAAAGCTTTATTGTACCTTGAAAGTTACAATAGGTGGACTTAATGCTAAAAGCATTCTCTCCAAGTCAACCTTTGGGAAATGCTAAACGGATAAAATAAGTATCAATAGAAAGATATGTATCCCCCCATCTATCTACTAAATGTTTGTATATGAACACGTCAAAAAATTTACGGCAGTAGCATATATAATTAAGTTTAAAGGAAAACTATCAGAGCTAATTAGAGTTTACAAATATCCCAAAAAAAATTTACTCACATTCCACTTGTATGGGACCTACCCTTAAAAAGTTTTTTTTCAAGGTTTTATTTTATTAACTTTTTGGCATAATTAATTAAATATTTATACCAAATTACAACTTTCTAGTACTTATAGTCACTGAGTAACCATGGACGGACAGACGGGCAGACATGGCGAAACTATAAGCGGTACTTATTTACTACGGAATCCTAAAAAGCCCGTAAAAAAATCAAAATGATTTTTTTTGCTGACGGTACAATCAAACACGCGTTAATATTTTCACATACATTGCTCAAGCGTGGTACTTACGAACGCTCTTATCTACGTTTAAATAAAGTTCAAATTCCCACGCTCGCGCACCCTGTATGTCATTATTGTGAACATACTTTTGCTTTTCTCGCCACGTGATTTTACAAAATGCTTTATGTTATTTACCTATTATTAATAATGTAAAATTCTATCAAGGAATCGTCACTTATTTACATTTTACTTCTATAAATGAATTCCTACAGAAATATTGGCTCTGCCATTAGTCAAGTTTAAGACTGTTGTTAAAAAACAAGTACCTTTAAATGCCTACTATTGTATTAATGACTATCTAACAGATAAAACGGTGCTTCGCCGTTATATAACGTTAAGCCGTTATATAACGTTAAACGTTAAGCCGTTGGTCCCGGCTGCCATCTGGTAGTTGTTAAAGGACCCACGTCAGAGGCCGAGAGGCGGTTCCGAAGAACTCTGACACCAGGGTGTGCCTGTCAATCGACTATGCACACCGTGTGCATGGTCGATTGACCGTGACACCTACTCGAAATGATGATAATGATGAGATAAAACGGAAAATGAAAATAAATAATTTTTATTCCCTTTTTGAACGTCATATGTTTCTGTTGTTTATTTTTCAGGCACGTAGGGAACAATACTGGACTGAGTTTCTTTCGGCGTATTCTACGAATAAGTAATAAGTATTTTTCTCAGCAGTGGTCGTTCCGAAACGCTAGTAGTTTATCGATTTTGCAATTATTAAACATAATAATATGACGTTCAAAAAGAGATACATGATATCAAAAGAATAAAATTCTATTTCATAATTTAATTTCTAGCTGATCTCGAACAAAAAGAAACGTAGAATGTACCAGCTACTTCTCGCGCAGATCGTAGAAGCCGGTCGATGGAATGGGCGAAAATTAAGGAACCATACTAATACCTGCAGACTCATACCTCATACCAGGACAGGCAGGGATGACGCCTTTGATCCTACATACATTCTTTCCCGTCCCTTTCCCTTGCAGGACTATAATAGATGGAAAATGGAATAAAAATAGCTATTGTTCCTAAGATTTCGCCTATTTCCTTCAGATATTATTTTCAGGCAAGTAGGCGACCAATTCTGTTAAAAAGAGTTTCTTTCGGCGCCTTCTTCTCTGCAGTGGTAGGTTCCGAAACGCTAGTACTCGTAGTTTGTAGCTTTTGAACAATAATTAATAATTTGAATATAATTTAACACGGAGGTGACTTAGGAAATACAAGCTAAACAAAGCTTATAAACATCTAAGTGACCTCTCCAACCCCTCTGGCCGTCGTGGAGAGTGTAGGCCAATTCCTCTGGCTGCTCTGGCCAGGTATGGCCCTAGTAGTACAGAGAGGGTCGTGCTCCTGTAGTGGAGACTAAAAAGGACCTGATGATGATGATGATGATGAAGTATTATTAAAAATGTAAATTGTCGTGAAAATGCCTATTTTCTGAATAAATCTTTGAATCTAACTATATCTCAAGCCATAAAGTAAATTCAATTAATAATCATAAACTACATTAATTAATGTTTTAATTGGTTTGTACGACACCACATCGTAAATAAAATTACTTCTAAGTAAATTTTACGATTACTTAGATCATTGAATCGACAATTAATAAATAAACAACTCAATAGACCATTAAACGCACTTTATATATTATAAATGGCGACAAACTGCAGTGAGCAGAATTGTTTAATAACCAGATAATACTGATTTCACTATAAAGTCCGCTAGAAATAATTTGCAAAAAAATCCAAAACAAAAACCGTGCAGTCCGTCGAAATTCCCGCCAAGATCTTCTACGTGCATCATCATGTCGTGTAGGTGACACGGTCAATAGACCATGCACACCTTGGTGTCAGAGTTCTTCGGAACCGCCTCTCGGCCTCTGACGTGGTTCCTTTAACGACTACCAGGCAGATGAGAGATGGCAGCCGGGACCACCGTTTTAACGTGCCTGCCAAAGCATGGAATCATCTTTTTTATCAGACAATCAGGTGATTCAAGCCTGCAATGTCCTAACAAAACTGGAAACAACTAAACAAAGTATGCTTCCGGTGGGAATCGAACCCACGACCGGGTCAACAGGCAAACGCTTTAACCACTGGACCACGGAGGCTGTCAACGTTCGACTTGCAGATCAGGGATGTTACGAATATTATATTTCCGACATTCGCGAATGCGAATGCGAATATTCCGGTAAATCATTAAAATAACAAATAATACAAAAGATAAGTACGAAATCACAATATTTATTAATAATTATACATATTACTAGTAATTAAGGTACAGTTATTAGGTAGGTAAACATATGAAATTATAACAATCTTTAGTATTTAAATTTCCGCCCACTTGCACCGACTTGCACAGATTCGCATTCGCAAAACATTCGCATCGAATGCAAATGTTGATGCGAATTTTTAAAATGATGCGAATGCGAATACAAATATTCGTAACATCCAGATTCCATAGATAATGAAAGTATTAAATCCAGAAAGTGAGAGTGGAAGACCGAATAAATAAATAAATAAATATATACGGACAAATCACACAGATTGAGCTAGTCCCAAAGTAAGTTCGAGACTTGTGTTATGGGATACTAACTCAACGATATTATATTTTATAACAAATACATATATAGATACACATCCAAGACCCAGGCCAATCTGAAAAAGATCATTTTCCATCTTGACCTGGCCGGGGATCGAACCCGGGCACTCTCGTGTCGCAGGCTGGCGTGTTGACCGCTGCGCCACGGAGCTAGTCGAAGTATACATTCAGTCACGAGAGACGCAATTTTTTTTTAAATCTATGGTCACGACCCTTAGCCATTGACAATTCCAAATTCGAATTTAGTACAAAAATCTCACAATCAACTTATAGTACCAATTTTTGAAGTGAAAATTTCTTTAGGTGCGTTGAGCACTTTCTGGGATGGCTAAAAAATGTTAAACTCGCGTCAGGACACGCGACCTGATCGAAAATTCGTAAGATGGACGCCGGCGCGACGTAGGAAACGAAGTAATATCCCCCTCTATTTCGCACGGAGTTTTCACTTCTGCCAGCACTCCCGGAATGCAACCCATTGTTTTTTTTTATTAACAGGTTGATTAATAATTATTATCTGTCAAGAAATAATCATTACTCATTTTAATAAGCTCCGTGACGCAGCGGTCAACACGCCAGCCTGCGACACGAGAGTGCCCGGGTTCGATCCCCGGCCAGGTCAAGATGGAAAATGATCTTTTTCAGATTTGCCTGGGTCTTGGATGTGTAGGTATCTATACATATATGTATTTGTTATAAAATATAGTATCGTTGAGTTAGTATCCCATAACACAAGTCTCGAACTTACTTTGGGGCTAGATCAATTTGTGTGATTTATCCTATTAAAAAAAAATCAAATCGTTTTCTCATTTCGACCTAAACAATATTATACCAGTAAATTGTAGAAATTATTAGTTTGAATTGAGTTTCTTCAACTGTACAAATCTTATCAACAAAGTCTTAATAATATTAAATTATTTTGTTTATATTAATGTAATCAAATCTATGTTAATTAGGCACTCCTTAAACGCAAAACCTGTATTTGTTACAAATATAGGAAGACCGGTGGTATTTACTTAATGTTAGAATGCCAGAAAAGGTTTTTAGAAGGCTCATTTTGGCTGGATACTACTTCTTCAGGGTCGGATAAGTGCGAATAATATGTGCTATGCACTGTACCATTATCTTGTCATACTTCTAATGTTTTAGCGATTGTTAAACTTCATCATCATCATTTATTTATTTATTTAACTTTATTACATAATTGTAAAAGGCGGACTTAAAGAGGCTTTATCTACCAGTCAACCCACAGGGTGGTGCAGAGAAAAGTAAATTTTGGAAGTTGGTGCAAATAGTATGTATACGTAAATATATAGTAATATATAAACATACATTCCAAATATATAAATATTAAAATATAATATAAAGTTCATATACTACATATATATTAATTTATATTCCATCTGATAGTTCGCGAAGATGATGAGCGCGTACCGCACTCTTGAAAGCACGACGTGTCTGAGCCTTTCGGATTTCCAAAGGTAAAGAGTTTCAAAGCCATCATCATCACCATCATCAGGTCTTTTTAGTCTCCACTGCAGGAGCATGACCCTCTCTGTACTACCGGAGCCATACTTGGCCAGAGCAGACAGAGGTTTTGGCCTACACTCTCCTCGCTGGCCAGACGGGTTGGAGAGGTCTCATTGATGTTTATGAGCTTTGCATAGCTTGTATTTCCTAAGTCGCCTCTTACGACCTCCATGGGAAGACTTGGAGTGGTCCTATTCTACTCTACCGGAAACCACACGGCTAGATATACTTCAAAACTTGTTTTTAAAAAGATCAAATTTTTTATTTTGTTTCATTAAATGAACAAAAAATATTGTCCAACGTGACAATGCGGCCAGACTTTTAGGCACCCTACCGCAAGGCAATGTTCTGCGAGACTTTTTTTTTAGATAACTTTTATTTAGTGTACCTACATATTATAAAGTTATACTTAGTTCTAGTTGTTGGTTAGTATTTAACGAACATATTAG
The DNA here is from genome assembly GCA_947532085.1 of Elegia similella. Classification (NCBI taxonomy): domain Eukaryota; kingdom Metazoa; phylum Arthropoda; class Insecta; order Lepidoptera; family Pyralidae; genus Elegia; species Elegia similella. Next base: position 1,500,910 of record OX383954.1, on the reverse strand, counting down.
AAATACAATCTGTGATTCCAAGATAACTTCATCTTTTTCATCTGTAACAAGAAATGGTAATATAATCTACATCTGATTGGCCGATTATATTTTTTCTAGCTTGGGAACTGCTTTGTACTCAGCCATTGTCCATTGTCTTTTTAAATGCAGTTTTTATTCTTATTAAAGGATGTACGTCACGTGTTGTTGGTTTCCGGTTTGGTTTTTTTTTAATTGGAAATTAGGTTATGTTTGTAGGGTCAATGTTATTTCCGTGACGATTGTAGTCTAGACTATGGATAACACATAGATATAACACTAAATATAGTAATTAAATATATATAAGCAAGTCATTTCATAAGATCAGCCGCAAGAGGTCCACTGCTGGACATAGGCCTCCCCCAAGGATTTTCAATACAACCGGTTAGAAGCTGCAGCGTCTTCCTGCTACCTTAGTCGGGTCATCCGACCCGGTACGTGGTCGCCATTCGAGAACTCTTCTGCCCGGTTCGGTTCGGTTCTACGTGCTATGTGCCCCGCCTACTGCCACTTCAAAGGGCTAATCCGCTGAGCTATGTCAGTGGCCTTTGTTCTCTTACGAATCTCCTCGTTTCTGATTCGATCTCGCAGAGAAACACCGAGCATAGCCCTCTCCATTTGAGAAAAAAAAACGGCGGTGCCTGACGCAAGTTTAACATTAATTACTCATCCCAAAAAGTGCACACACTTCAAAAAACAACGAAGTAGAGTAGAGAGGTAGAAGTGAGAATGAGAGGAGGATATATTACTTCCTCTTCTACGCCGCGCCGGCAGTCTCAGGCCACGTGTCGGTCTTACGAATTTTCGATGAGGTCACGTGTCCTGACGCGAAGTTTTAGGTTTAATTTTTTCTCCAAGACTAGCATGGACGTCTTCAAAAATAAATTATACAAAAATGTGGTCTTCACAATCAGACAGGATAGGATACCACATCCTTTTCGGTGTTCGCATACATGACAACCGGTTCGCCTATCACCTTTGTCGCTAGCTCAAGTCACTGGTATGTTGCTTAACAACGCATGTGTTTTAGTCTTAAGGGGAAACACTGCGCTCGAGAAAATTTAAAAATAGGTATTTGTAAAATCTATTGCTGTCGCGCCGTGCCCAAACAACCCCCGCAGAGTGCGATAGAGACAACTGCAGCTCGGACCGAAAATACCTATGAAAATTACACAAAATTGACGCTTCGTAGTCCCCTGATTTCTTCTCCAAAAGTCAACCGATTTAATTTCTTTTTTCATTAAAAAATTAAAATAAGCTATGGCTATGTTTTCTGTTTCTAAAATAATTGCGTCAAATTTGTTGTCTTGATGTTTGAACACAACGGAAATTCTTACAAATGTTTCAGGGTTTTAAAGGTTCATATCTCTTTAAATAATTCAATTATTAAAAACATTAAAACATAGAGACACGCTACTATATCCATAGATATTTTTCGTAAAAAATCACTGCGCTAATGGTACTATCCGGCGAGGAATCAGGGGACTACGCTTGTATGGAAATACGGCCCTACGATTTCGTCTTAAGGGCCCGTACTACCTCACACTGCTTTGCATGATTGACTGTTATATCAATAATAATTAAATACTCAAGTTGAAATAAAAATGCAGCAAAGTTCAGGACTAACTCTGGTAACTATATGACTCAAAAACACGATTGCGTTAAATTTTCTCGATAGAAAAAAATTGCAAAGTTGCCTCCAAATCACGTCTAATTTACTCGGTATATAGCATTATTCACCAAATACATTGAAATTAACCTTGAAACTTTTGATTATTATTGCATTACAGATAAGGCAGCCATCATATGTTTTGCTTTTTCGAAAAACCCTTGAATATTCCTAAAAAACGAAAATATTTAAAGTAGCCAACGCGTTTAGACCATCCGCATTTGTATGGCCACGCCGCCTGGCATATGTCGGGCTCTTAAGTATTTCTAAAACTCAGATAGACTTTTTTTATTAGCCATTTGTGTCCCACTGCTGGGCAAAGGCTTCCTTTCTTCCATTTATCTCTGTCCTTGATGTGTTCCATCCAATGCTTGTCAAATGCACTCAAGTCATTTGTCCATCTCTTTCTCGGTCTTCCTCTTTTTTCTGTACCCATCCCTTGGAACCCACTCGGTTGATATGCGAGTCCATCTGTCAGAGTGCATGCGGCAGACGTGACCCGCCCAATCCATCTTTAATTTGGCCGCTTTCTTCTCTGCATCCGTAACCTTCGTGTGGCCGTGTGGTTTCTGCCAGAGTAGAATAGGACCACTCCTAGTCTTCCCATGGAGGTCGTACAAGGCGACTTCGGAAATACAAGCTAAACAAAGCTTATAAACATCAATGAGACCCCTCCAACCCGTCTGGCCAGCGAGGAGAGTGTAGGCCTAATCCTCTGGCTGCTCTGGCCAAGTATGGAGTAGTACAGAGAGAGAGTAGTGCTCCTGTAGTGGAGACTAAAAAGACCTGATGATGATGCTGATTATTAAAAATTAGAAATTCATAGTCATCATCATCATTCCAGCCGTAGAAGGCCACTGCTGGCCAAAGGAACAAAATAACAGGGTTATGTTATGAGATAAATAAAGGCTATATACCTACATTAGTACCTATCTATACTAATATTATAAAGCTGAATAGTTTGTATGTTTGAACGCGCTAATCTCAGGTTATCTGGAACTACTGGTTCAAATTGGAACATTATTTTTGTGTTGGATAGTCCATTTATTGAGGAAGGCTTTAGGCTATAAAACATCACGCTGCGACCAATAGGAGCGAAGCATCAATAAAAAATGTTTTGAAAACGGGGGAAAATTATTCATCTATAAGAATAAAACAACGAATTAATCATAATAATAGAAACTGCCGTGGACGAAGTCGCGGGCAACAGCTACTTAGGTATATTGTCTTTGGCTTAGTACATTTTTGTTTTGAACTGCCTCCGTGGTCCAGTGGTTTAGGCGTTTGCCTGTTTGGGATCGTGGGTTCGATTTCCACGGGAAGCATGCTTTTAGTTGTTTCCAGTTTGCTTAAGACACTGCAGGCTTGCATCACCTGATTGACTGATAATAAAAATGATTCCGTGCTTCGAAAGGCACGTTAAGCCGTTGGTCCCGGCTGCCATCTGGTAGTCGTTAAAGGAACCACGTCAGAGGCCGAGAGGCGGTGTGCAAGGTCGATTGGTGTCGCCTACTCGAAATGATGATGATGATTTCTGTTTTTAGTTACATATTGTATGCAGTTCGGTAAACAATTTGTCAATTTCTGTACTCTGTACATTAATCTAGTTAAAGAGAAATCAATACACGTAATATTTTTCAAAACCGTGCTATATGCGTGCGATATTTCGTAAAATCGCGTGTTTCCCAAGTAGAACAGTGTAATATTTGAGAATCGATTAGTTAATTCGTGCAATGACATAAGCGGTTAGGTGATCTGCCCAATAATCGATTTTTCAAAAATCTATATTATACACGGGGTTTTTTTCTGCGTATTCGGTCCACGTGAACTGACGTGGAATTAAATGATATTTTATTCAAATTTTAATATCATGTATCTCTTTTTGATTCGATTATTATTATTACATAGTATATTATTTTGACTAGCTCCGTGGCGCAGCGGTCAACACGCCAGCCTGCGACACGGAGTGACCGGGCTCGATCCCCGGCCAGGTCAAGATGGAAAATGATCTTTTTCAGATTGGCCTGGGTCTTGGATGTGTATGTATATATGTATTTGTTATAAAATATAGTATCGTTGGTTTAGTATCCCATAACACAAGTCTCGAACTTACTTTGGGGATAGCTCAATCTGTGTGATTTGTCCGTATATATTTATTTATTAGTATAACTTTTAAATATTTACTCGCCGAGATATTAAAGTCCGTAGAATATGTTGATAAAAAAATACCAAGTCATTAATACGATAGTATGCATTTCTAGAGTGTAGGCCAAGTCCTCTGGCTGCCCTGGCCAAGTATGGCTCTAGTAGTACAGAGAGGGTCGTGCTCCTGTAGTGGAGACTAAAAAGACCTGATGATGATGCATTTCTAGGTAATTTATTTATAACAGTAGTTTTAATCTTAACTATAATGGCAGAGACAATAATTTCGCAGGACCTATGACATTTAAATCCCTTAAGCGCTCGCCAACCCGCCTGCCAAGCGTGATCACAATACGATAAAACATTAGAAGTGTTATCACGCGTGTTTCTATTAAAACCAGCGTCGCCTCATTTCACACATACTACTAACGCAACACGATTGAGTAGAAACTCCTCCTTTGGTCAAAGTTTCACTAGGACTTCTCACTTTACACGTTAGAATAGCACACGTTGGCATTTTTCGATTCTTTTTCACGTAAATCTAACTTTTGTTCCTTTGACGACCGCTGGAAAAACTACTTAGGTGATTCAAGTGAGCTGATCGAGCGCATTATCGGCGCACGTTCCACGCCCCCTGCCATTTCTAATGTCTTTGTTGTTCTGTGGTGGTGAGTATGGCAATATCTTCCCATGGAGCCAAGAATCCTTGGGAGAGGCCTTTGTCCAGGTTTTTTTTATCTTTTTACAGACAAATCACACAGATTGAGCTAACCCCAAAGTAAGTTCGAGACTTGTGTTATGGGATACTAACTCAACGATACTATATTTTATAACAAATACATATATAGATACACATCCAAGACCCAGGCCAATCTGAAAAAGATCATTTTCCATCTTGACCTGACCGGGGATCGAACCCGGGGCCTCGTGTCGCAACTACTGCGCCACGGAGCTCGCTTCATACGGTTGAAATGATGATGATGTCTAATCAAGTTTTTCCATCATTTCTCAATAATTAATCAGTTTCCACTGTGAAGCTTAGTTTTAATTGTTAATGAGATAATTTGAGATCAATCGTAGACTAGCTCCGTGGCGCAGCGGTCAACACGCCAGCCTGCGACACGGAGTGACCGGGTTCGATCCCCGGCCAGGTCAAGATGGAAAATGATCTTTTTCAGATTGGCCTGGGTCTTGGATGTGTATCTATATATGTATTTGTTATAAAATATAGTATCGTTGAGTTAGTATCCCATAACACAAGTCTCGAACTTACTTTGGGGCTAGCTCAATCTGTGTGATTTGTTGAAAGAACTACCTTTCGCTGGCAGCTTCGCTCGCGTCAACGTTATTCCCTCGGGAACAGTTTTACTCTTAAGGGCCCGTACTACCTCGCACTGCTTAGCATGATTGTCTGTAATATCAATAATAATGAAATACTCAAGCTGAAATAAAAATGCAGCAAAGTTCAGGACTAACTCTGGTAACTATATGACTCAAAAACACGATTGCGTTAAATTTTCTCAATAGAAAAAAATTGCAAAGTTGCCTCCAAATCACGTCTAATTTACTCTGTATATAGCATTATTCACCAAATACACTAACCTTGAAACTTTTGATTATTATTGCATTACAGATAAGGCAGCCATCATATGTTTTTCTTTTTCGAATAACCCTTGAATATTCCTAAAAAACGAAAATATCCAAAGTAGCCAACGCGTTTAGACCATCCGCGTTTGTACCGCCACGCCGCCTGGCATATGGCGGGCTCTTAATAAAAATTAAGAAATAAAATATGGTGGAAAAATTTCATGCGGGCGGGACTTGAACCGGCGATCTAGGTCTATGTACGACCTATGCTCTGCCATCTGAGCTACCGCACAATTCAATCTCGGCGCCGAAATTCTCCACCATATCCCTTTCCCCTTATACGTATTAAGGCTTACGTGACCTAACACAACTACCCGACTCTTACAAGTGAGGTATTTAATTCAATTCATTTTACAATGAATTTGAAAATCAACTAATATGTAGGAAGCCATGCAATATTTTTAAAGTAACAGTAGTTTTTTTCCGGGATGAAAGGTAGTCTATGTCCTTCTCGGTACTCCAGAGAACTAGTATGCAAAATTTTATGATGATCGGTTCAGTAGTTACGACGTGAAAGCGTAACAAACAAACAAACTCACTTTCGCATTTATAATATTAGTAGGGATTCGTATAGAAATATTTCGTCTGCGGATCCATTTGCGTTAACGTCTCACACACGTCTTTTTCCCTTGCGGGGTAGACAGAGCCCAAGTCTTTAATACTTATAGGCATGTTTAGCATGTTGGTGGGCATCAGGTAAAGAACGAAATCGAAATAGTGATAGGTTGCTAGCCAGATTTTAGCTTTTTTTATTTATTTATTTCCACAAAATTAACACTTACATGATAAATTAATTAGGATATACAAAAACCTTGTCAGGTTTGTCCGCATATCCACTTACTCACTAATACATTTTATTTATTCTTCTTGTCGCTTACATAGTAGGTACCTATGTTCTTCAATATGATTCATTATACATAATCATAATCAGGATAATAAATGTACTTAGAAGAAATAGATTTCTTAGATAGTAAAGTATATGTATCTACCTACACAAAAAAAAAAAACAAGATGAAAGTGACAGTAAAACACTCAACGTCCAACCGCAACTCACTTCGCTTTACTTGTCGGAACGAAATGCAAATGTGTGCAGTAGATACGTAACAAGTGATGGTAGGTGTTTGCGTTAGAGTTTATGACTGTTTATTAACAGGATGTTCCATTTAAAAAGTAATTCTTTAATTTATACTTAATATTTTTAAAAGAAATTGTATCTTTTAATTGTTTTGTTAGTTCATTTATTAATTGCGGTATTAAGTATTCCAATTTTCTTTTACCATATAGGTTATTAAATGATGGAAGAAGTAATATTTTTTTATTTTGAGATCTCGTATTATGTGTATAATTTTTAAATTTCTGCAACTCAGTATTGAAATAATGTTCTTTTAGTAAAGCGTATTTTATTTTATTATATATTGGCATGACATCGCAAAAGGAGAACAATTCATAATAGTTATCTTTAAATCTTCGTTTTATTCTGCAAGGTACAACCGATTTTAGTAGCCTTATTTGTAGGTGTAGTATGAGATCAACGTAAGTTTTAAAGGTACGCCCATAACTGCTCAGTCCGTAGTCAATCAATGGTTCTGCTAGTGCCTTGTACAGTGATAGACGAACAGAGAAAGGTACTTTATTTTTTAATAATATGAACTTTGCTAGTAATGCACGTAATTTCTCACATACGTAATTTATATGCTCTTTCCAATTTGCTCGGCTATCAATGACTAGACCTAGGTATTTCTGATGCTCTACTGATTCTATTTTTGGACATTGACAGTGATCAATGTCATCGTCATTATGTAAGCAAGAATGGTCGTGAGCTTTCAAGGTAATATTAGTATTTATTCTGTTTTGACTAGAGCTGATATACATAATTTTAGTTTTATTTACGTTTAATGCCATTCCGACATCATGAGACCATTTACACAATAAACTGAAGTCTTCTTCTAGTCTTTTAAGAGCTTCGCTTATCTACGAGTATCTTTACATTGTATAAAGTAAAATGAAGTCGCTTCCGTTGTTGGTTCGCTTAGATCTTTTAAACTACTCAACCGAAAGGTAGAATAGAAAGGTATTATATATGTATGTGTGATTTACTGCCCATATTAGTATCATGTTAGTACATTACATTAACATTAGCATGTAATTCATATCTAATTCTTATGTCTTACTAGAACTTGTAATGTAGGTACATAATAGTGTGTATCTGCGAGAGCTGCTGCCGACAAACTGTCTTGCAGTTTGGCAGAATTTGTAATAAGGATATGTACTGTTTTGTATGAAATAAATAAATAAAAAAAAAAAATAAATAAAAAATATCTTTACCTGCGACCACCAGACAAGTATCATCCGCAAATAGATATGTATCACTATTTTTCATAAGATTAGTTAGGTTGTTAACATACGTAAGGTAGTGTAAAGGACCAAGGACCGATCCTTGTGCCGTGCCTTTTGTGACTGAGACTTCATTACTAAATGCATCTTCAATCTTAACACGATAGGATCTTTCAGTTAAGTAATCTTTGCACCAATTGAGAAGTGGCCCTTGTATACCGTTATCATTAAGACTCTCAAAAAGTATATCATGCTGAAGAGTATCAAAAGCCTTACTAAAATCTATAAACAAAACCAACACATGCTTTTTTTCATCTAAGTACGTAAATAATTTATTTGTAAACTTACAGAGTAGTTGTGTTGTACTTTTATTTTGTTGGAAGCCATATTGTTTGTCTGTTAAGATTTTATTATCTTTATAAAATTGATGTATTTGGCTACTTATGTGTTTTTCTACTATTTTATCGACAATAGATAGTATTGTGATAGGTCGATAATTATCACAGTTTTTACGTGACCCACTTTTATAAATAGGTCTTATTAATCCTGTTTTTAATTCTTTAGGGTATATACCTTGCGTTACACTTGAGTTAATCAGTTTGGTAATCGCTTCAACTATATTACTACATAATAGTTTGACATCAATAGGTCTGATACCGTCAATGCCAGGTGATTTGTTACTATTTAAAGACTTTATGATCTCCACAGTTTCATCATTAGTCACCTTTTGAAACCTAATTGACAAGTTGACTGTATTTTTATAACTTTCTTTGTTTAAAAGAGGCGTTGTGCACTTAGGTATAATGTTTTTTGCATTATCGTCAAAAGTTTTAGCAAATTTGTTAGCTATTTCAACTGGTTTTATATTCTTGTCAAAGGCGTTAATAATAATACTATCAACTGAAGCTTTGATTCGACCAGTCAATTTATTTAATATATGCCATAATCTTTTTGTATCATTTTTGTTATCTTTTATTTCTTTTAAAGTGTAATTATTTTTAGTCTTTTGAATTAATTTGTTTACGTAGTTTCTAGTTTTATTATATTTCAATTTAAGTATCATATTATTACAATCATTTTTCCACAAATTAAACAACTTATCTTTATATTCTCGAGCTCTAATAATTTTATTTGTAATCCAGGTGTTTTTATCACACCTAGAATGTCGTAAATCTTTTATATTTACCTTTGATTTATCATAACAATCTTTGAATGTTTTTTTTATATTTTGATATAATTGATTTGGGCATTCAGAATCACATAAGTTTTTCCAGTCTACATCTTTAAAAGATGAGGCAAGTTTTTTATTATCAATTATTGTTTTAAATTTAGGAACACTCTGTACATGTTGGCGCTGTCCGGTGCATGCTAGCACTATGACGCGGTGGTCAGCCATTACCGTATCAACCGCCGCGGTGTGCAGATCTTGAGTCTGGGATCTGGCATACACATGATCTATACACGATTTAGTAGTTATATTTTTGTATCGTTCTATCCGTGTATATGCCGAAATTCCACACTCAAGGCCACAATTGTATAAAATATTGTGGTATTTATGTTTTATAGCTCATTCCCTCGTTCAGATTTAGTGAAGTTTTATTACGCTTATACGAAAATGACGGAGTAGTTAATTTCGCTGATTCAACCACGGAACAAGCCGTGGATTCGACGGAGTCCCTGGCGACAACTCTCGCAAATAAATAAATATATATAGGAACACATCACACAAATCGAGCTAGCCCCACAGTAAGTTGTGAACTCGTGTCGTAGGTAGGATACTAACTCAACGATACTATATTTTATAATATATACTTATATAGAAAAACATCCAAGACCCAGGTCAATCCGAAAAAGATTGTTTTCCATTATGACCTGACCGGGGATCGAACCCGGGCATTCTCATGTCGCAGACGTGTTAACCACTGCGCTACGGAGCTCGCCTCGGAATCCACTGATTTGGTCATAAACGACGTAGCAAGGCGGGCAACCACCAGCCCGCTAAGTAAATCTAGCTAAACCCGCACACTGACGGTTTATTTTAGATACACATTATAAATAAATAAATATATACGGACAAATAACACAGATTGAGCTAGCCCCAAAGTAAGTTTGAGACTTGTGTTATGGGATACTAACTCAACGATACTATATTTTATAACAAATACATATATAGATACACATCCAAGACCCAGGCCAATCTGAAAAAGATCATTTTCCATCTTGACCTGGCCGGGGATCGAACCCGGTCACTCCGTGTCGCAGGCTGGCGTGTTGACCGTTGCGCCACGGAGCTAGTCAAACATTATTTTATTCGTAAACATGGGCCTTTACAACATGAACTTACACCGATTTCACTAATCAACTTCACTAGAATCGATTTGCAAAACAAGCCTAAACAAAAACCGTCCCGTCCGCTGTAATTCCCGCTAAAAACTCCTAGTTGCTGCCGAGACATCAAACCACAGATAATTAAGGACAATATTGCTCCAAAAAAGTTATGATTATGAGGGAGGTCGTTCGAAAGAGGTTTTAAACTTACCTATTCATTATGCACCAGTCCCTATACAAGAAACGTGTTTTTTTGTTAAATATTGTAAAGTGGTACGGACCCCTTGTATGTAACGACTCACACTTGGCCGATTTTATTTGAGTTATCGTGTAAACAAGATTGCAAAAATTACTTTTTTGTTCCGCACTGTAAAGTGCTTTCCAAGACAAATCAAATGAACCAATACACGATCGGTGTATCTTTATGTGGCCTTCCGACTCCTTCATCAGACCAGCGCGATTCCATAATATTGTATTGTCATCCGATTTACACATGCATGCAAAATTTCAGCTCAATAGGCTAGTTTCCTAAAAAAATATAATTACTCCGTCAGTTTATCTTTATAATTTATTGTTTATTTGACAAAAGAAAAAATACGTTTCCAATATTTTTTTGATTATCTAACTGACGGACTAATTGTTATGTTATTATTACGACCCAGGAAACTAGCCTATTGGCACAGAATTAATATAAGTACTAACGTACTATTGGTGACCATGAAGTGAGTCAAATTTAACTCACAAGATTTGATTACAGACAAACAGACAAGTTAAACTAAAAAAAATAACGGATTGCACTCCGGGATTGCGGTAGAAGTGGAAACTCCACGCGGTAGAAAGAAAGGCTATTACTCCGCGCCGGGGGTCTCAGGTAACGTGTCCGTCTTACGAATTTTCGATCAGATCACGGGTCCTGATGCGAGTTTAACATTTTTTACCCATCCCAAAAAGTGAACAACGATGCTAGAGTAGTTTTCCACTTCAATAAAAACTTTCAGAAAGATTTGAAAAATACTAAATAGAACTCACTTTTCGCGCCAACTATACTTTTGACAGATAAACAAACATGGCGCCGTTTGGCATATGTTGTAAGAATGATAAATTGTGTCTGTCGCGGTTACATATAGTTACTATGATATAAATAACGTTGAAGATGTATTAAAATTTATATTATCTTTTGAAAAGACGTCTATATAATTGGGAAGCGCAACTTTTTAATAAAGATGTCTTTTGACAATATTGAAACACGCCTTTTCATAATCAATTTGTTGTCAAAAGATAATGACTTTTTCTTGATTGTTTTGTCCACTGTTTTGTAATAGAACATTTATGAGATTATCTATTTAACATACATACATCTTTTTCCCTTGTAGGTAGACAGAGCCCAGGACTATAAGACCTAAAGATCACGTTTAGCATGTTGGTTGATAGCATGTAGATGTAAATCGAAACAAAATATGGGTTGCCGCACCGCCTATTGTATTGACATTATTCGTCAATATGGGTTGCTAGCCGCACCGCGTATTGGCTTGATTCCTCACATTTTTATCCATATCCTCGACCGGCTTCAATCGTCTGCGCAGGAAGAGTAGCAGCTGGCACATTTTAAATTTTCTTTTTCTTCCAGTCCAGCATGGGCCATGGCAGGATTCAACAAGTAACATTTAAAAAAAAATAAGATACCTACCCGACTTATCTTTTTTAACAGTTTACGTCGACCTTATTGGGTTTTTGTTTGGTTTTTGCTTACGTCAGATAACCTACGTCAGATGACACTTCGTGAAAAAATACCAATCTGATGATACGTCACAGTTATAAATCTACTAGCTGTTGCCCGCGACTTCGTCCGCGGCAATTTCTGTTATTATGATTAATTCGTTTTTTTCTTAGTATAGGTAAATGAATAATTTTCCCCCGTTTTCAAAACTTTTTTACTGATGGTTCGCTCCTATTGGTCGCAGCGTGATGTTTTATAGCCTAAAGCCTTCTTCAATAAATGGACTATCCAACACAAAAATAATTTTCTAATTTGAACCAGAAGTTCCTGAGATTAGCGCGTTCAAACAAACAAACTCTTCAGCTTTATCGTATTAGTATAGTTAATAATCGGTCTAGCCGTTTGGGCTGCAACTGGTCACAGCGGTTTACAGTATTCAACGTTTTACGTCCGCCATATTGGATTTTTTGTTACGTTATATAGCCTATGACACTCCGAGGTAACACACAATGTCACACTTAAAAATCGGTCAAGCCATTGCTGGCAAATAAAATTTCCTAGGAAAAAAAATTGGTTGTTAAGTCGATTTACGGACGATATTTTACCTGATGACGGTGGAAGATAGATGCGTCACAAGCCGAACGCTTAGGCCGATCGTGCCTTTCTATCGCTTGTTCCGCGCTCTCGCTTACACACGGAACGTGACACTTTTTCATGCGTGCAGCCGGTGTTCATCGATTTATAAGATATATTTTATTTGTTTAAATGGTTAATAATTGTTTTCACTGAATTTGTCCCATATATTGTATGACTTTTAAAATGGCCAATAAAAAACACATTTCAAAATAGCCAAGGGTATATGAAATAAACCCCATAAAAACACGAACGAATTGGTAGACCATCGCCTTTTTCATGATTTCGCATCCCCTAATCAGCCTTTACGATTCCCACAAGAACAATAGATTCGCATTTCTTATCTGTATGGCCATCCACACTTTTCAGAAGTGTGGCCTTTGAATAAGACCTTTGACACTGTCCACCCCGCCACATAAAAAGACAATAACTTCAATAAAACCTATCAACCCAATGTCAAAACCTATTCAATGGTTCACTCATGATTGAGCAACAGAGATACCAACATTTAAAACTTAACTGTGTACAGTAGCACTTGTCTTATCTGTACTGAACCCCGCCTTTTACAGTCGGCAAATACTTGATGTAACTACTAAAGTTTATCTAAACATGTCCTATCGAAATTGCATCTTATTACAATGTTTTAAAGTTAATATTCCTTTGAAGATTGAAGAGTTAACTTTATCTGCATTATGACAGTGAAAAATGAACTTTATGATGTCACATTAAGGGATATATTTCAATGTCGATGGGTGGATAAGATGCTTCGTTGACACACATTTCATTTAGCGTTGCGTTTGTAATGGCGAGTGCAAAAGTGTTAAAGTATTTTTTTTATTATTTTTAGGCAAAGATGGTTATGAATTGTCATCGAAACTAAACGAGTACACAAAATTTCAGCTCAATCGGTGGAAAGCTTCAAAATTGAGTTGCGAGATTCTACGCAAACAAACATAGTTACATACATACATTGCAAGTTAAACAAAAGCATGTTAAAAGTATTTTTTCTAAAAAAAGTATAAAAAAGGATTTTAGTGTCTATTATTTACTAACAAAAAATAAAAATGAGTCATTGAGAAACGTGACCACTGTAATATATTTAATATATTACAGTGGTCACGTTTCTCAACTAAATGATTATCATAAAATATATTCACTGCTCATATAAAGGTTAAAAGAGGTTACATTTAATGACAAATTGAAACAAAAAAACGCTTCGTTAAAATTTACATTTTATTAGGAAAACTAGCAGTCACCCGCGGCTCCGCCCGCGTCAATGTCGGTCCCTTGGGAACTCGGGAACAGTACTTTTAACATAAAATATACACTATGTCCTTCTCTGCGTACCCCAGACAAGGGGTATGCAAAATTTCATGACGATCGGTTTAGTAGATAGGGCGTTTAGGCGTAACAAAACTCACTTTCGCATTTATATTATTAGGAAAAATAAGGATGTAACCTAATCACAAATTTGTGTCTTAAGTATGTGAAAGATAAACTAAAAAATAAATTAGATGTTTTTCACAGTTCAAAGCTACATATATTATCATTGGGTAAAAAAAAGTTTTAAAAGCAAGCTTTTTACGAATGTTAGCGTATAAATTTAAGATTTCTATATTTTTATTACTTTTCAATCGCGAAAAAAAAAGTTGTCCTCATATCAACCCAGTAGAAGTTGGGTTTTACGATTAATAAATTGCAATATTTACGATCATAAAAACTTAAGTCAATAAAATTGTTTTTGAATGACCTTTGTAATAAATGAGACAAGTATCTTAAAAAAATGAGACTAGTATCGATATTTTTTTTATTTAGGTTGTAGATAATAATTGTTCTGAAATCTTTTGCTCATTAGTAATATATAAAAAAAGACTATCTGATTTGATTGACTATTGAGGTATCAAATGTCTTTAAATCACAAGCCTGGCCCTGTGTTGGATCCCCGGTCAGGTCAAGATGGAAAACTATATTTTTCCAACTGCCGAACGGGCGGAAAATAAAAAGAAAATTAGAAAACTTAACGACCTTATTAACTTTTTTAATGTAACCTTATATTGCCACTCGTTTGACAGTTGGCGTCTATTTATAGTTATAAATAAATATATAGGGACATATCACACAGATTGAGCTAGCCCCATGGTAAGTTCGAGACTTGTGTTATGGGATACTAACTCAACGATACTATATTTTATGACAAATACTTATATAAATGAACATTCCAGGCCAATCTGAAAAGATAATTTTCCATTTTGACCTGACCGGGTATCGAACCCGGGAATTTCAGAGTGCCAGCCTGACATAATAGACCACTAGATCACGGAGCTCAATAAATTGATCACGAACTTCTTCTCCAATAATACTCGCAAGTATTATTGGAGAAGAAGTTCGTTTCAAAAAATTAAACAAATGGATAACATAATTTATTAATCAGAATTAATAGGTTTATAAAATCAGGTTTTTAATTTTCACTAATGTCTGCTACTATGATTGCTTAGACTTTTATTATATTTTATGTCATAGTTTTGCAATTATATGTGCATATTTATAGTATAATTTGACCCGTGTGGTTCATTATCCTGATAACTTTGATATTATTCTAATTGGGTATTTTTTTTTTACTTTAATAACTCATTTATATCGTTATAAATAATGTAATCTTAGGTATTCTTTTTTTCTAAATTTAATTACAATAACTTTAAAAATTTTTACTTTTTGGACACAGTTTTTTTTCTTTTTCTGACATAAACTCAAATTTAATTTAAGCAAACATAGTTAGAATGTCAACAAAAGAGCTAGTCCTACTACAATACTTTATATATTTAACAAATGGTTAGTAGCTGGCTAAGAGCGTAACCTCTTGTACCCATTACCCAACAGGTACCTTTGAGCCGGGTACAATTTAGGTTACATCTTTAATTCGTTTTCAAGGTTATTTTTTATGTTATATAGAGGTTCATTTAGTTTTCAAGGTTCATCATCATCAGGTCTTGTTAGTCTCTACTTCAGGAGCATGACCCTCTCTGTACCACCAGAGCCAAACTTAGCCAGAGCAGACAGAGGATTTAGCCTACACTCTCCTCGCTGGTCAGACCCGTTGGTTTTGGAGTGGTCCTATTCTATTCTGCTGGAAACCACACGGCTATATACAGTTTATTAATTTTTTAGCTGATTTTTTATGTCTATCAGAAGTTTGCATTTTTGTTTCCACTTATTCTTCTCTTTTGATATATTCGTCCAATCCTTGTCAAACTGATTAAGAGTCTTCTTCTCTGATCTATCCATCTGTTCGGTCTTCCCCTGTTTCTACCCCCACTTTTTTACGCAATCAATTCGCATTGCCCAGCGGTGGGCCAAATGGCTAACAAAAAAAATACATTTTAAAATTCTTCTTTAACACTTTTGTACCCAACAGTACCAGTGTTGAACGATGAGTGAGTCGCGTGACCCGAATGGCCGAGACACGGGTCGCAGGTTTGATACCCGCCCACGAACTTTAATGAATAAATGCTATTGTTAAAATTATTACTAGCTATTTATTAGGACTAGCTCCGTGACGCAGCGGTCAACACGCCAGCCTGCGACACGGAGAGACCGGGTTCGATCCCCGGCCAGGTCAAGATGGAAAATGATCTTTTTCAGATTGGCCTGGGTCTTGGATGTGTATCTATATATGTATTTGTTATAAAATATAGTATCGTTGAGTTAGCATCCCATCAATCTGTGTGATTTGTCCGTATATATTTATTTATTATTATTTATTGTACTTGAATGTTGTATGACTACCGACAATTAATATTTTATGTTGACTAGCTATCCTGGCAAACTTTGTTTCCGCTATTATTTTTTGTTGTAAATATTTCTTCCCTTCCTACTTCCCTCAAACGGAAGCTCCTCGATATATGCATCCTGCCCATTCTTATATATGGCGCACAGACATGGTCTTTCACCGAGGCTCAAAAGTCCAGACTCAAGGTTTGCCAAAGAGCGATGGAGCGTAGCATGCTAGGCTTACGTCTTATAGATAAGAAGAGAAATACCGAACTTCGCTCCTTAACTCAGGTCGAAGATGTAGGTGTAAAAACTGCCAGACTTAAGTGGAACTGGGCGGGCCATGTTTGTCGTATGCGGTCAGAAAGGTGGGCTAGGTTGGCTACTTTTTGGATGCCGGAGTGTCGCCGAGATAGAGGTAGACCGAGAAGGAGATGGAGAGATGATCTCGACAAGTTTATGATTGGATGGGTGGAAGTTGCGATGGACAGACACGAATGGAAAAAGAAGGGGGAGGTCTTTGCCCAGCAGTAGGACATAACAACTACATGCTAGGAAAAAAAAAATCTTACTAGCTGTTGCCCGTGACTTTGTCCGCGGCAATTTGTATTATTATAGACAACATATACTGTCGCGGATATTTTTTTAGTGGCATTTAAAGAGGAATACATTCTATAATACACATTTTTGGGTATCTTGAACCGTTAACGCATCGCACCTATGAATCGTCCTCAATTTTGAATAATTTTCCCCGTTTTCAAAACATTTTTTATTGATGCTTCGCTCTTATTGGTCGCAGCGTAATGTTTTATAGCCTAAAGCTTTCCTCAATAAATGGACTATCCAACACAAATAATTTTTCAATTTGAACTAGTAGTTCCTGAGATTAGCGCGTTCAAACAAACAAACCAACTCTTCAGCTTTATAATATTGGTATAGATATTTTAATGGTTTTTTGTTATTCAGGATGACTCAATGTTGTTTTTTACATTTCTATGATAATTTCCGGGCCGGCCGAACACTTGTATCATCATCATCTGTATCATCATCATCATCATCATCAGGTCCTTTTAGTCTCCACTCGAACACTTGTATGAAAATGTAAATTTTTTTGGAGTTCCCAGCATTGGTCACATAGGAAAAGTTGTTCATTTTGATGGGCTGAGTCACCCCTTCACGGGAACGTCGATGTTACACGCTGTAATAAGATAAAATTGTGATTCTATAATAAGATAAGATTCTGATTAAATAATAAATGATGGCGTTTAAAAAGAGATATGTGAGTCAAATATGAAAAAAAAAAACAACGGTTTGCACTCTGGGAGTGCCGGCAGAAGAGAAAACTCCGCGTGGTAGAAAGAGCGAATTTAACATTTTTTACCCATCCCAAAAGTGTACAACGCCGCTAAAGAACTTTTACTTCAAAAATCTTTTTATATCAATTTATTCATTTTGTTATAAAATATAGTATCGTTTAGTTAATATCCCATAACACAAGCCTCGAACTTACTTTGGGGCTAGCTCAATCTGTGTGATTGGTCGGAATATATTTATATTTATTTATTTATGCTTTAGCGCGCGACTGTACCAGTAATGCCGCAACTCTAATCATAGACAACATCAATAATGACAATTACTGTCGATACAGACGATTGTGGCAATAAGTCATGGTACGCTTAAAAATACACGACAGTTAGTAGTATCTTTGTGGCTCTGTATTTGTGTTTATGACCTTGGAGGTCATAAACACACAGGGATTCAAACAGACGGTACAAAATATAAAAACTGCCAAACAAACTGTACTTATATTAAGAGCGATTTATTTTGGCGAGCTCCGTGGCGCAGTGGTTAACACGCCAGCCTGCGACACGAGGGCCCCGGGTTCGATCCCCGGTCAGGTCAAGATGGAAAATAATCTTTTTCAGATTGGCCTAGGTCTTGGATGTTTATCTATATATGTGTTTGTTATAAAATATACCTACATATAACACAAGTCTCGAACTTACTTTGGGACTACCTCAATCTGTGTGATTGGTCCATATATATTTATTACTAGCTGTTGCCCGCGGCTCCGCCCGCGTTAATGTCGATCCCTCGGGAACAGTAAAATTTCCCGGAATTAAATATACCCTATGTCCTTCCCCGGGCATCAAACTACCTGCATACCAAATTTCATCCAAATCAGTTCAATGGTTAAAGCGTAAAAAGACAGCAGACAGAGTTACTTTCGCATTTATAATTTTAGTATTAGTATGGAAGTATGGATATTATTTATACTTTTAAGTCCAGAAATGAGAAAATTTCCATAAAACCTTTACCCTCCCATTTCACCCCTTTAGGGGTGAATTTTGTCCATTTCACCCATATATATCTTTTTTAATTGTAATCGAGAACATACCTATTTATTTTCATACTTCATAGTCCAGAAATGAGAAAATTTCCAATTTCCAAACAAACTTTACCCCCCTTCTGGGGGATTTTTTTCCAGTTGAGCTACACAGATCTTATTCAATTGTAATCGTGAATTTATTTACCTATTTTCATACTTCTAAGTCTAGAAATAAGTAAATTCCTATACAATATTTACCCCGCTATTTTACCCCTTCAGGGGAAAATATCGTCCATTTTACCTACACAGATATTTTGCAAATTTTATCTACCCACACACATCTTTTTTAATTTTAATCGAGAACTTATATACCTACTTTCATACTTCTAAGTCCAAAAATGAGAAAATTCCATATAAATTTTACCCCTTTAGAAGTTAAATTTCTTAAAAATCCTGTCTTAGCGCTCACTTACATCATTAAAAGAACCCCTGTACCAAATTTCAAGTTTCTAGGCGCAGCAGTTTCGGTTGGTTTGCCGTTTGCCCGCGGCTACGACGCCGCCGTTAGTGTCCATCCCTCAGGAACAGTTTGGACCCTTAAAGGGGTGACTCAGGTCATCAATATGAACAACTTTTTCTATGGGACCAATGCTGGGAACTCAAAAAAAAATTCGTCATTTCCATAAAAAAGAGTCCCGCCGCCCGGCCAGTTTGTATGGGAATGTCGAATTTTTTTTAGTTCCCAGCATTGTTCCCGTAGGAAAAGTTGTTCATTTTGATGGTCTGAGTCACCCCTTTAAGGGTCCAAAACGATAAAAAAATTACCGTGTATATTTGCAGGCAAACTAATGCTTTGAGTTCATTCAAATGACGATAACTTTTTTTTTAATGAACCGATTTTGATGAAACAAACTTTAGATGTTTTGCTGAGTTAAAACAAAGCAATTGGTGAAAGTTTGAAGTAAATCGGTTCAGTATTTTCGGAGATAATCGTGATCATACATACAGACAGACAGACAAGAAATTCCAAAAAAAATTTTTTGCTTTCTATTATTCTTTTTAAGCGTCCCTCTATCCATTTCAGTCAAAAATTCGAAATGTACAGACAAAATATTTTTACTGTTTTATTATATGTATAGATTATTATTTATTATTATTAAGGGGAAATAGGTGGGCCCTATTTCCAAACAAGCTTAGTCCCCAGATTCCTTAGAGCAATATTTTTTTACCAAAAATATCTATGGATATATTAGCATGGACCTATGGTTTATAATTGAATTATTTATAGAGATATGAACATTCAAAATCCTGAAAAATTGGTAAAAAAAATCGGTTGCGTTCAAACAAAAGATGCTGCATTCTGAAGCGACCTAAATTACACCATATCGCTGACTACATTAAGTTGATATTTCTCTGAACACCTTTACAGAGTGACCTGTTCGTACTAGTACTTATTTTATGGTAAAATATACCTTTTTTTTCCATTGTTACAGAAACAATACTGCAACGTCAAAACCGAAATCTGCTGCAGAATCGAACTTTCCAACTTGGCTGGCGCAACCGGCCAGGAATCTCTTGGAGTAGGACTCGCTACCTTCCAAGGACAAGGCGGTCTCTTCGCTCAGGCTGGACAATCAGGACAAGGATCATCCAGCTTTGGATCGAGCCAATCAGGATCAGGACAAGCTGGACAATCTGGACAAGCAGGCCAGGCTGGATTCGGCTCAACACAGACTTCTTCATCATTCGGCGCTTCTAGCTTCAATGCTAATAGGCAGAACAGTTTTGGCGCTTCAGGAACTGCAGGACAAAACTCTGGTACCTTCGGAGCTGCAGGACAAAATACTGGAACTTTCGGAGCTGCTGGTCAAAATGGACAGAGCGCTTTTGGTTCCAACTCCGCTACAAACCAATTTGGTGCTGCTGGACAGTTCGGAAGTACTACAAACAAATTCGGATCTAGCTCAGGACAATTTGGACAGTCAGGAGTTTCAACCTCATTTGGAGCGAACTCAGGTTCTGCGAACAGAGGATCATCGGCTTCTGGCTTCGAAAGCCAAGGTTCCATTGCGAGCACAAACAAATTCAACGGAAACGGCTTCTCAAATGGTACACCGAACCGATTCGGCTCAACTGGAGGCATCAACGAGATTTACAAATCAACCAGTCAATCTAACTTTATCGAAACTGATTCGTTCTCGTCTGGTAGCGAAAACGCTGGAGTTTTCAGACCTGGTTCAAGCGGTAGTGGCCTCAAACCTGGTATCCCATACCTGCCTCCAGTAGACAGCTCTACCCAAGCGTCAGTAGTGGTGACATCAACCGCTCGCCCAAGACCAACGACTGTCAAGCCAACATACTTGCCCCCTCCCCCACCATCGACGAGCGCTCCAACGTACTTGCCTCCCGATCAATATGAGGACGGTTCGTTGTTGCTGGATGTGACCAGGGTGACCCAGAGGCCGACCGTGCAACCTCCCCCTTCAGTCAGTAAGTAATTTTATATAATATACTAAAATTTAGTAGAGATTTCATCCACATCAGTTCGGATCTTTGCAACATATCTTCGTCTTTTTGTGACTTGACAAAGATTAAATGTTACTCGCTAAATCCCTGTGAACAGATAAATCTAATGGTTTCTTTAATAATGGTTTGAATCTACTTCTAGTTGTTACAAAATATACCACTCTCAGATTAATTGCAGATGCGATTCCAAATATATATGATATGATGCGCACAAATTATCTGCATGATTTTCCTATTATAAAGGTACTGCTCGAAATTGTAGAATTTGATGTATTTTTAAATCACTAATACAATTCGTTGGATTAATTAAATAGATAAAAAATATTTTTTATAGTTTAGGTCGATCCTTGTACAAAATCATCGCCTTGTTGGAATTTGAAACAGATACATGTGAAATTTAAAAACAATACATATATGTTATGACATCTAAAAACATTTTCCTTCGAATAGTTTGTAAATATTACGAAGTGTCAACTTAATGTCCTAAATTTCATCAGAAGAGAATAAAATGTAATTTATTGTAACACTTATACAAACACAACACAATATAAAACTAAATTATAATAAAAAATCGCACTGATTTTCAGCCGTCACCTTTAAAATCAGTAACATTAAAAGTTTGTTTAGACCATTGAATTAGAAAAACTATAGAAGTGTTACTTTCATACAACTAACGATTCATTATCAGTCCCATTTACGCAAACAAACTTAACTCAAATCACAACGAAAAACTTACGCACTCATAGACGAACATAGTTTGCGATTGGCCGCGTCAAGGTCACGAGGCGGTGCCAACATTTCTAATGAGCGCTATGGTGTCAACATAGCGGAGGTAGGTAGACATCGCTCGCGACAGCAGCTCGGCTCGCTCGCTATGATAAATTACTCCAGGGCCTCTGTTCCATCTTTCCTTGCGTTTGCTGCATCACTAGAACAAGAAGTAATTTTTATCTTAATTCGTTAAGATTTCGCCGATATTCACAAAAAATATGTCTTTAAATGATTTTATCGACGCGTCCTTCCATCACGGAGTGCGTGGCAGATTAGTTCGCGAACAGATATACTTTTTAAGCCCCGCCCGTTTTGATATACTTTGCGTGGTGTCAGTTTTTGAGCACAATGCTGCTTTCATAGTTTTTCTAATTCAATTGTTTAGACCCAGTAGTTTTAGTTTCATGAATAGGTTTTATTTAACTTTGTTCTTCTTTCTCTACTTAGATGACATCCCAGCTGGTTGCGCAGCCGCTCTTAAATGCACGCCCATCGAGTACTGTACTGCTGAGGGTGTAATCTCCACCTCTCCCGTCGTGCTGTCAAGGGACCAGGAAGCTTACAGAGTACCTTTAACTGTAAGTTTTTTTTAATTATATAGGACGGCAAACAGACAAGCGAGCCACCTGATGGTACGTGATCACCGCTGCCCATGGACAACTGCAACACCAGGGTGTCACAGGTGGATTGTCAGCCTTTCAAGGATTTGGGAGAAGGAAATGGGGAGGGAAGAGTGTAGTATGGGCCTCCGGCTCTCTCACTCACCGAAGGAGGCATAGAAACGGTAAAGCTTTTACTCAGACGTCGATTTTCTTTGAGAGTGTGGTACTTCCCAGACGAGCCAGCTCATTCATGGTACTAGCGAAAATAAATTTTGCCGGTAGCATGGCTCTGCCACGACTGAAAGAAGTACAAAGATTCATCTCCCTCCAAGAAATACAGGCTGATTATGCCTATATTTTAATCTTCGAATAAAAATTCCTTATATCGTATAGGTACAATCGCGAGAAGAAAGAGAAAAAAGACCTAAAACAAAGAAGACTACCCAGTCGAATATATTCATTTTTGACGAGATAACGTCTTTTAAATTGATGACACCGGGTGCATACTCGTAAAATGTCACGTTCCGAAGCAGCAGTAGCAACAGCAGCAATAGTAGTAGTATATATCATGGATGTAGGCCAAGTCCTCTGGCTGCTCTGGCCAAGTGTGGGCCTAGTAGTATAGAGAGGGTCGTGCTCCTGTAGTGGAGACTAAAAAAGGACCTGATGATGATGATATCATGGATCCATCTCTCACCATTATGGCGTTAAATTATCGTCCGTTAACCGACTTTACAGACAACAATTTTTTTTCATCATCAATCATATTTTAAAAATTCCCCCCAGGACTGCAAAGACCTGGAATCTGGTCGCATCGGCAAGTGTTGCAGAGACCCTAACTACACCGACCCTTGGCCCACCAACCTGATCGGTAAATGGGTGAACGGAGTCTTCGGTGGAAACGATGGAAAGTACAGCCCAAGCAACGACAGACAGGTGACGTCAAGACCACCTGTGACTGGAGGAGTCACACAGACCTTCAACAGGTATGAAAAGTTATCTTTACTCCCTTCTTTTGTCTTATACTAAGGAAGAAAAGTTGTTTTTTATGACATAGGACGGCAAACGAGCAGGCAGATCACCTGCTGGAAAGTATCTGCCCATGGACAACTGCTACACCAGGGTTTAACAAGAGCGTTGCCTGCCTTTCTAGAAAACATACTCATTTTTTGAAGTCGTGTTTCTCTGCGAGATCGAATCAGAAACGAGGAGATTCGTAAGAGAACAAAGGCCACCGACATAACTTAGCGGATTAGTTCTTTGAAGTGGCAAAGGGCGGGGCACATAGCGCGTAGAACCGATGGCCGATGGGGCAGGAGGGTTTTCGAATGACGACCACGTACCAGCAAGCTCAGCGTCGTACATCCACCCACCAGATGGTCGGATGACCTGACTAAGGTCGCAGGAAGTCGCTGGATGCAGGCCACTTCAAACCGGTCGTATCGGAAATCCTTGGGGGAGGCCTATGTCCAGCAGTGGACTTCTTGCGACTGATATAATGATGATGATGTTTTTTGAAGGTTCCTCGTCATATTGTATCGATTCAGGAATATCGCAGGACGTTCATTCCACAATTCGGTCGTACGTGGCAGGAAGTTTCTATTAAAATGTACGGTAGTTGACTGCCAGTTACCCCGTTGGGTGGCATAGCGTCTATTCTTCTCTTGTATAGCCATGCTTATGAAACAATTCAAAATCTAGATAAAGATAACGTAGATATTCTTTTCTCTTCATCTATCTCTATCTCCTTGGTGATTACGTAACTCTCTATGAGGCTAATTTCATGTCCAGTCGGGATCTCCTTTAGCCAGAACAGGAGAGATAGTCGTATTGACACAAAATATTTTATGCGCTCTATTTGATTACCAATCCTATTTCTCCCCAAATAGCATAAAATCACCAAAATACTTAGGTCCTAACCCCATATTTTGTTCTAGGGAAACCAAGCCCACCGTCTCTCCATTCGGCCCCAACCAAGTGACTCCAGGATTCCCCAGCTCAACCGTCTCTAAGTTTGGATCCCAGGGACAATTTGAAGTAGCTTCCTCAGGACAAGTTGGTGTGGTTGGCAAGGGACAGTATGAAACTGGTGGCAGGGGACAGTTTGGATTCGGGAGTCAACAAACTCAAGGTAAGTCATTTGAAGTTCGCCAATAGTTTCTTGCGGCAACCAAATATTAGCGCCAAACAAGTTCCTAAAGCCAGAGTGGAACAATGATACCAGATACCGCCTGCCGAGAGACTACCACCAGGTGGCAATCTGCCCTGGCCAGTCTGGAAGTCTTTAAACAGACTGTGGGCTGGTGTTGGTAGATGCCACGAAAATAGAGTCAGGTGGGGTTTAACAATAGGGAATGCGTCTGTGGTGTTATCCAATCTATGGGTCACCTCTTGGTGTGCCCAGAAAGCCCAAGTTCTTTCTCTCAACAAGATCTGAATGATGCAAACGAACGGGCAATCACGGTAGCAATGCACTGGTCGAAACATATTAAATGTGTTCGTAAAGTCATTTTACGACTCGATAGAAGAAGAAGCTTACCAACATATGTGATCGTAAGTAAATAGAACTGACGACCTTGTCGTTCAGTGTTACCGCAAGTGCTTTGAACCGCAAGCTCTTAAGTTCGATCCCCGGTCAGGTCAAGTTCGAAAACGATATTTTTCCGATTGACATGGGTCTTGGATGTTTATAAGTATCTATTATAAAATATAGTATCGTTGAGTTAGTATCCTACGACACAAGTTCACAACGTTCTGTGGGGCTAGCTCAATTTGTGTGATATGTCCCTATATATTTATTTATTTATAATACTAACGTTGTGTAAAACAAAATCGCTTACCGCTGTCTGTCTGTTCCTGTGTATGCTTAGATCTTTAAAACTACGCAACGGATCTTAATGATAATTAAGTGATTCAAGAGGTTTATATTTATAATATTTTTTTTTAAATTGTCTTAAAACAATTAAAATTTAAAAAAATATATATTAACTTAAACATATACAAAAAACGAAAGTATGTTACCGAGCGGGATTCGAACCCGTTACACTCGTTCCTTGCCGTCTGCGTCTTAACTGGTGACCTGACGGACAGTGGCCGGCAGGACGAAATTAGCGACCATATTCTGCGTGGAAAGAAAAACCATAAGACTAATCTAGATTGATTAAAAAAATTTGGGGTTGTTTACCCCTGAAAACCCCCACATACCAAATGTCAGCGAAATCGTTAGAGCAGTTTTCGAGATCATAGAAATAAATTTATACATTGTGAAATTTTGATCGTTTTAGACCCTTAAAGGGAAAAGATAAACTCAGACCATCAAAATGAACAACTTTTCCTAGGGGAACAATGCTGGGAACTCAAAAAAAATTCGTCATTTCCATACAAAAGAGTTCCGCCGCCTGGCCAATTTGTATGGGAATGTCGAATTTTTTTGAGAACCCAGCATTGTTCCCATAGGAAAAGTTGTTCATTTTGATGGTCTTAGCCACCCCTTTAAGGGTCTAAAACGATCAAAGTTTCACCATGTATATGTATACAAGAATTGCTCTTTTAAAGGTATAAGATAATAATAATATCCTTATCCTTATCCTTACTAATATTATAAATGCGAAAGTGAGTTTGTTTGTTTGTTTGTTACGCTTTCACGCCATAACTACTGAACCGATCATCATGAAATTTTGCATACAAGTTCTCTGGAGTGCGGAGAAGGACATAGGCTACCTTTTATCCCAGGAAAAAGTACTATTCCCGAGGGATCGACATTGACGCGGGCGGAGCCGCAGGCGAATGCTAGTAAGATATACATTGCACCCGTGCGAAGCCGGGGTCCGGGTCGCTAGTTATTTATGTATGTATGTATGTTTGTATGTATGTACTAATTCTACGCTAGCGTATAACGTATCTTAAAACATTCGTAATCACGTAAAAACAAATCCTTGACGCGCATGCCTTCGTAATGTTAATCAAATATATAATTAGTGCGAAACTTCGCGGCACATTGCTAATTTACAGCTTTATGATGGCTTTAGAATGACAAATTTGCTAATTTTTTACTAGATAGCGATGACCCCAAGGTTAAAATTGTTAATTTTGTGTTATTTTAATGTTCACGGTTTGTCAAAATTCGTAATTCGTATTAAACAAGTGTAAAATAACTTTATTTACTTGTTTCAATTTACATCGATTCATTTACGACACAGATAGAAAAAACATAATCTATAAAACTAAACCTACAAGAAAAACCCTAAATTTGTGAAAATATATCATGACTAGAACTACGTAGGATAAAAAAATAACAAGAGAAAAAAAAGGATAAGAAAAAATAACAAGAGAAAAAAAAAGGAAAAACTAAACGAATAGCCGTGTGGTATCTGAAGCCGTGTGGTATCCGGCAGAGTAGCATAGGACCACTCCAAGTCTTCCCGTGGATGTCGTAGAAGGCGACTTAGGAATAGGAAATACAAGCTAAACAAAGCTTATAAACATCTAAAAGACCACTCTAACCCGTCTGGCCAGCGAGGAGAGTGTAGGCCAAGTCCTCTGGCTGCTCTGGCCAAGTATGGCCCTAGTAGTACAGAGAGGGTTGTGCTCCTGTAGTGGAGACTAAAAAGGACCTGATGATGAAAAGAATAGCCCTCCCCGAAGAGTACCTGGCTCGAATGTGCCCATCACACTGGCCGCGTTTAAACAAGTGATTTTTAAAAACCTATACTCTATTTGTTTAGGTATTTAAAAACATGTTAACAATCTTGATGCGTCTTTATAATATAATGTACACTTTTTAAATCAAAAACTTTACACTTTACCAATTCCTATATGATAGTCGTGTGGTTTCCGGCAGAGTAGAATAGGACCACTCCTAGTCTTCCCATGGAGGTCGTAAGAGGCGACTTAGGAAATACAAGCTAAACAAAGCTCATATACATCAATGAGACCTCTTCAACCCGTCTGGCCAGCGAGGAGAGTGTAGGCCAAATCCTCTGTCTGCTCTGGCCAAGTATAGCTCCGGTAGTACAGAGAGGGTCATGCTCCTACAGTGGAGACTAAAAAGACCTGATGATGATGATGATGAATTCCTATATGTAGGTATCGGAGGTAACTATATATTTGAGCCTTGTTGGGTAGAAACTTTAGGTCCTTGGGGTCCATCAGCACATAAGCTTTTTAGTTTCTTGGCTGAAAGGTCTATTGAGGTATCTCGTGGCCAAAGGGCTGGAAACTACCTAGTTCAGCGCATCAGCATTGCCATTCAATTAGGCAATGCTGTCATCCTATTGGGCACGATGCCCAGAGGTGAGCACCTGGAGGGACTGTACGATTTGTGAATATATATTTTTAAGAAGGTTATTTTTTTCATTATTATTTTAGTTTCGTCTTTTTAAGTTCTATTTAATAAGCATTATTTTAAATGTAAATCCTTATCTAAATAAATGCAAATATTTGGATTTATAAAGTGTACATTTCAATAAAAAGACGTTTCAAGATTGTTTACGTGTTTTAAAATACTAGACCTACAGAGCAATATTACAATGTTGGAATCAGAATTCCTATTACAATATACATCCACAAGAAAAAAAGGTAATTTATGTAGAAAAAACCGGCCAAGTGCGAGTCGGACTCGCGTACGAAGGGTTCCGTTCCAGTATCTATAAAAACGGCAAATAATTATGTCTGTTGTATGGGAGCCCCCTTGTATACTAATTTTATTTTTATTTAATTATTTATTTTTAAACTGAATATATAACTAAATAGTCTGTGAATATTTCAAGCGTTTACCTGTTGCAGTTATTAATATCGAGCAAAAATGAGCAAATAAAAAATGGTTGTTGTATGGGAGCCCCCTTAAATATTATTTTTATTCTATTTTTTAGTATTTTTAGTAAATTTCAACTGTCTTACTATTATGGTTTATGAGATACAGCCTGGTGACAGACGTACAGACAGACAGTCAGACAGACAGAGGAGCGAAATTAATAGGGTCCCGTTTTTACCCTTTGGGTACGGAACCCTAAAAACAGACTTCCCATAGAAATTTGACCAGCTGATTGGTGAATTTGCATGGTAATTTTTTTTCATGTTTTTTATCTTTTTTCCTGTCTATATTATATAAGGAATTCTATTCAAATTGGTTCAATGGTTGAAGCTTACTTTTGCATTTATAATATTATTATGTTATTGTCTTAGGATCCCAAATCTCAACCGCCACGACCCAGTTCAACCAAAATCAGAACAGGAAGACAGGACAAGCCGTTATCACTGGACAAGGCGAAGGCGTAGCCTTCGGACAAGGAGAGGGCTTCACACAAGGCCAGGGGGGCTTTATCAGCCAAGGGGGCGGCCAGAGAGTCAACGAGTTTACTAGTCAAGTAAGTTATTTTCTATTTCTAAAGAAGCGGATCAAATTACAGGTCTTACTTCACAAATATGCTGGGTTCTTGGACCATGGTAAGAGATAGAGAAGTATTAGAGACCTGTAGACCCGACCAGTTATGCATTTGACTCCAAGGGGGCGTTTGTCAACCAAGGGGGCGACCAGAGAAACAATTTATTTACTATACAAGTCAGTACATTATTTGTTCATCTACGAGTGTTTTTTTTTCCTACATTTGTGATATTGTGTAATGCTATAATGCTTTGCCTATCTGCATAAATAACACGCCCTGCCTACGTAGTAAAAGATTGATTATAAAGCTGTTTATTACGATGAGAGGGGTTCGCGATTGGCCAGGCTTCAATCAGCCAAGGGGCGATCTGAAGGTCAATGGATTAGAATTAGTGTTTATTTTTTGTTTCTATTTACATGAGAAGAGAGAGATATAAAATGGGGTTAAAAATGAAACATTAAAAATTTAAATAAATAATGTCTTTTACACACATAATCGACTTTTATCCTTAGTAAAAAAACTTAGGGCTTTTCGCACACGATTGGGTAGTAACCTAAAACTGGACTTACAGAACAGGAAGACCGAACAGGGTGTGCTTGCCGGCCAAGGGGCATTTGGACAAGGAGGGGGCTTTCAAGGCCAGGGGGCTTTGGGTTTGGGGGCTTTTGGTACCGGGGCTGGGGGGCAAAAACATAGCGAGTTTGTTAGTCAGGTATTTATGCTTTTATTGAGATTATGCACCTTATTTTTTAACAAGTACTTGAAACATTATACCATATGGAAATATACCCTTAGCATAGCCCATGGGACCAATGCTGGGATCTCGATTTTTTACATTACCATAAAGGAGTTCATTCGGATTTGTATCCAATTCATATCATTTATTTGCAAATGTCACCTACATTCGCAAATAAATAAAATGAATTGAATAATTTATAAAATATAGAATATCGTCGGCCAATCAGACGAGTAGACGACTATTGAAAAGAGTATCTTTCGGCGTTTCTTCTCTGCAGTCGTCGATTCCTAAACGCTAGTAGCTTGTAGCTTTTCAATAATAATTAATAATTTGAATACAAGGAAATCAGTATTATTTGAAATGTGAATTGACGTAAAAAAGGCTAAAAAGGCCTATTTTCTGAGTAAATCTTGAATCACTAATAATTTCTTTCTAGTCGTATTCTTTACATGGAACCTCGACGTTTTCACGCATGTCGCGCTCTTTTCTATATTGAACAATCTTTACATGAATACTCTTCGCACTTTATAGCACTTCTATATCATGTAAGTATGATTTAATCTAAGAGCACTGCACTGCAGCACTTTCTTCTACGCAATGGTAAGCTATTACTACAGCTTTATAAATGGCTTTCAGACTCGGAAGACTGAAATCATTGAGACGGGAGGCTTTGGGGCGGGCCAAGAGGCTTTTGGGCAAGCAGGCTTCGCTAACGGACAGAATCAAGGGACTTTAGCAAGTAGAAGGGGTCAAGGGGCTTTTGCCAGTGGAGGGGGCCAAAATCAGGGGGCGTTTGCTGCCGGAGGGGGACAAAGTCAAGGGTCGTTCACTAGTAGAGGA
Organism: Elegia similella; assembly: GCA_947532085.1. Classification (NCBI taxonomy): domain Eukaryota; kingdom Metazoa; phylum Arthropoda; class Insecta; order Lepidoptera; family Pyralidae; genus Elegia; species Elegia similella. The sequence goes on along the minus strand of OX383954.1, from coordinate 1,470,464 downwards.
AGTGAATCAGCTTTTACTAGTAGGGGGGGAACTGAATCTTTTGCTAACAGAGGGGGAAGCGAAGGAACATTTGCTGGAAGAGGGGGAACCGATGCTGTTGCCAGCAGAGGGGCAAGTGAAAGTGCATTTGCTGGCAGAGGGGGAACTGAATCTTTTGCTAGCAGAGGGGGAAGCGATGGAGCATTTGCTGGCAGAGGAGGAACTGAATCTTTTGCCGGCAGAGAAAGTGAAGGAGCATTTACTAGTCGAGGAAGTGAAGCAAGTTTTTCTAGTAGAGGGGGGACCGAAGCTTTTGCTGCCAGAGGAAGTGATTCAGCTTTCGCTAACAGAGGAGGGAGCGAAGGAGCATTTGCTAGCAGAGGGGGGAGTGAAGGGGCTTTTGCTGGTAGAGGGGGAAGTGAAGGGGCTTTTGGCAGTAGAGGGGGGAATGAAGGTTTTGGCGCTAGGGGTGTTGAGCGAAGTATCAGCGAACAGACAGTCAGTGAATTTAGTGAAGTAAGTTTTGTTTTTGGGTATTGTTATGGGGTCAGTGTTTAGCACTTTTTGTTAAAAAGGACAAGCTCATTTTCTTGCACCTATTTTTTTGTTACTCTTATTTCTTTTGTTTTTTCATAAATTTTTGACTATGTTCAATTGTTTCACGAATGTTATTTTTTTCAGCAAGTGTTTTCGTTGTTTTTTCCTTTTTTGTTTTTACGACATACTTTTATTTTTATTTATGATAAAACTTAAAGGTTCACGTCATACTAGCACATCATTGTTAGACATTTTAGAAACACACAAATGAGCACAATACGTAAATAAACCTAGTTGTTATTTATCACCATTGTTTCTTAAAACATATTTAAGAGAGAAAAAATTTATTTTCGATGTAACGACTTATAAATCGATGAACGCCGGCTGCACGCACAAAAAGTGTCACGTATCGTATGCAGAGAGCGCGGAACAATAGAGAGACACGATCGGCATGTGACGCTATCTCTCTTCCACCGTTATCACATAAAATTGTCATCTGTAAACATTTTATTTTTTACGGATGACAATTTTACTTTACAGACAACCTTTTGCAAGAAAATATATTATATATGAAATAAAAAAAAAAAACAAAAGACTTGATTAAATATAAATAATTGTTATGTCAAAAAAAACCTTTTTTTAAACCAAACTTTTTTTCCCAGCAGTCAAACCAAGTGAACTCCTTCCAAGCCGGCCAAACGAACCAGATTCAAGGTCAAGGACAAAAGACAGGCTTGGAAGTCGGCTTTGGTCAGGGCGTCATCAACGGAGTCGGCACTGGTGTTATACAGGGTGGAGGTTCCATCGTCAGCCAAGGATCCAGATACGATGTGGAGAGCCAAAGCCAGTACTCAGAGAACATCTATAGGGTGTTCTTATCCCAGTACGCTGCTGGTGGACAGTGTGGAGTATTGAACGTAAGTTTTTATTAGTTTTTTTTCTAATGTTTTTGTTATTCGACTGTGTCATCATCATCAGGTCTTTTTTAGTCACCAATACAGGAGCATGACCCTCTCTGTACTACTAGAGCCATACTTCGCCAGAGCAGTCAGAGAGCTTGGCCTACACTCTCCACGCTGGGCAGACTTGTTGGAGAGGTCTCTCAGATGATTATAAGCTTTGTTTAGCTTGTATTTCCTAAGTCGCCTTCTACGACATCCACGGGAAGACTTGGAGTGGTCCTATCCTACTCTGCCGGATACCACAGGGCGCATGTGTGCGTTAATTAGAATTAATTATTGAAATTAATTCTAAATGTAATTAAAGATGGACATTAAATGATGATGTTGCCGCCATGTTGCTAATGGGTCGACCGTGGGACTCGATTGCAACATACTCTTAATTATAATTAACTAGCTTTCGCCCGCGGCTCCGCCCGCGTCAATGTCGATCCCTCGGGAATAGTACTTTTTTCCGGGATTAAAGGTAGCCTATGTCCTTCTCCGCAATGCAGAGAACTTGCATGCAAAATTTTATAATGATCGGTTCAGTAGTTACGGCGTGAAAGCGTAACAAACAAACAAACTCACTTTCGCATTTATAATATTACTAGCTTTCGCCCGCGGCTCCGCCCGCGTCAATGTCGATCCCTCGGGATTAGTACTTTTTCCCGGGATAAAAGGTAGCCTATGTCCTTCTCCGTACTCCAGAGAACTTGTATGCAAAATTTCATGATGATCGGTTCAGTAGTTACGGCGCGAAAGCGTAACAAACAAACAAACAAACAAATAAACAAACAAACTCACTTTCGCATTTATAATATTAGTAAGGATATATAATATATATATATATATATATATAGTAAGGATAGTAAGGATTATGTAGCGTTACACATTTTAAAGAGTATAGGAAATGTTTTAAAAAACATACATTAATAAATATATGTATACGGAACAAATCACACAGATCGAGCTAAGTCCCCAAACTAAGTTTGAGACTTTTGACGAAGGCGACTTAGGAAATACAAGCTAAACCAAGCTTATAAACATCTCTGAGACCTCTCCAACCCGTTTGGCTAGCGTGGCAAGTGTAGGCCAAGTCCTCTGGCTCTAGACGTACAGAGAGGGTCGTGCTCCTGTAGTGGAGACTATAAAAACCTGATGATGATGATGATGAATTAACACAGGCGTATGCTTAAGGGTCCGTACTACCTCACACTGCTTTGCATGATTGACTGTTATATCAATAATAATTAAATACTCAAGTTGAAATAAAAATGCAGCAAAGTTCAGGACTAACTCTGGTAGGTAACTATATGACTCAAAAACACGATTGCGTTAAATTTTCTCGATAGAAAAAAATTGCGAAGTTGCCTTCAAATCACGTCTAATTTACTCGGTATATAGCATTATTCACCAAATACATTAAAATTAACCTTGAAACTTTTGATTATTATTGCATTACAGATAAGGCAGCCATCATATGTTTTTCTTTTTCGAATAACCCTTGAATATTCCTAAAAAACGAAAATGTCCAAAGTAGCCAACGCGTTTAGACCATCCGTTTGTATCGCCACGCCGCCTGGCATATGTCGGGCTCTTAAATACAGTGCATATAAAATTATTTTCAATTTTACAACTAATTATCAGGCATCGTTTCAAAGAATAACCAATTATTTTTGATGTGATAACGACTTAGAAATCGATGAACGGCTGCACGCACGAAAAACTGTCACGTTCCGTGTGTAATCGAGAGCGTGTAACAACCGATAGACAGGCACGATCGGCCTAAGCGTTCGGCTTGTGAAGTTGTGACACATCTAGCTCTCATCCACCGTTATCACGTAAAACATAAGATTTAGCTGTATCTACGCAACACAGAACAACAAACATATTAGAAGTGTTATCACGCGTGATTTCTATTAAAACCAGCGTCGCCTCATTTCAAGCATACTACTAACGCAACACGATTGAGTAGAAACTCCTCCTTTGGTCAAAGTTTCACTAGGACTTCTAACTTTACACGTTATAATAGCACACGTCGGCATTTTTCGATTTTGATGTAAATCTCACTCTTGTTCCTTTGACGATCACGGGACAAACGACTTAGGTGATTCAAGTGAGCTGATCGAGCGCATTGTCGGCGCGCGGGCCACGCCCCTTGCCATTTCTAATGTCTTTGTTGTTCTGTGGCCGGCAACTACAAAACAGATGGCATTTAATTTATAATAGAAATCATTCATACCCATTTCGTAATAACTTGAGTATTCTTTATCACCTTGATGATTGTCAAGGTCTAGCATTTTATGGGATTTCGAAGTAACTATTACATTAATTAATGTGTAATAAATATTACACAGTTTCATCATAGTATCATCTTTACGTGTCCACAACTAGAGTTGCGCTGCAACTCACGAGGGCTCCGGGTTCGATCCCCGGCCAGGTCAAGATGGAAAATGATCTTTTTCAGATAGCCTGGGTCTTGGATGTTTATCTATATATGTATTTGTTATAAAACATAGTATCCCATAACACAAGTCTCGAACTTACTTTTGGGCTTGTTTATGTATATATTGAATAGCTTACGCCCGCGGCTCCGCCCGCGTCGATGTCGATCCCTCGGGAACAGTACTTTTTCCATAGCGTATTTATAATAGTTAATAGATTCAGGTGTTACTTTGCGGAAGTCAAAGCTACATTTACTTTGAGACAATTTACTTTGCGTGCTTCCGCCACCAGTTAGTTCATGCAAACTATTTATTTTTATATATTTATTTATTTATTAACTAAACACAGAGGGTATTACGTGATACATTAACAGATATTCATAATACTACTTAAGGCGAGGCCTCAAATGTTTGGTACCTTCGCTCGGCAAAGGACTGATCAAGTGCGCGCAAGGGATAGCGCTTGGCGGTTTAGCCCGTGAATGATGAGATAGGAGATAGTCTCGAGTCGCTCAAAGAAAAAAACGTAAGTGCCAAATTCGTTATTTCTATTTTATATAAAATCAGACCGGTTAATTGTATTTTCATATTTACATTTTGAAGAATTACTAATAACCTATCTTTTAGTCTAAAAATCATTATTTCATTCGTCGCATTTGAGCTACAATAACAAAAACACTGCGAACGAAGACCATTTTTCAAAAAATATTTCTATCGAGAAAATTTTATCAAAACGTGTTTTCATCTTCAATTTTTGGAGATTAAATAGTCAAAGATCATATTACTTAGATTTGAAACTCCTAATTTAAGTATTTTGCGAGATAAATAAGGTTCAGAACGACCTTATTTACAGTGGTATCGCCTTAATAAGCATTAATTGTGTAGAGCCGCGCTACCAGCAAATTTATTCTTGCTAGTAGCATGAACGGGCCGGCTCGTCCGGGGAAGGAATCGACGTTAGAGTAGAAGCTTTACCGCTTTTTAGGGTTCCGTACCCAAAGGGTAGAAGCAGGACCCTATTAATATCGCTCCGTTGTCCCTCTGTCTGTCTGTCTGTGTGTCCGTCTGTCACCAGGCTGTATCTCATTAACCGTGATAGTTAGACAGTTGAAATTTTCACAGATGATGTATTTCTGTTGCCGCTATAACAACAAATACTAAAAAATTGAATAAAATAAATATTTAAGGGGGCTCCCTTATAACAAACGTGATATTTTTGCTAGTCTTTGCTCGATATTGATAACGGCAACAGGTAGACGCTTGAAATATTCATATAATATTTAATTATATATCCGCTTTAAAAATAAATAATTAAATAAAAATAATTTTAATATTAAAGGGGGCTCTCATACAACAGGCATGATTTTTTTGCCGTTTTCTTAGATAACGGTACGGAACCCTTCGTGCGCGAGTCCGACTCGCACTTGGCCGGTTTTTTTTACTAAATGTTGAAATAATTTGTCTCCCATCTCACCTGATGTTAAGTGACGATGATTCACCTTTTTTTCTTGCAATTCTGTATTCCATTAGGGAATCTGATTCCAGGAATTCAATATAGTGCAGAGTTTCAAAATCACGCGGTATAATAGATAACTGTTGCCCGCGACTTCGTCCGCGGCAATTTCTGTTATTATGATTAATTAGTATAGATTAATAATTTTTCCCCGATTTCAATACATTTTTTATTGATGCTTCGCTCCTATTGGTCGCAGCGTGATGTTTTGTAGCCTTAAGCCTTCCTCAATAAATGGACTATCCAACACAAAGAATTTTCCAATTTGAACCAGTAGTTCCTAAGATTAGCGCGTTCAAACAAACAATCAAACTCTTCAGCTTTATCATATTAGTATAGATATGTAACTTACTTGTGGAAATATTAAAAAATAAAACTATGGAATTATCCAGTTGACAACTTTATAGGTACTTCGAAACCACATAAAACTGGACATTGACAATCATCAAGTTCTTCAAGGTGATGATAAATATTAAGTTGACGGCATCCATGGCTCAGTGGTTAACGCAACGGGCCTGGGTTCGATTACGAATACGTTTTTTTTTAATTGAATTAATTGCACACAATCTTCGTGATTTTGTACAAAAGGCAATAACTTAATGCTAAGCATTGTCTACCAGTTTTACCTTAAGGATGTGGTGAAAAATTTATGATCGGGGTGCAAGATAACAATGAGTGTTATACGATTGCCATCCAACGTGGCACTGCTTATTCTCTTTCCGAAGAAATTGCCAGGATTCTTGGTCATCCGATACCTCAACCAGGTTTAGTCTCAACTTTCCCTTCAACTTCAATTAAATGTAATTGTTTGTTTTTCGTGTGTGTAAGTGGCCAACACTGGTGTCCTTTTCAAGCTGCCTAAAGGCATCTGCCACAGCTTAACGACTGCCATCAATGATGACAGCTGGGACCAACTGCTTAACATGCCTTCCGAAGCATGGAAGAGCTCGAGAATTGTTTGTACCACTTGCAGTTACCCATCACAGCGGAGTCTGTACCCAGGGTTGCTTAACTTACATAACCGCTATAAATGCTCATAACCACTGGGCCATCGGCTCCTCAAATTATAAAAAAGTAGCTGTTTTCCCGCGACTTCGTTCGCGTAAAACATAGCCTATGTTCAGCGCAGATAGTGTAGCTTCCCAACTGTGAAAGATCTATTTGTGGTAGACCCACGCTAGCGGCAAAATTCATTTTTGCTAGTAGCATGAATGGGCCGGCTCGTCCGGGGAAGTACCACGCTCTCACAGAAAATCGACGTTTGAGTAGAAGCTTTACCGCTTCTATGCTTCGTTCGGTGAGTGAGAGAGCCGGAGGCCCATCTTTCTCCCCCTTCCCCCATGTCCCCCATTTTTCCCTACTCCGAATGTCCTCCCCCCAACTCCTTGAAAGGCCGGCAATGCTCCTACCACACTCTGGTGTTGCAGTTGTCCATGGGCAGCGTTGATCGCTTATCAGGTGACTCGCTTGCTCTTTTGCCGCCCTATAAAATAAAAAGAATAAAAATCGAATCCGTCTATTACTTTCGGGGTCTATTCGCGTCAAACACATAAACAAATCTTTCCTCTTTAGTATAGAAGGATAGATAAATTTAGATTCAGATTTTATTGCAAGTTATTACAGGTGTTATCAATGATTTAAAGGTGACAAGTGATGCCCTGTAAGGGCTCAGCAAACATAAGAGGCGACTAGTTGCCATTTTGCTTATAAAATTCAATAAATTAATAAAATACATCGTAATAATTCCGTTTCATAATAATTCAAAATTTCATAATAATCCAAAGTTTTATAATAATTCAAAGTTTCATAATATTTTAATTCGTAATCATGTAGAGAAATCAAAGCCCCTTCTTTAACCGAGTTTGTCATCAAAGAATTCAGATATACTGTAAAAGCATTTATGTACTAGGACTTTTTTAAGTTTTAATTAAAAACCAGAAGCCAGTCTGGCATTGAGACTTTTAAAAAACGATTTTAACTTAATTAGTTTCTAATCGGCTCTATCCGTAAGTTTATTGCTGTAAATATATAATAATTATAACCTTGTGAGTGATGAAATGTCAATCTCTGAATGATTTAGTGATTTATTGATCATTAGTCCGGTAGCGAGGTGGTTCGACGACATAAAGCAGCTAAGAAAGGAAAAAAACAATATATGGATATGCATGTCTTTATGTTTTAATTTTTTTCATAATCGAATGATATAAATATATATATAACACCTGAAAAATATTATTAAAAGGAGTCCTTTAAGGCAAGGTTCCGAAGATACTGGCAGTAGTCCCCCTTTGAACAGCTGGACTAATTCTTTGTCCGAGGTAGCTGCAATAGGTATAATAGGTATAATCGAATTATTTAAAAAGATATGAACCTTTAAAAACCTGAAAAATATGTAAGAATTTCTGTTGTATTCAATCATTTAGAAAACAAATTTGACACGATTTTATTAGAAAAAGAAAACATAGAAACACAGCCATAGCTTATTTTAATTTTTAATAAAAAAATATATGAAATCAGTTAAGTTTTGGCTAAGATTAAAAAAAAAATAGAGTTTTGGAGTAGAAATCAAGGAACTACGAAGCGTTAGTTTCGCGTACTTTTCATAGGTATTTTCGGTCAGAGCTGTAGTTTTTTTTTTTTTATTAATTATTGAAGTAGGCATTTCTATCCCATCTCACCTTATGGTAAGTGACGATGAAGACGAGGATGTTACATGCCTATTCAAGAGATACCCAGTTGTCTCTATCGCACTCGCGGGGGGAGGCTTGATCGAAGCTGACAGCAATAGATTTTACAAATACCTATTTTCCAATTCTCCCGAGCTTACTGTTTCTTCTTAAAACTACGCAACGGATTTTGATGCGGTTTTAAATAGATAGAGTAATTCAAGAGGAAGATTAATATGTACTTAGCATACGTACGAAGCCGGGGCACCCGCCCCGCTAGTGTTTTAATAAAATATAACCATGATTTTCTGCCCAACAGCCCCAAAACCCATTCGGTAACCGCAACGAACTCGAGGCGGACTTCGCTGAGATTCCCTGGCAGGCCATGGTGCTGCTGCAGACGAACAGAAGCCTTCTGTGCGGAGGTGTCATCACCAGGCCTGATGTGGTTGTCACTTCTGCTGCTTGTGTTGATGGGTGAGTCAAAATAACTACACAAGATAAAGTTTAAATATAAGACCCTACTAATATTTCTTAACAAGCTCCGTGGCGCAGTGGTCAACACGCCTACGACACTAGGGTGTCCGGGCTCGATCCCCGGTCAGGTCATGCTGTAAAACGATCTTTTTCAGTTTGACCTGGATCTTGGATGTTTATCTATATAAGTATCTATTATAAAATATTGTATCTTTGAGTTGTATCCTACGACACAAGTTCACAACTTACTGTGGGGCTAGCTCAATTTGTGTGATATGTCCCTATATATTTATCCTTATTCTTACTAATATTATAAATGCGAAAGTGAGTTTTTTTGTTTGTTACGCTTTCACGCCGTAACTACTAAACCGCTCATCATGAAATTTTGCATACAAGTTCTCTGGAGTACAGAGAATGACATAGGCTACCTTTTATCCCGGGAAAACGTACTATTCCAGAGGGATCGACATTGACGTGGGCGGAGCCGCGGGCAAAAGCTAGTTTATTTATATTTATAGACTAGCTGTTGCCCGCGGCTCCGCCCGCGTTAATGTCGTTCCCTTGGGAACAGTAGAAATGATAAAAATTCCATACAAACCCCTGCCCCTTTGCTTTTTTCCCTTAAGGGGGAATTTAATACATTTCATCTGCATAGATCTTTAGCCCTTAAGGAGGGGATTTTGCCCATTTCACCTACACAGATCTTTTTTTTATTGTAATGGAGAACTTCTTATTGTCATATTTCTAAGTAAATAAAAAAAATCCATACAAACTTTACCCTACCTATTCTACCCCTTCAAGGGGAAATTTCGACCATTTTAACTACACAGATCTTTTTAATTGTAATGTAAACATATATACTTCTTTTTATACTTCTATGTCCAGAAATCACAGATCTTTTTAATTGTAATGTAAACATATATACTTCTTTTTATACTTCTATGTCCAGAAATGAGAAAATTTCCATACAATCCCCCCCCCCCCCCCCCTTTATCCCTTAAGGGAAAAATTTTGTACATTTCACCTACACAGATCTTTTTTAATTGTAACCTAGAACGTATATACTAATTTTCATACCTCTAAGTCTAGAAATGGAAAAATTCCATACAAACTTAACCCCCTATTTACCCCTTCAAGGGAGAATGTCGTCTGGTTCACCTAAACAGATCTTTTTTAATTTTAATTGAGAACTTGCGTACCTAATTTCAAACTTCTAAGTCCAGAAATGAGAAAATTCCATAAAACTTCAACCCCTTTGATTTTCTAAAAATCTTTTCTTAGTGCTCATTTACATCATAAAAAGAATCCCTGTGCCAAATTTCAAGTTTCTGCGCACAGTAGTTTCGGCTGTGCGTAGATATATAGTTTGCCTTTGGCCCGCGGCTCCGCCCGCGTAAGTGTCGATTTCTCAGGAACAGTAGAATTACCCGGAATACATTAGTTTATGACTTTCAATGAAACACCTTAATATTGAATTTCAATTGAATAACTTCAAAAACGGAAAGTTTCATACTAACTTTGCATCCCCGTTATATCCCCTTAAGGGATGATTTTTGAGAAAAATATTTTACTCGTGTTTCATGCCTTTTAGTAAAGAACCTTCATGCTGAATTTCATTCGACTAACTTCAAAAATGGCAAAGTTTCATGCTTACTTTGCAACCCTATTTTACCCCCTTAAGGGATGATTTTTGAGTAAAATATTTTACTCGTGTTTCATACCTTTCAGTAAAGAACCTTCATGCTGAATTTCATTCGAAATACTTCAAAAGCAACAAAGTTTCATACTAACTTTGCAACCCGTTTTTCCCCCTAAGGAGATGAATTTCCAAAAATCCTTTCTTAGTGCTCCCCTACGTTATAAAAGGAACCCCTGTGCAAAATTTCAAGTTCCTAACCCTTATAGTTTAGGCCCTGCGTTGATATGTGAGTCAGTCAGCTTCTCCTTTTTTTTAGTATGGATTACTATGGATAGTATGGATAGGTATAATGCTGTCGTATAATGATGATGAATTGACTTTGGATTTTAATTTTCTTATGTCACTTATTATTTTATTTTTTTTTTGCTATATGTTTGCAGGCAAACTCATGCCTTAAGTTCATTCAAATGACGATAACTTTTTTTTTTAATGAACCGATTTTGATGAAACGAACTTTAAATGTTAAACTGAGTTAAAACAAAGCAATTGGTGAAAGTTTGAAGTAAATCGGTTCAGTATTTTCGGAGATAATCGTGATCATACATACAGACAGACAGACAGACAAGAAATTCCAAAAATTTTTTTTGCTTTCTCTTATTCTTTTTAAGTGTCCCTCTGTCCATTTCAGTCAAAAATTTGAAATGTACAGACAAAATAATTTTACTGTTTTATTATATGTATAGAATAGATTAATTGAATGAAATGCAATCCAAATTAAAAATCCCTACAGCCCAACTCAATAACTCTTTCTTTCCAGCCTCAACGCCGGCCAACTCAAAGTGAAGGGTGGAGAATGGAAACTGGGCATTGATGATGAGCCCCTGCCCTTCCAAATCGTAGGAGTGAAACACATCCTTCGCCACCCCTTCTACAAGCGAGGCAGCTTGGATTACGATGCCGCCATCTTGGTTTTGGACGAAAATTTGAGGCTCGCGAACAATATCTATCCGATCTGTCTGCCCGGGGCTCGGGATACGGTAGATGCGTTCTATAATGGCGCTGGAGAGTGCATCGTCACTGGATGGGGCAAGCAGGTGTTGCAAGGTAAGTTTATTTTTTATTTTTTACTGAACTTTTTTCATAATATGGAAATAAGCAAATGACCATTTAAATAATTAGTCCCGCTTATAGATTATCGAAAAATATTAGATACGTATTTTTTCTTTTTTCAATCAAACGATGATAAAGATAAACTGCATCAAAGTTCAGGAGTGGGGGCTCATGATGCAACAGGCCGGTAAACAGTGTACCGGTCAGTGACGTCACGCGGAACTTTAAAAGGCTATATCTTTATAATTTTTTGTTTGATTGACAAAAGAAAAAATACGTGTCCAATATTTTTTAATAATCTACCAGACGTACTACTTATTTTAAAAAGTATTTTTTTAGAAAACACGCCCATTGAAGTTTATGTTTTTAAATTACATGCCGGATGAACAAGTTTTTTTGTATTTAGAAAAGATACATAGGTTTAGGCACTTACGTGCTTTTCCTTTAGTCGTAACTTTTTTGACTACAGTAATTTTGCCGAATATGCGGCCACGGCCACTGCCCTGTCATTTGCCTCCTCTAGATCCTTTTTGTACAGTGAGTGATTTAGGGCAAATCAAAAGGTGGCTCATTGATTGACATCAGCAATCGCATGTGCTGTCGCCGGAGAAACCCCACCTAACCCGGTTTTCTCGGAAATACACCAGCCTGGAGTTTTTTTCACCGGGCATATAAGGCGACGCCAACGTGCCCTCAATATGTATAGACAACATCACCAAAGCCTCACGAGGGACGGACCTCGGCTTTGGGCGTTACCTGTGTACGCAAGGCTTTCACAGACATAACTGTCATATTGCCTGAAGAGCCGATCTGAGAAAGAATGCCACGAACACGCTAAACATGGCCTTTCGGTCTTATGTCTTTTAGGCTCTTTCTACCCCGTAAGGTATAAATTCGTGATAATTATGTATTATGTTACCATGTCAAAAACCCTAACTCTTAAATATCAGAAAGCCTATAACTGGCTTACACTGGTGTAATATTTTTCCAAATAGTGCCGAACGCATTTCCGAAATGTCGAAGTTATATCTAGTGGTGTTAAAGTTGCAGCATACAGCCTTCGGCGTGTCATTATAAGTTCATCTCATTAGTCACTGTAGGGCTGTCGACTAAGAGTCTTTACCTATCCGAATCAGAACATTTATTTGCATAAAACATGGTACATTAAGGTATAAAATACATAACACAAAATAGCTCTGCGTGCTTTGCCAATACTGGCATGCAAATATAAAAAAAGTCATATATTTTAAATTAATAACCAATACTGGAATGCAAATATAAAAAGTCATAATAATTTGATTGTTCAAGTAACTGGTTAGTTAATATAAACTTTAATCCCAAATTGTATGTGTAACCGATACGTGTACGTGGCTCGCAGGTTGTAATCATATAAATTGAAATGAAATAGAATTTTATTCAAAATCATGTATCTCTTTCTGAATGTCATATTATAATTTTTATTATTTGCAAAATCGATAAGCTATTAGCGTTTCGAAACGCCCATATCTCTTATCTTTCGCTTGTTTAAATACCTGGACCGACTTTTGCTGTCGAAGATAGAAAGACTAAGCATAATATTAAACGAGACTACTAGCTGTATAGTACGGTAAGGTATATAGGTTATTTATAAGGTCATCATCATCATTTCGAGTAGGTGTCACGGTCAATCGACCATCCACACCCTGGTGTCAGAGTTCTTCGGAACCGCCTCTCAGCCTCTGACGTGGTTCCTTTAACGACTACCAGATGGCAACCGGGACCACCGGCTTAACGTGCCTTCCGAAGCACGGAATCATCTTAATTATCAGACAATCAGGTGATTCAAGCCTGCAATGTCCTAACCAAACTGGAAACAACTATACAAAGTATGCTTCCGGTGGGAATCGAACCCACGACCCCCGGGTCAACAGGCAAACGCCTTAACCACTGGACCACGGAGGCTGTTATTATAAGGTAAAGTTTATAATAATGTCTTCCCTATGATAAATGTCTGTCACAATACTGCCCATCAGGTTATGCATGCACGTATACGCGGCCCATCAGGCAATATGAGAGTTTGCTGTCTCTCCAAGCCTTGCGCACACAGGCAACGCCCAAAGCCGAGGTCCGTCCCTCCTGGGCCCTTTGGTGATGTTGTCTATAAAGGTTGAGGGCACTCTGCCCTCGCCTCCAACGCCCGGTGAAGTAGCGAAAGCTCACTTGGAGCTAGCTACATAGTCATTCAAAAAAACCTCCCATGGAACGAAGTATCCTTGGGAGAGGTGTTAGTCCAGTAGTGGACATTTTACGGCGTAATGATGATGATGATGATGATGAAATCGTGGCATTACGCTTCTGTCTACAATTTCGTTTCAACCCTACAAAAGTAACATGACTTCTCAAATCCCAAGCATAAGGTCACCGTCGCCTCTGATTGATAGATTTGTTTGTTTTACTCGACAGCAAAGATAGAGGTGAATATCATTTTTCATTCCACCGTAGACTAAATCGGTCAAGTGCGAGTCGGACTCGCGCACGAAGGGTTCCGTACCGTTATCTATAATAAGTATTTTTATTTTATGATGTAACTAGAAATGTATACTTTTCGCAATTTTTACTTTATCTGTGCTTCGTACGTTGCTTCGTACCAAATTTCAAGACTCTGAGTTCACGGGAAGTGCCCTGTAGATTTTGATTCCCTTGTGAATGTGGAAAAAACGAGAAAATTTGCGGCATAACCAGCTGTATATTTTGATTGCGTTGGCTTAGAAGTTTTTCACAGCTCTAAGGGACAGTAGACCTGAGTATTAGATATGAATTTCAGCTTGATACCTCCACGCGTTCCTGAGAAAAAGGGAGTTTACAGACAGACAGACAACAAAGTGATCCTATAAGGGTTCCGCTTTTTTTCCTTTTCACGTACGGAACCCTAACGACATTGAATATAACAAATAGCTAGTTCTATTCAAGTGTTCTTAATAGCCTCATTTGTATATTTTTTATTTTATTGATAATTTCGTTTCGCTGTTATTTTTTATCCTAAATATTTCTTACAGGGTGAAATTGAGTTCATTAGCAAACGTATAAGGAGTGACTCAGACCACAAATCTGAACAACTTTCACTATGGGAACAACTCAGTAATTGCAAAAAATACAGCTGTTCCATAGATTTTGGCCAAGTTAATATTCCACTTTTGTATGAAAGAGCAGATAGGTTTTTCCCAAAGCACTCAAGGCCTCCCCCGCATAAGGTATGCGTCGATTGTCACCCGGTATTTGAAGTATGGTAGCGACCAAACCACGAACCCTATGGGAGGAAACCAAGAAGGCCGATGTGTTTATGTCCTGCGTGCGTCTAATACCCAAACCCCCGTATCGAGTAAGAAGTGAGGCCTGTAACCATTTAGCCACGCTGAGACTTACGTTCAGAATGGTCTCCAACGTGATCTTCATGTCTTCATCCAGTTGCGAAATTTCGCTAGGAAATAGCCACGTAGGAGATGTCCTTAGGATGTACACCATATAATTAATTAAAAATAAAATTAATATTAAAGGGGGGCTCCCATACAAAAGATTTTTTGCCTTTTTTATAGATAACGGTACGGAACCGTTTGTGCGAGTCCGACTCCCACTTGGCCGGTTCCCAGACAGCCTCCGTGGTCAAGTGGTTAAGGCGTTTGCCTGTTGACCCGGGGGTCGTGGGTTCCATTCCCACCGGAAGCATACTTTGTTTAGTTGTTTCCAGTTTGGTTAGGACATTGCAGGCTTGAATCACCTGATTGTCTGATAATAAAGATGATTCCGTGCTTCGGAAGGCACGTTAAGCCGGTGGTCCCGGCTGCCATCTGGTAGTCGTTAAAGGAACCACGTCAAAGGCCGAGAGGCGGTTCCGAAGAACTCTGACACCAGGGTGTGCATGGTCGATTGACCGTGACACCTACTCGAAATGATGATGATCAAAATATCCAATTGAAACATGTTTTGTATAACAACTTCAGTTTAATGAGGCCGATGGCCCAGTGGGCGTGGACATTATTAACGCTTCCGCATGTTAAGCAACCTCGGGCACAGTCCCCACTTGGATGGGTGACCGCAAGTGGCATAAAAATATTTCGAGCTCCACTGTGCTTCGTAAGGCATGTTAAGCTGTTGGTCCCAGCTATCATCATCATTTCGTGTAGGTGTCACGGTCAATCGACCATGCATACCCTGGTGTCAGAGTTCTTCGGAACCGCCTCTCGGCCTCCGTGTTTCCTTTAACGACTACTAGATGGCAGCCGGGACCAACGGCTTAATTTGCCTTCCGAGGGCACGAAAGCATCTTTTTTATCAGACAATCAGGTGATTCAAGCCTGCAATGTCCTAACTAAACTGGAAACAACTGAACAAAGTATGCTTCCCGTGGGAATCGAACCCACGACCCTCGGACTACAGGCAAACGCCTTAACCACTGGACCACGGAGGCAGTTAAGGTATGTCAGATGCCTTTAGGCAGCTTGAAAAATCTGACACCAGTGTTGGCCACTCGAAAAATAAACAACAAAAATCAGTGCAATAACCTTATTATTCTGGGAAAATATCTGAAGTGAAATCTGCGCTCAAAATTCGTCGTGTCAAGTCATACCATCTGTTCAACATACTTGTCCAGTTCAAGCCTCAAGCCATATTTAACGAACGGGCCGTGATCTTTAAATGATAATCCAGCTTAAGCCAGATTTATTGTTATAAACCAATTAGCTTCGGTGTTGCCAACTTAAAATCGTGACGCTACCAAATACATCTTTGCAGATGCAAAAAGTTTTTTATGGGATTAAGATTAAAAGTGGTGCTACTGGTTTTGAGGAAATATAAATAATAAGATGATAATAAAATATATATTGCCCGCGTTAGTGTCGATCCCACGGGAACAATAAAATTTTCCGAAATGAAAGGTACCCTATGTTCCCCGGGCCTAAACTACCTCCATACCAAATTTCGTTCAGATTGATTCAATGGTTGAAGCGTGAAAAGAAGACAGACAGACAGAGTTAACCTCTCCAACCCGTCTGGCCAGCGTGGAGAGTGTAGGCCAAGTCCTCTGGCTGCTCTGGCCAAGTATGGCCCTAGTAGTACAGAGAGGGTCGTGCTCCTGTAGTGGAGACTAAAAAGGACCTGATGATGATGATGAGACAGAGTTACTTTCGCATTTATAACATTAGTGGATTGATAAACGCAAGCCTCTCAAAGTACCGGAATAACACCCGTGAACCTAACCTCAAAAGCTTTTGAACATTAATTAATAATACAAATATTACAAAATTAGATCATTTAAATGTGAATTGATGTGATTTGAAGTTTGAAATTATTAAAAATATTTTTATTATATGATGTCACTCAAAATTAATGCTTTTCGAAATTATATTTTTTATCTGTGCTATAAGACGTTGCTTCGTACTAAATTTCAAGATTCTAAGTTCACGGGAAGTACCCTGTAGGTTTTCTTCGAATGTCGAAAAAACACGAAAATTTGCTGCATAACCAGCTGTATCTTTAAAATGCGTTGGCTTACGAGTTTGATTTTTTCACAGTTTCAAGGGACAATAGACCTGAGTATTTGATATTAATTTCAAATTGATACCTCCACGCGTTCCTGAGAGAAATAGTCTTGACAGACAGATGGGTTGACAACCAAGTGATAAGGGTTCCGTTTTTTTCATTTTGAGGTACGGGACCCTAAAAAGAAAGCAAATGTCAATAAATATCAATAAAATAAGGTTACAGTAAAAATACCCGTTATTTGAAAATTCTGAATTTTGAATTCAAAGGTTTTGGTCGGTCCCTATTATAAAATCACTGACAAGTTTGTCTAGGTGTCTTGTCAATTTATTACCGACTTCAAAAAAAGCTGGATTTTTTAAATGTTTGCTCGTAGTACCATGCAAAACTATATTCTATTTTTGGAAACATAGAGTTCAAAATAGAGTCACGAATAGAGATTTCTCCAATTAGTGTAGTTATAGGCTAAAATATCGCGACTTTTGTTTGTCATACCAATATATTTTTGACGGTCAAGTAAAAAGTATGAATCATTTTGGTTATCGAAATAGGCTCTTAGATCTCAAACTTTTAGAAACTACATAGACATATGTTTTTAAACATAATTCATCATCATCATCAGGGCTTTTTAGTCTCCACTGCAGGAGCATGACCCTCTCTGTACCCGCCCCGACCCCTCTTCGGCTCCGAATAGCCAGAGGAATCCCACTATCCGACCCCGTCGCACTCGCCACCGGAACAGAGTGCGTAGAGTAGGATTAGCTCCGATTACTGGTGACCACCCGGCGGTCCCGGGTGACTTGCACCCAGGATAGGCCCTTCTGGCAACGTAGCTTTCGGCCCATAAGGCCAAAGAAGAGAGTTGCTGCTCTCCAAAGGCTTTTGCCATTGATTCTCAGATTGGCCCTTCAGGCTTGCATGCACGCATACGCGGCCCATCAGGCAATATGAGAGTTTGCTGTCTCTCCAAGCCTTGCGCACACAGGCAACGCCCAAAGCCGAGGTCCGTCCCTCCTGGGGGCCCTTTGGTGATTTTGTCTATAAAGGTCGAGGGCACTCTGCCCTCACCTCAAACGCCCGGTGAAGTAGCGAAAGCTCACATGGAGCTAGCTAAAAAGTCCATTCAAAAAAAAAAAAAGACCCTCTCTGTACTATCGGAGCCATACTTGGCCAGAGCAGACAGAGGATTTGGTCTACACACTCCTCGCTCGCCAGACGGGTTGGAGAGGTCTCATTGATGTTTATGAGCTTTGATTAGCTTGTATTTCATAAGTCGCCTCTTACGACATCCACGGGAAGATTTGGAATGGTCCTATTCTACTCTGCCAAAAACCACACAGCTAACTAATTAAACATAATTATTTCTTTTCTTTTAATTTTATTCTTTTCTTACTTTTTTGTCTATTTTATTTCATACGTGTATAATATATTTCCTTTCATTATCATCATCAGATCTTTTAAGTCTCCACTGCAGGAGCATGACCCTCTCTGTACTACCAGAGCCATACTTGGCCAGAGCAGACAGAGGATTTGGCCTACACACTCATCGATGGCCAGACGGGTTGGAGAGATATTTTCTTTCAAACACAAAATTTTTTTTTTGGTTTACGAACGATTATTTTAAGCGATAACGGTGGTAGATAGATATATCCGTCACAAGCCGAACGCTTACGCCGATGATGCCTCTCTATCGCTTGTTCCGCGCTTTTACTTAAGACGAGGCCTCAAATGTTTGGTACCATCGCTCGGCAAAGGCGTACGCAGACTGATCAAGTGCGCGCAAGGGATAGCGCTTGGCGGTTAAGCCCGTGAATGATGAGATAGGAGATAGTCTCGAGTCGCTCAAAGAAAAAAACGTAAACGCCACATTCGTTATTTCTATTTTATATAAAATCAGACCGGTTAATTGTATTTTCATATTTACATTTTGATGAATTACTAATAACCTATCTTTTAGTCTAAAAATCATTATTTCATTCGTCGCATTTGAGCTACAATAACAAAAACTCTGCGAAAGAAGACCATTTTTCAAAAAATATTTCTATCGAGAAAATTTCATCAAAACGTGTTTTCATCTTACACTTTTGGAGATGAAATAAATAGTCAAAAATCATATTACTTAGATTTGAAACTCCTAATTTAAGTATTTTGCGGGATAAATAAGGTTCAGAACGACCTTATTTACAGTGGTATCGCCTTAACACGGAACGTTACCCTTTTTCATGCGTGCAGCCGGCGCCGGCGTTCATCAATTAATAAATCGTTATCACGTCAATACAAAGATCTTGTTAATAAACCCTTTTATTTATTTTATAATATAATTATATTTATATAATTTAATTATGATAAATCGCTGGCCTATCTCTAAAACTGGTAGTTTTAGAGAATCAGTAAATTCGACACGAAGGCCACCACGCCGCCATTAAAATAATTTTACTATAAAAGTCATCGGCCATTGAAAATTTGCATAAATCGTTTTCCTTGATTACGTAATGGTTTACACTTTGAAATAATACTTTTTAGGGTTCCCTTCCTCTGCAATATGTTAAGAAAACCATGGCCGATCCTTGAATCGTAATTCGGACCGTCGATATGTACAACTTTTCTTATGGGATCAAAGCTGGGAACTCAACAAAAACGGACATTTTCAAATATAAATGTTCGGCGGCCCTGAAAATTCATATTCAAAATTCAAAACGTTCATTTAATATGGGTTTCTTTGAACACTTATTAATTGTCATATTTCACTTCTCAACAATTGTTGACGTCAGTAATTTACTTATGGCTAAGTTTCAAAAAAGGAGATGGACTGGCCATATGTTGAGATCTAGACAGGAAAAATGGACCCAAATAATAACAGGCTGGTACCCAACAGATGGAAAGAGACGTCGAGGACGACAACAAATGCGTTGGGAAGATGAGCTAAAACTTACTGCAGGCCCCAAATGGAGGAGAGTTGCTAAAGATAGGAAGCAATGGAAGCTACTGGAGGAGGCCTTTGCCAAGAGGCACGCTGAGTTGAGAGACATCTTGTAGCCGGGCACAGCGGCAAACGCAAGTAAAAGCATATACTCTCTCAATACAATGTAACAGGCTAAATAAATAAATAAGTAATGCCGCTTCCAAAGCGGAGTGCAGAAGAAGCGGCAACAAACTGCACAGCGCATTTTCTCCAAAAGACGTCAACTCACAATTTTTGAAAACCTTAGATCCTAGGTATGTGGACTGATAATACATTGGTGTATTTTAATGTCATGTTTAAATTGAATTGAAAAATAATCATATTATTGAAATGAATAATACCGAAATAAAAAAATGTCAAATTAAGTACCTGCTAAAATTAAAATAAAATCATCTTAAAAAAACTGCCTACATAATATACCACACATAATAGTCATTTGTATTACAGAATTACAAGGCGTCCGCGCCAATCAGGTGATTCAAGCCTGCAATGCAGTTAAGCTTAATTTTTATGAATATGATAATAATACGGAACCGAAATGTATATAGGTAATAAAATACCTTATAATATCCACGATAATGCCTTAATGTCTTGACAACGTATTGTTTGTGTCTCAATTGCTCATAAACTTCCACAGTGACGTTTGAAATGATGTTCACGATATACTTACGTGACGAATTTTATTATTTCTTAGCGATTTTAATAGCTCTGGTGTCAGATTTCCGAGATCTCCTAAAGTGACTCATCAGGGGATATTTAGTTGTTTCACACTAGTACATATAAGACAATTAGTGTGGGAATTTCGTCGCCATGTTTTCATTGGATGCAGGTGGTTGATAACAAGTTTTTTGCAAACTTAACAGTTTTGTGACAAGCTTTTATTATACCTAAATGAACTTAACTATCGCCGTGGGTGGTCCATTGGTTAAGGGGTTTGCTTGTAGACCCGGGGCCGTGGGTTCGATTTCCCAATTAGTTTAGTTGTTTCCAGTTGTTTAGGACATTGCAGGGTTGAATCACCTGATTGTCTGATAATTAAGTTGGTTCCATGCTTCGGAAGGCACAAAGCCGTTGGTCCCGGCTGCCATCTGGTAGTCGTTAAAGGAACCACGTCAGAGGCCGAGAGGCGGTTCCGAAGAACTCTGACATCAGGGTGTGCATGGTCGATTGACCGTGACACCTACTCGAAATGATGAAAAATGAATCCACACTGTAAAGTGCTTTCCAAACCAAATTAAGTGATCACAAACACGATTAGTGTACCTTATTTAGTTTAAAAGATCCTATACCTTGGCACTCCATCATCAGACCAGCGCAAAGATTCCATTATATTGTATTGTCACCCGATTAACACATGCATGCAAAATTTTAGCTCAATCGGTAACCGGGAAGTGAATCAAATTTAACTCGCGAATTGATTATAAATTGATCATCGATTAAGACGTTATTAACTCAAAATGTGGGATGTAAAAGTTTTTAAAGATTGACAACCTGTCTGGCGCATCCTATTTTTGACCTGGCATAGTATCAAACCTAAGATTTAAAGCAAGATCATTACCACTAAGCCACAAAGGTCGATAAGTAACAGACGAACAAACTCACTTTTCGCGCGAAGGAGACAAAAAACCCAAACACTTATTATGAATACACACGGCGCTCGGCAATGACCCACTAATGATAAAAACACTTTCATTTTCACTCGTCCTCACTCCCTACTTGCCTCATTGTTTACTCACTGATAACGCATCATCTTCACACCTTACGTGGTAGACCACAGAACTTCTAATATATCGGAATAGTAGCTTTCGCTCTTTAAAGGAGTCATGGTAGAGCCTCGGTACCGGCAAAATGAATTGCTAGTAGCTGAATGGGCCGGCTCCGGGGAAGTACCACACTCTCACAGAAAATCGACGTTTGAGCAGAAGTTTTACCGCTTCTATGCTTCGTTCGGTGAGTGAGAGAGCCGGGAGGCCCATCCTTCCCCGCAACTCTCCCCATTTCCTTCCCCCAACTCCTTGAAAGGCCGGCAACGCTCCTGTCACACCCTAGTGTAGCAGTTATCCATGGGCAGCGGTGATCACTTACCTGGTGACCGGCTAGCTTGTTTTTTTTTTAACTTTTTTATTTAATAAACTTTATTGTTCCAAATAAAATTTGTTACAATTGGCGGACTTAATGCTATAAGCATTATCTCCCAGTCAACCATAGGGAATGACAGAGAAAAAAATTGTATGGCGCAAAAAGTGATCTATTTAGTACAAATAATATATTCCTATACATACACATAAACGACAGTAAAGTAAATAAATACATATATATGCAATATATACATAAACTTACATATAAATACAATATACATACCAATGATGAATATAGAAAAAAAAATACTGACGGGGTTCTAAGGAGATAAGGAATCAAGAAGGTGAGAGTGAACCTGTCTTTTGAAAGAAAATTTTGTTGAAGTTTGTTTTATTTCAACGGGCAAAGCATTCCAAAGTCGAGAAGCTTGAAGAGTGAAAGAATTTGACATAAAATTTGTCCGAAAGAGAGGAGTGAAGAGGAGACGAGTATTCGTAGAACGAAGCTGCCGATCATGAGTCTCAGAAAGGAACTTGAACTTACATTTTAGATACTCGGGAGAGAAAGGATTATTAAGAACAGAAAAGAGAGTGCAAAGAAGTCGAAGCTGTCTACGCTGACGGATGGGAAGCCATTTAAGGTCGGAACGATAGGAAGAAATGTGATCGTATTTTCGAAGGCAGAAAATAAAACGAATGCAATTGTTAAGGAGACGATCGAGCTATTATATTGTTTGCCGTCCTATAACATAAAAAAGGAGTTATTGTGCCCCACAGTAAGTTGTGAACTTATGTCGTAGGATATTAACTCAATGATACTATATTTTAGAACAGATTCTTATCTATACTCGTATTAGCCGTGTGGTTTCCGGCAGAGTAGAATAGGACCACTCCTAGTCTTCCCATGGAGATCGTAAGAGGCGACTTAGGAAATACAAGCTAAACAAAGCTCATAAACATCAACGACCTCTCCAACCCGTCTGGCCAGCGAGGAGAATCCTCTGTCTACTTACAGCCACATGTCTTGTACAGAGAGAGTCATGCTCCTGCAGTGGAGACGAAAAAGACCTGATGATGATGATGATGATATACTCGTATAAACATCCAAGATCCAGGTCAATCTGAAAACGATCGTTTTCCATCATGACCTGACCGGGAATCGAACTCAAGACCTACGGTGACCGGCATAGTGATCAATTATCCACAGAGGTCAACAAATAAAGAAATTATCTTGCATATTTTAATTCACTGAACGTCAACATAGGTCATATGACAATAAAAAGTTCTCTCAAGATTTGAACCCGGAACCTCTAAATTACAAAACCCGCTCATTCACCACTCAACCACAGATAATGTATAATGTTCAAATATTTCGTTTTGGAGGCCACGGCTGACAAGTCATTAGTTTCCGACACATCAGTCGAACGTTTCGTCGATCTATCAGTGTTCATCAATATTTAGTGTGTTGCGACACCAGTGACCGAACGCATGAGTGGTGATGACATTTAGCCCTCTAGGCGATCAGTTATTCGTATGATAATTTTTAGGGTTCCGTACCCAAAGGGTAAAAACGGGACCCTATTAATATCGCTCCGCTGTCCGTCTGTCTGTTACCAGGCTGTATCTCATGAACCGTGATAGTTAGACAGTTGAAATTTTCACAGATGATGTATTTTTGTTGCCGCTATAACAACAAATACAAAAAAATAGAATAAAATAAATATTTGAGGGGGCTCCTTTTTTTGCTAGTTTTTGCTCGATATTGATAACGGTAACAGGTAGACGCTTGAAATATTCACAGAATATTTAGATAAATTTTCACTTTAAAAATAAATGATTTCATAACAATAAAATTAATATTAAAGGGGGGCTCCCATACAACAGACATGATTTTTTTGCCGTTTTTATAGATAACGGTACGGAACCCTTCGTGCGCGAGTCCGACTCGCACTTGGCCGGTTTTTATTTTTTATAATAAGTGCTTTTGGAGCAATTAAAAACATGTTAAGATAAAATATGTTATAGTTAAACATATTAAAAATGTATATACAGCGACCCGGACCCCGGCTTCGCACGGGTGTTTATGTACATATAAACCTTCCTCGTGAATCAATCTATCTATTAAAAAAAACCGCGTCAAAATCCGTTGCGTAGTTTTAAAGATTTAAGCATACATAGGGACGGACAGACAGCGGGAAGCGACTTTGTTTTATACTATGTAATGATGTTAAAAAATTTCACTATCGTAATTTAAGATTTCATCCATACTTCCTTTTTAGCTTCCATGCTGGTCTGGGAAAAAAGAAAAAACGTAGAATGTGCCAGCTGCTTCTTTTCTCGCGTTCGTAAAAGCCGATCGAGGGAATGGGCGTAAATCTGCGGATCATGTCAATAGGCAATGCGGCTAGCAACCCATCACTATTGTGATACTGTTTTCCATCTACACGCCCTCTAACATGCTAAATGTGGCCATAAGGTCTTATAGACCTAGGCTCTGTCAACCCCGCAAGGGAACAAGACGTGAAACTATGTATTCATTTACTATTTTTATATACGCCATTTACTACGAAACTTCCTGCTACTTACGACTGAACTGTGGAATGAACTCCCTGCAGCTGTATAGGCTAGTTTCCTGGGTCGTAATAATAACATAACAATTAGTCCGCCAGTTAGATAATCAACAAATATTGGACACGTATTTTTTCTTTTGTCAATTAAACAATAAACGATAAAGATAAAGCGCGTCAAAGTTCAGGAGTGGGGGCTCGTGACGTCAAAGTTTGCTAAAAAATTGTAGCAAACTATGACGTCACACGGAACTTCAAAGGGCTATATCTTTATCATTTTTTGTTTAATCGACAAAAGAAAAAATACGTGTCCGATATTTTTTGAATATCTAACTGACGGACTAATTATATTTTTTTAGGAAACTAGCCTAATGCTTTCTTGAACTGCCGGCGACGGTCTTGTGATACTGCTGCTCATGGACAACTGCTACACACGGGGAGTCCGTGTGTTGCAGTTGTCTATGGACAGCGGTGATCACTTACCATCAGTTGATTCCCTTGCTCGTTTGCCGTCCCATATCAAAAAATAACCTACACCTGAAGATAAAAAATGTCCTGAGTTCTTGGCGGGAATTTCGGCGGACTGCACGTCTTTTGTTTTAGATGAGTGTGTAATTTAGATGCGAAATACCAAGGTGCGAAGATTGTTTTGCAAATTGTTTCTAGTGGACTTTATAATGTAAATTGGTGTAATTTGGTTTTAAATATCCATGTTTATGAACAAATAGATAGATAGATAGTAACCCTTTATTGCACATCAAAGGAGAAACAAAATGAATACATGTCTCATCTTAGAGACTAGAAAATGCGCAAAAGGCGGCCTTATCGCAGAGCAATTTCGTACAGGCAACCTTTTATGAACAATTAACTCTAGAAAACAGTGTGGAATAAAGTGTCATGGTGCGGCTGTAGTGAGATTTACTTGGCGGGCTGGTGTTTGCTCGCCTCATTGCGTCGTTTATGATCAATCCAGTGGATTCATGGGAATTGTCTCCAAGGGCTCCGTCGAAATCAGCGAAATGAATTACACCATCATTTCGTTGATACATAAGCAATTAACTCAAAAATAACTAGACACTGGCTAAAATA
The DNA here is from genome assembly GCA_947532085.1 of Elegia similella. Taxonomy (NCBI): domain Eukaryota; kingdom Metazoa; phylum Arthropoda; class Insecta; order Lepidoptera; family Pyralidae; genus Elegia; species Elegia similella. Next base: position 1,444,948 of record OX383954.1, on the reverse strand, counting down.
AGCTTCTTAATGAATTTGTGGGTCGTATAGAAGAAAAGAAAAAAAAATCAACTTATAAAAGTGGATTAAGAGAATGTGCTTGTTAACAAACCGTGGAGCGTAGTATGTTGGGGGAGTAAGAATTTCTGAACGCATTAGAAATGCAGTTCCGCGCTGTAAATCACAGATCATAGACGATGGATTAAAGGCCGCTCTTAAGTGGAACTGGGCGGGACATATCTACCGCATGCCTGATGTTGTATTGGGCCACAGTGTAAAAACATAAGCGCGGAAAGCCCAAAAAGAGATGGAAAAAGGAGCTCCAATTCTATCGGAATTAGAGTGGATTCCGGCAGAGTAGAAAAGGACCACTCCTATTCTTCCCATGGAGGTCGTAAGAGGCGACTTAGGAAATACAAGCTAAACAAAGCTCATAAACATCAATGAGACATCTCCAACCCGTGTGGCCAGCGAGGAGAGTGAAGACCAAATCCTCTGTCTGCTCTGGCCAAGTATGGCTCCGGTAGTACAGAGAGGGTCATGCAGAGGAGACTAAATAAAGACCTGATGATGAATCCTATCGGAAAGACTGGACTCCAATAGCCTTCGTTCCCAATTATGGAAATGATGATTAGGCTTTTGCCTTGTAGTGGGACATAGGCTAAATAGAATAGAATAGAAGAGAATGTGCTAAAGGATTATAATAAACTAGCTGTTGCCCGCGACTTCGTCCGCGGCAATTTATGTTATTATGATTAATTAGGTTTTTTCTTAGTATAGGTGAATAATTTTCCCCATTTCAAAACATTTTTTATTGATGCTTCGCTCCTATTGGTCGCAGCGTGATCTTTTATAGCCTAAAGCCTTCCTCAATAAATGGACTATCCAACACAAAAATAATTTTCTAATTTGGACAAGTAGTTCCTGAGATTATCGCGTTCAAACAAACAAACAAACAAACAAACTCTTCAGCTTTATAATATTAGTATAGATAACTAGCTCTGCCCGCGACTTCGTTCGCGTACATTTTATGTTATGTTTGTAAGGGTCAACTTCCTAGATATGCAGGGGCTGTTCTGTATGAACACATTCTTTAAGAAGAAGCCCCATAGGAAGTGGACCTGGCAAAGCCCTGATGGTAAGACGAAGAATGAGATCGACTTCATCTTGACAGACAAGAAGTACATATTTAGGGATGTCTCTGTGGTCAATAGGTTTCATACCGGCAGTGACCACCGACTGGTAAGAGGCACCCTAAGTATTGACTTTAAAGTTGAGAGGAGTCGTATGGTGAGATCCGTTCTTCGTCCAACACTGATCCAGACCGTAAATGGTTCTGAAGCGTTCCAGCTGGAACTACGCAATCGCTTCGCTGCGCTGGAAACCACTGAAGATGTTGACAAGGACCTCGAAAGTGTGACCAAGGTACTTCGCGAAGTAGGAGTCAGGCACTTCAAGAGCAAGCGAGGTAGCCGAAAGCCTAAACTTTCGGCGGAGACTCTTGAACTGATGAAGATTCGCCGTGAGATGCCAGAGGAAGCTTCGTCGGATACCCACCGTCTAAACAAAGAAATCCGCAAGTCGGTGAGACGTGACCTCCGAAGCTACAATACGAATCTCATAAGAGAGGCGATTGAGCAAAATCGGGGGTCAAAAGTCTTTGCCAAAAGACTGGGTAGGAGCCACCTGACGAAGCTCAAAACCTCGGAAGGCAAAACCGTCACGTCAGTTCCGGAGATCCTCGCCGAAGTTGAAGACTTCTATCAGAAGCTGTACTCCTCGCATGCTCCAAAGCCTCCACCTGACGCGAACGACCCACGAGCCACACTGACGCGCCACTTTACCGACGATCTCCCAGAAGTGGATGAAGACGAAATCGGGAGGGCTCTCAAACAGCTTCAAAATGGGAAGGCTCCCGGCAAAGACGGAATTACCTCAGAGCTTCTCAAAGCAGGAGGAACTCCAGTGCTGAAAAAGCTAAAGGAGCTATTTAATTCCGTCATAGCCAATGGGACTACCCCAAGGGCGTGGAGTGAGAGCGTGGTGGCATTGTTTTTCAAGAAAGGAGACAAAACCCTCCTTAAAAACTATAGACCAATCGCGCTCTTAAGCCACATCTATAAGCTGTTTTCGAGAGTTCTCTCGAATCGTCTTGCCGCAAGATTTGACGCCTTCCAGCCACCGGAACAGGCCGGGTTTCGAAAAGGATTTAGCACCGTGGACCACATTCACACAGTAAGGCAGATTATACAGAAGTCGCAGGAGTATAATCAGCCGCTGTGCCTAGCATTTGTGGACTACGAGAAAGCCTTCGACTCCGTAGAAACCTGGGCTGTTCTGGAATCCTTGCAGCGATGCCAAGTCGATTGGAGATATGTGGAGGTACTGAGAAGTTTATACAAATCAGCGTCGATGTCCGTCCAAGTACAGAACCACCAGACGAAACCCATCCAGTTGCTCAGAGGGGTGAGACAGGGAGATGTCATCTCTCCGAAACTGTTCTCCAACGCACTGGAAGATGTCTTCAAAACTCTGGATTGGAACGGGCTGGGCATCAACATCAATGGCGTATATCTCAGTCACCTTCGCTTTGCCGACGACAAAGTATTGATGGCACAATCGTTGCAGGATTTGCAGAAGATGCTGCACAGCCTTGAAGCTGCTTCAATGTCGGTCGGTCTCCGGATGAACTTGGACAAGACCAAGGTCATGTTCAACGACTTTATTACGCCGGAGCCGATCTTGATCAATGATAATGCGCTTGAAGTTGTCCAAGAATATGTCTACCTCGGGCAGACATTGCAGCTAGGTAGAGACAACTTCGAGCGCGAAATCACAAGAAGAGTGCAGCTGGGCTGGGCAGCATTTGGGAAGCTGCGTCATATCTTCTCGTCAACACTACCGCAGTGCCTAAAGAGCAGGGTGTTCAATATGTGCGTCCTACCCGTCATGACATATGGAGCCGAGACGTGGAACATGACAGTCAGGCTGGCCCACCGACTACATGTCGCTCAGCGAGCTATGGAAAGATCAATGCTCGGTATTTCGTTGCGGGATAAAATCCGTAACGAAATCATCCGGCAGAGGACCAAAACTTTAGACATTGTCCAAAAGTGTAGCAAGCTGAAGTGGCAGTGGGCTGGCCACATTAGTCGCAGAACCGACGAGCGTTGGAGTAGACGGGTTCTCGAATGGAGACCACGTCTCGGCAAACGTAGTGTTGGACGCCCCCCTGCCAGATGGGCCGATGACCTGAGGAAGGTCGCTGGTAGTGGCTGGATGAGGAAAGCGGGAGATCGTGCACTGTGGCGTGCCCTTGGGGAGGCCTACGTCCAGCAGTGGACTGCAATAGGCTGATTGATTGATTGATTGTAAGGGTCTACTACTTTGCATAATTGGAGAAAAAAATAGCCTATCCTGTGTCTAAATGCTTATCTACCAAATTTTATAAAATTCAGTAAATTCGTTAAAGAGTTATACAGGAACATACATACATACATACATACATACAGAAAACAATTCTAAAAATCAGTATCATGTATCCTTGCTTAATATTTATAAAGTAAGTTCGTTTGTTTGTTACGATTTCACGTTGTAACTACTGAACCGATCACCATGAAATTTTGCATACACGTTATCTAGGGTACGGAAAAGGACATAGGGTACCTTTTATTCCGGGAAAAAGTACTATTCGGATCGACATTGAAGCAGGCGGAGCCGCGGGCGAAAGCTAGTAACTTATAAACGCGATATCTCTGAAAACAAAGTAACTTACTCCATGACCAACCCTTACAGATTTATTATTAGTATAGATAACTACAAACGGGGTAGACAGGGGCATACAGCTTAATGATAGCTATTGGAGTATATGTTCTAAGTTAGGTTAGGTTTAGCATGATTACATGTATAGTAATGTAACTTATCTAATAATTTAAGGAGACGTTGCCAGCCGCAATACCTTTTGATTTTCTTGAGTCTGTCTGCTATATATATGACTAGCTGTTGCCCGCGGCTCCGCCCGCGTTAATGTCGTTCCCTTGGGAACAGTAGAAATGATAAAAATTCCATACAAACCCCTGCCCCTTTGCTTTTTCCCCTTTCGGGGGAATTTAATACATTTCACCTGCATAGATCTTTAGCCCTTAAGGAGGGGATTTTGCCCATTTCACCTACACAGATATTTTTTTACTGTAATGGAGAACTTCTTATTGTCATATTTCTAAGTAAATAAAAAAAAATCCATACAAACTTTACCCCACCTATTCTACCCCTTCAAGGGGAAATTTCGACCATTTTAACTACACAGATCTTTTTAATTGTAATGTAAACATATATACTTATTTTTATATACCTGCTTTCAAACTTCTAAGTCCAGAAATGAGAAAATTCCATAAATCTTCAACCCCTTTGATTTTCTAAAAATCCTTTCTTAGTGCTCATTTACATCATAAAAAGAATCCCTGTGCCAAATTTCAAGTTTCTGCGCACAGTAGTTTTGGCTGTGCGTTGATATATAAGTCAGGTTTGCCTTTGGCCCGCGGCTCCGCCCGCGTAAGTGTCGATTTCTCAGGAACAGTAGAATTACCCCGAATACATTAGTTTATGACTTTCAATGAAACACCTTAATATTGAATTTCAATTGAATAACTTCAAAAACGAAAAGTTTCATACTAACTTTGCATCCCCGTTATATCCCCTTAGGGGATGATTTTTGAGAAAAATATTTTACTCGTGTTTCATGCCTTTTAGTAAAGAACCTTCATGCTGAATTTCATTCGACTAACTTCAAAAATGGCAAAGTTTCATGATTACTTTGCACCCCTATTTTACCCCCTTAAAGGATGATTTTTGAGTAAAATATTTTACTCGTGTTTCATACCTTTCAGTAAAGAACCTTCATGCTGATTTTCTTCGAATTACTTCAAAAGCAACAAAGTTTCATACTAACTTTGCAACCCGTTTTTCCCCCTAAGGAGATGAATTTCCAAAAATCCTTTCTTAGTGCTCCCCTACGTTATAAAAGGAACCCCTGTGCAAAATTTCAAGTTCCTAACCCTTATAGTTTAGGCCCTACGTTGATATGTCAGTCAGTCAGTCAGCTTCTCCTTTTTTTTTTAGTATGGATTACTATGGATAGTATGGATAGGTATAATGCTGTCGTATAATGATGATGAATTGACTTTGGATTTTAATTTCCTTATGTCACTTATTATTTTATTTTATTTTTGCTATATTTTTCCAGCAAACTCATGCCTTGAGTTCATTCAAATGACGTTAACTTTTAAAAAAAAAAAGATTTTCATGTAACAAACTTTAAATGTTAAACTGAGTTAAAACAAAGCAATTGGTGAAAGTTTGAAGTAAATCGGTTCAGTATTTTCGGAGATAATCGTGATCATACATACAGACAGACAGACAAGAAATTCCAAAAAATTTTTTTTGCTTTCTATTATTCTTTTTAGGTGCCCCTCTATCCATTTCAGTCAAAAATTCGAAATGTACAGACAAAATAATTTTACTGTTTTATTATATGTATAGATGAAAGCCGGGACCAACGGCTTAACGTGCCTTCTGAACCACGGAGGTGAGATATTTTTATACCACTTGCGGTCACCCATCCTAGTGTGGACAGCATCCGTTGGTCCTTAACTTGCGTAACCTCTAATAAAGCTAACTATAATGATAGGCGAGATATTTTTATGCCACTTGCGGTAACCCATCCCAGCGGGGACTGCGCCCGTTGGTACTTAACTTGCGTAAGCGCAAATAAAATTAACTATAAAATAATAGGCGAGATATTTTTATGCCACTTGCGGTCACCTTTCGTCAGTGATCGTTCAATCTTCGATTAAAACAGTTGTGTCACTTAGTGAAGTGAGACAGTGTAAAAGTGCAAACGCATCACAACAACACCGCCGTCACGAACAGCCGGGCCGCGATGACCTAGATCGGTAAGTCATTGCGTTCGGAATGTTTACGTACGACGAATAATTGTTAAGGCGACGTTCTTAACAGCACTAACAATGAATACGCCATCCAAAACGATTCAGCTCAAAACTGAAACTGAACACCATCTTTATGACCTATACAAACAAGAGAGACAAGAACGGCTTAACCAACAGAGCCTCATTGAAGATTTGAAGAAGCAAATATCTATTCTTCAACAACAACTACAATGCACCATTGAGACAAAAGAAACAGCCCCAGCGGCTCCTAATATAGAAAAACCGACGCCACCGCATGCAGAGTACGGTACGGATGAGGAAGAACTTGCCAAGGAGACTGAGTGGATCAGAACGAAGTCAAGAAAGAAAAGAAAATTGAACTCATCACCCCAACTCCCGTCTCAGGAAAAAGAAAACCCTAAGTTAGATAAGGTAAAAAAAGTTCCCCCTCCACCTCCCATTGTAGTGGATGGAGTGAATGACTATCAAAACTTCTACGACTTTTTGTCACAGGACCAGTCTGCCAGTACATTCAGGGTTAAAATGCTGAATGGTGACAGCGTAAAGATAAATGCTACTAACGAGGAAGCATATAGATCATTAACCAAGCTTTTAACGGGGAATAATTGTCTGTGGCATTCCTACGAAAATAAGCAAGAGAGGCCCATCAGAGTAATGGCAAAAAAACTTCCGTCAACATGTAAGCCTGAGAGAATAGTTGAAGACCTCAAATCCAAGGGTCTTCAAATAGAAAGCGCTGTTAATAAATTAAGTTGGAAAAGTAAGGAGCCATTGAATATGTTCATGCTCACCTTTAACAACAAAGAAGAAATAGGCAAAGTTTACGAAATAAAATCGATTCTAGGGTGTATGGTTGATATACAACCGCTAAAATCATCTAAACTCATCCCCCAATGCAAGAGATGTCAAGCCTATGGACATACACACATGTACTGTGCCAAAGAGCCGAGGTGTGTGAAATGTACGGGAAGGCACCTAACAAAGGACTGCAGAAAACCTGTCACTGAAAAACCAAAGTGTGTGCATTGCGGTGAAGCACATCCAGCTAACTACAGAGGCTGCATGGTCGCTAAAGAAATGCAGAAAATAAGGAATAAAGCAGTTAATAACCCGATTAACAGTTCTGAAAAAAAAGACGCATTACCTCGGCGTAGACCTAGTATTAAGCTCTCACCAACTGTAAGTGGAGCCGTCACCTATGCCCAGACGGCTGCCAAAAATTCAATATGTTCCCAACGCAAACAAACTACTCAAAATGAGAATAAGTTAGATGAAATTCTTAAGCTCATGACATCATTTGATGAGCGCCTGAAAATTATTGAAAAAACCACCAAGGCGGTTACTACTTATAATAAAAAATGATGGAAAAACTAAAGATAATGGCATGGAACTGTAATGGATTGCTTAAACACAAGAACGAGTTGCAAGTAATCCTAGACATGGAAAACATTGACATGTGCCTGGTGTCAGAAACACACTTCACAAAACAATGTCATATTAAATTTAAAGGCTACAAAGTTTATCATGCTCTCCATCCAGCGAACAAAGGGCGGGGCGGCAGTGCGGTAATAATCAAAGAAAATATTCAACACCAAGAATATGTTAAACATGAAATTCCTCAGGTGCAATGTACAGCAGTTCAATTGCATACCAGCAAGTACCGGCTAACTGTTGCTGCAATATATTGTCCGCCCCGGCATAAATTACGCAAAGATGCGTACCTGAACATCTTACAATCCCTTGGCGACAGATTCATATTAGGAGGGGACTTCAATGCAAAAAATACATATTGGGGCTCCCGACTAACGAACAAGAAAGGAAGAGAACTTATGTATGCCATTGCAGAAATCAAATGTGATGTTGCATCTACTAGATCCCCTACATATTGGCCAACGGACCCACTTAAGATTCCTGATCTCATAGACTTTTTTATACACAAAAATATATCGTCAAATTATATGAGTACTGACCAAAGCTATGACATGAGCTCGGATCATTCAGCTATATACTTAGAAGTAAATGAAAAGGTTAAAAATAGGGATACTAAATTAAGCTTAGTTAATAAATACACGGACTGGACTAGTTTTAAAATAGAATTAGATAGAAAAATAGATCTTAGAGTTCCTTTAAAAACTCACGATCAATTAAATACAGACCTAGAAAAATTTGTTTCTCTAATACAACAAACTGCTTGGAATAATACTCCCGTCATTAAAAAGAGAACTGCTAAAAATACGTATCCATTGGCAATTAGAGAAATTATTACCAAGAAACGAAGGCAAAGAAAAGTATGGCACCAAACAAGATCTCCGGAGGACAAAAAAATACTAAATAATCTCACCAAAAAGCTCAAAAAAGTAATACAAAACTACATCGACGAAAGCACAAACACATATCTTGAAAAGCTGACTAACGGCCGCAGCACGGACTATTCTCTCTGGAAGGCAACAAAACGCATGAAGCAACCGATGAACCAAATACCGCCCCTAAAAATCGGGCCTAAAAGGTGGGCAATAACAAATGCACAGAAGGTAGAACAGTTTGCAGAACACTTAGAAAATATTTTTAAACCCAATGAAAACGAATTAAGTGATATTGATATGATGAATGACCTAACAGCTGATGTCAACAATGATGAAGATAATGACGACTATTATGATGAGCAAATAAAGCTAGTAACACCGCGGGAAGTTCTTCGAGTAATAAAACAACATATTAATCCAAAAAAATCTCCCGGTTTTGACCTCATATCGGGTGAAATATTACACAACCTTCCACGAAAAGCTGTAGTAAAGCTAACAAATCTCATTAATGCTGCACTGAGACTAAAATACGTGCCAGACCTGTGGAAAGTAGCTGAAATTATAATGATAGCAAAACCGGGGAAACCCCCGAATGATACTGCTTCGTACAGACCTATTTCGCTGTTACCTGTCATATCCAAATTGTTTGAAAAACTGCTTCTAAAAAGATTAAAACCTATAATAGAGGCCAAAAATCTGATTCCAGGGCATCAGTTTGGTTTTAGAGAAAAGCACTCAACAGTAGACCAAGTACATAGAATAACAAATATAATTGAAAGATCATATGAAGAGAAAAAAGTTTGTACTACGATATTCCTAGATGTAGCACAAGCTTTTGATAAGGTATGGCACGATGGACTCATTAGCAAACTAAAAAGAATGCTTCCTAAAAATTACACAGACATTTTAACGTCATACATATCGGATAGAGTTTTTAGAGTTCGACAAGAAGATATGCATCTTCTTGTCGAACTCTAAAAACTCTATCCGATATGTATGACGTTAAAATGTCTACGCTAAAATATGCATTCAGAAATTAAAGAAATAAAAGCGGGCATACCTCAAGGAAGCGTATTAGGTCCGGTCCTGTACCTACTATACACTTGTGACATTCCTGAGCTAGAGAATAACACTATTGCGACCTTTGCTGATGACACGGCCATAATGGCTGTCGGAAATACACACGAGGAGGCTGCAGAAAAGGTTCAAATAGCTGTAAATAAACTTAACAACTGGACAAAGATATGGCGAATTAAGCTAAATGAGTCAAAATCTATTCATGTAAACTTTACAAACAAACGTGATAGATATTGTCCTATATATATAAATGATAAGCAAATACCATATGAAGACACAGCAAAATACCTAGGTATGACACTTGACGCGAAGCTCCGCTGGAAAGCCCACGTCAAAAAGAAAAGACAGGAGTTGGAAATAAAATTCCAAAAAATGTACTGGCTACTAGGAAGACACTCTACCTTACCAGTACATAACAAATTACTTTTATATAAACAAGTCCTTATGCCAGTGTGGACTTACGGCATACAGCTGTGGGGCTGTACCAAACAGAGCAATGTAGATATTATTCAACGTTTCCAAAACAAAGTGCTGAGGGCTATTGTAAATGCGCCCTGGTACATAAGAAACGACGACCTGCATCGGGACCTAAATATACAGTTCGTTGATAAAATAATCAAAAAATACGCTGAAGCACATGAGCATAGATTGCTTCATCATGTGAACGTTGAGGCGATCCAGCTCCTCGACAACACGGACATAGTGCGAAGACTTAAAAGGACTAAACCATTTGAATTAGTGTAGTGATAAGTAATAACAAAGTAGTGCAGTGTAAGTGCGAATAAAGACACATGAACAAAGTGCCTTCCCCTTAATAGAGACAGTAAGAAAAGTGCCGATGGACACATTCTTATTCTATACTTTATAAACTAGGTCAATGTAAAATTACTCATTAGCCAACGTTTAGGCTAGATTGTAATAATATTCGCGTATTTAAATACAAATACCGGAGAAAAAAAAAAAAAAAAAAAAAAAAAACTTGCGGTCACCTATCCCAACCGGGACTGCGCCCGTTGGTCCTTAACTTGCGTAATATCTAATAAAGTTAATCATAATAATTATTATTCAACCTTTCCTCAATATTTTACCGCCGGTAAAAATAGCCTTGCGAAGTTATAAAATCTTAATTATAGTTATGTTATATTGTATAATTCTCCGTAAGGTTATACAATAACTGTCTAATAATACTTTAACTGGCGTGGAGACATTGACTTTATGGTCGATTACCATATTTGCATACAAACAGCACGAGAATATATTTCGCTTGAGTCATACGTACTTTTAGATATTACTCATAATACGGTTTTGGAATGATGTTGAGATTTTACAAAATATGTTTCAAACTAGCTTTCGCCTGCGGCTCCGCCTGCGTCAATGTCGATCCCTCGGTAATAGCACTTTTTCCCGTAATAAAAGGTAGCCTATGTTCTATGTTCTTCTCCGTACTCCAGGGAACTTGTATGCAAAATTTCATGATGATCTGTTCAGTAGTTACGGCGTGAAATCATAACAAACTAACTTTCGCATTTATAATATTAGTAAGGATAAGGACACATCACATATTCAAATTTAAATTCAAAAATGTTTATTTAATATATATTTCTTTGAACACTTATTAATAGGCTAGTTTCCTGGGTCGTAATAATAACATAACAATAAGTCCGTCAGTTAGATAATCAAAAAATATTGGACACGTACTTTTTCTTTGTCAAATAAACAATAAATAATAAAGATAAAGCGCGTCAAAGTTCAGGAGTGGGGGCTCGTGACGTCAAAGTTTGCTAAAAATTGTAGCAAACTATGACGTCACACGGGACTTCAAAGGCCTATATCTTTATAATTTTTTGTTTAATCGATAAAAGAAAAATACATGTCCAATATCTTTTGAATATGTAACTGACGGACTAATTATATTTTTTTAGGAAACTAGCCTATTGTCATATTTCACTTCTCAACAATTGTTGACGTCAGTAATTTACTTATGGCTAAGTTTAATGCCGCTTCCAAAGCGGAGTGCAGAAGAAGCGGCAACAAACTGCACACCGCATTTTCTCCAAATGACGTTAACTCACAATTTTTGGAAACCTTATAAACTAAGTATGTGGACTGAGTATATTATACATATATATATAGGGACATTATCACACAAATTGAGCTAGCCCCACAGTAAATTGTGAACTTGTGTCGTAGGATACTAACTCAATGATACTATATTTTATAATATATACTTATATAGATAAACATCCAAGACCCAGGCTAACCTGAAAAATATCGTTTTCCATCTGACCGGGGATCGAACCCGGGCACTCTCGTGTCGCAGACTGGCGTGTTAGCCACTGCGCCACAGAGCTCGCCTAAGTATATATTGGTACATTTAAATGTCATTTAATTCATATTGATACTAATATTAAAAATGCGTAAGTAACGCTGTCTGTCACCTTTTCACGCTTCAACCATTGAACTAATTTGGATGAAATTTGGTATGGAGGAAGTTTGAGGCCCAGGGAAGTACATAGGGTACCTTTCATTTCGGGAAATTCTACTGTTCACGAGGGATCGACATAAATGTGGGCGGAGCCGTGGGCAATAGCTAGTTTTATATATAGTCGTTAAATTACCTTGATACAAAAGACATCAACGCGTCTATATTAGTTCGTGAAGAGACTTTTTTTTAATATGTATTTTTTTATTTCAAAAGTACGTTTTGATGAATGAGGTATCAGCAGAATCCTTAAATCGTCCCGAGTGACATAGGCTATAATGTTTTTCGGCAAGCATGGTAATTAACATTTATTTTAAATTAGCTTTCGCCCGCGACTCCACCCGCTTCAATGACGATCCCTCGGGAACGGTACATTTTCCCGGGATAAAATGTATACTATCTCCCCTCCTTCTCCGTACTCCAGATAAAGGGTATGCCAAATTTCATGACGATCGGTTCAGTAGATAGGGCGTGAAGGCGTCACAAACAAACACACTTTCGCATTCACAATATTAATTAGGATATTTAAAATAATTTTGTAAGATATGTGACAACGGTATTAAATACTAGATTCTCACAAAATCAAAATCATTTTGCGAATTCTTCTCATCGTGTAAATTCCCCATTGTGCCCAATACACATAACGCGGGCTGGACAGACCAAAATAGTTACATAAGACGCAGTGCAGACACAAAAACCGGTTGATAAGTGTTAAACAATTTCACTTTTGATGGACATTCCTTGTTTCGATCGAAATATCGTTACTGGAGTTACGTCGTTATATTTTACGGTGTAGATAGATCCTAGGTAGATTATTACCATTATCATCATCATCATCATTTCCAGTAGGTGTCACGGTCAATCGACCACCCTGGTGTCAGAGTTCTTCGGAACCGCCTCTCGGCCTCTGACTTCGTTCCTTTAACGACTACCAGATGGCAGCTGGGACCAACGGCTTAACGTGCCTTCCGAAGCACGGAATCATCTTTATTATCAGACAATCAGGTGATTCAAGCCTGCAATATCCTAACCAAACTGGAAACAACTAAACAAAATATGCTTCCCGTGGGAATCGAACCCACGACCCCCGGGTCTACAGGCAAACGCCTTGACCTTGACCACGGAAGCAGCATTATTACCATTAAATAATAATAAATAAAGAAATTAATTTATACGGACAAATCGCTCAGATATAACCCTAAACTAAGTTCAAGACTTGTGTTATGGGATACTAACTCAACAATACTATATTTTATAACAAATACATATATAGATAAACATCCAAGACCCAGGCCAATCATAACGTTCTTACGCATAATTACTTTAAGCATAATGTACCTAAGCATCATCATATTTAGGCATAACATTACTAAAGCATAATTGTATTTAAACATAAAAGCATAACCTAACCTAACGTACTTTTCTGGAAGTGATTTCTAATATATTTTGACGTATTTTATAAATATTAAACCTAATCACTATCAGTGTTATTATAAAAAAACGGCAAAACCCAGGTTTAAACCTGGTCTACCTTAGTCCGGACTAACGATGGATCAACCTAGGTTTAGCAAATTAAACTTTGTTTTATTACAAAAAGTGAACTAAGTCAGGACTAACTTAGACCTGAGACGATCTCTGGATGATCTAACGGAAGCAGGATTCATTCAATCATTCGTTCAGTATGCTACTACTACGTTCCGATCTACACTAATATTAAAATAAATAATAAAATGTATTGTTTGAAACTAGTATAAAACTAAAAATAATAAAATTGAAATGGAGAAACATGTTTATTTATGTCATAAACGATATATTCAGTGGTCAGATAAAAAAATCATACTTTATACAAAACGATTTAATAATTTTACAAACCTGAAACGGAACGCGTGTGCGCGCGCAACAAATCGAATTTGTTCCAAAGTAACCTCAAAGTTTGTTTACAAATATGATTATAAAATACATAGATTTAAAAAAAAATGGTACAAAGTAAATTTTTATTTAATGAATGTTTTAAAGTTGCTGTGAGATAAAATTTACGTGACTAAAGTAAAAGTGAATATGGTGTAAAAATTTGTTTATATTTGTACCTATAAAATACTTACTATATAGATGATTTGTACAAACTATTTTTCCTAATATGAAATTAAGGTGTCTAAAAGTCATTGTTTTGTGGCGGTTGTGAAATATAAATGACGACAAAAGCGTTAAAAATAATCTAATTAAATGTTTTGATATGTTAAAATAAAACAATTAAAATATTTTTTCATAATTTTATGTGTTGGTTTTATTCATTTCTTCGCATTTCTAGGTTTTTGATCATTGCGAAAAGGGTAATAGGATTTGACATAGATTTTAGCATCAAAGTATTTTTTTTGGTGAAAAGTGACCTATTTGTTGGTAACAAAATAAGTTAGTACTAGAGTTAAACTAGGGAATCGTAGGTTTATCTTTAGACCTAGGATCATCTATGGCTTAAACGATAAACCTCGTTTTATAATACGATTTTCCTTAGTACTTGACTTGGACCCCGGCTTAAACCTGGTACTAACTTTAGTCCTTGTTTTATAATAACACTGTTAGTCTAATAGTTATTATGTCTATGGATATTATGCGAATCATCATCATGCCAAAACAAATTAGCCTAAATGATGACTATGCCAAATTACCCGTATGCCAAAAAACAATTATGCGTAAGATCTATTATGCCAAAAATATTTATGCTAAAACCGGTATGCCTAAGCATATTAGGATAAAACAAATTATGCGTAAAAAAGGGGTCCCGTGGCTACGCCTAGTTCTAGCCGGGTACAACTAAGTTCAGCCGGGTATATGTGGTTAAACTTAAGTATATCCTACTTATCTTTAGTTAGAACTAGGTAAAGCGTTCATCATAGCGGCTAGAACTAGGTGCAGCCGCACATCAGTGATTAAACTTAGGTGCAACCTATTTAAATCGGCTAGAACTAGGTTTTTAGTTTAGTTATGGATTCTGGTTTTATTTTGAGATTCGATGTACCACCTCCGTAGATTAATAGACATCTTGCCCTAAATGTGGTAATAGAAAGTGCCTCTATATAGCAGCCAATATTTTTACCCGACTACGGCGAAGCAAAAAGGAGGGTTATGATGTGTAACTTACTAACACATGAGAGCTGTTGATTATTTTTTTAGAGAGAAGATTAAAGACAATTATGATGAGCTGCTCTGGCCAAGTATGGCCCTAGTAGTACAGAGAGGGTCGTGCTCCTCTAGTGGAGACTAAAAAGGACCTGATGATGATGATGATGATGATAAAACGTGGCCCCGTGACGCGAACGAAGTCGCGGGCACAGCTAACTACATAAACGCTTGTACAACAACTGCGCCGGCCTCCAAAGCATCCTAATATTAAAATTCGCAGCAGTTTAAATAATTAACGAAAAAAATTAAACATTTGTTCAAATCTCAAGCATATTTGACTATCGTAAAGTTCATGGCTAAGTTAAGAACGTTACGCAACACAAATAATATTGTTATTCACTAATTACGTACTTGTTTGACTGTTTGGTTGTAGTTTTAGCGAAGACTATTGTTAATAATCTTTCTATGCTGGTCTGGGAGAAAAGAAAATTCGGCCAAGTGCGAGTCGGACTCGCGTACTAATGGTTCTGTACATATCTATACAACTTTAGACACTGTTATAAAAATCACGTTTGTTGTATGCAGCCGGTTAAATGCTAACAAATTTATAAAAAAGAGAACGCTGACTCTGTCTATCCCGAAAGAAATAAAGACGTGACTCTTGTATCTCAAAATTAAAACATATATATACGGACAAATCACACAGATTAAGCTAGCCCCTAAAGTAAGTTCGAGACTTGTGTTATGGGATTCTAACTCAACGATACTATAGTTTATAACTAATACATATATAGATAAACATCCAAGACCCTGGCCATTACGAAAAAGATAATTTTCCATCTTGACCTGACCGGGGATCGCATCCGGGCACCCTCGTGTCGCAGGCTGGCGTATTAACCACTGCGCCACGGAGCTATCTATATTAATATATATATCTTAATAGTTATACATGGAAATTTTGATCGTTTTGGACCCTTAAAGGGGTGACTCAGACCATCAATATAAACAACTTTTTCTATTGGACCAAAGCTAGGAACTCAAAAAAAAGTTCGTCATGTCCATACAAAAGGGTTCCGCCGCCCGGCCAGTTTGTATGGGAATGTCGATTTTTTTTTAGTTCCCAGCATTGTTCCCATAGGAAAAGTTGTTCATTTTGATGGTCTGAGTCACCCCTTTAAGGGTCCAAAACGATATAAATTTCACCATGTATATTAAGACTAGCTGTTGCCCGCGACTGCTCTTATTGTAGACTACTGTCGCAAACGTGTTTTTGGTTCGTTTTAAGTTAAACCAACCGTTCACGCATCGCACGCGTCGGATGTCCTCAACTATGAATAATTTCCCCCGTTTTCAAAACATTTTTTATTGATGCTTCACTCCTATTGGTCGCAGCGTGATGTTTTATAGCTTAAAGCCTTCCTCAATAAATGGACTATCCAACACAAAAATAATTTATCAATTTGAACTAGTAGTTCTTGAGATTAGCGCGTTAAAACAAACAAACTCTTAAGCTTTATAATATTAGTATAGATTAACATGTTTATATAATACTTGTGACCTTAAATATTACATAAGTCCTATGACCTCCTAACTGTATAAGAACTATGTAAACAAAGACGGACGCTATATTTTCCGCATTCCAACATACCTATAGTTACGTGTTGCCAGGTCCGATTTGGTTTAAATCGGTACATGAGGTCAAAAAAATCTGGATTAAGGGTTGTAGATCGTGACAGTAAACAAAAAACAAGGGTTTTAAAGTCTGGGTTTAATTTATTGCGTTTTAAACTTCTAGTGCATTACGCTCTCTCGTTCATGCGATGCGCTAGTGACGTGATATGACGCTGATGTGTGCCATTTTGAATTTGGCATAGTGATGTAATGAGTAAAAATTACGTAGCATAAATACACATATTTTTATGAAAAAAAACTTTTTAATTTTTTGGTTAATTGGGACATTTAGCGTCCCGATCAGGTACAAATCGGGACGCGTCCCCAGACCCCTGAAAATCGGGACGTCCCGCGCAATATCGGAATACCTGGCAACACTACCGGTGTCAATTGGTGTCGACGTGTCATCTCATCCGCGCGGGAATTAAACCTATCCAAACTGGAAACAACTTAACAATGTATGCTTCCCGTGGGAATCGAACCCATTATCGATCCCCGGGCCTACAGGCAAACGCCTTAACCACTGGACCACGGAGGCAGTTAAACACACCCCACCCCATAATTAGTATTATATCGTCTTTGCCAATATTAATATTATAAAAATAAAAAAATATCCTCTGCTCTGGCCAAGTATGGCTCCGGTAGTATAGAGAGGGTCATGCTCCTACAGTGGAGACTAAAAAGACCTGATGATGATGTCTTTGCCAAGGGGGCTCGCAGGTCTCTCTGCTGTGGCTTGCCTTTTTGATACAACATTCAAAATCAAGACATTGAAATGCAACCTTAAAGTCATATGTGTGAATTTTGTTGCAGTGTTGCGAAAACGTGACGCAAAGTTTTTAGTTTAGTAACGTTATTTTGTTTGCCTATATCTTATACTAGCACAACCTATTTCTCTTTAAATTTTGAAAATTATTGAATCTAAAGATGAACCCACAATTATTTTTGTACCTCTACATCTTCGCACATAGAGTAATAAAGCAAGTAATTGCCGACGTTCAAAGAAACTCATAGTTTTAGAGTATTTACGTGTGTGGTGTGAGTTTTAAACAGAGGTAGCTACTCTTACGTACGCTTCTATAATAAAATTCCTGCGGAAATATTAGGTCTGCCTATACTTAAGTTTAAAACGACTGTAAAAAACCAGTTAGTAAAAAAGGCTTATTACTGCATTGATAATTATATAATTAATAAAAATGCTTGGCAATTAATATAAATGTAACATGTAAACAATGTAATCATCAGAGCCCTTAATTAAGACACATAGGGACCAAGTCTGGATTGAGTTTCTTTCGGCGTATTCTTCTCACCAGTGGTCATTCCGAAACGCTAGTAGTAATTCGTTTTTGAAAATATTAAAAAAATATAAGAAATAAAAATATGACGTTCAAAACGAGATACATGGTATCCAATTTTGAATATAAATCTTTGAATTTGACTTTCTTTACTGCGCTGCACGTCCGAGTTATTACGGACAAGCACGTACAATTCCGTGTAGTGCACAAGCGCCCTCATCATCATTTCGAGTAGGTGTCACGGTCAATCGACCATGCACATGCCTGGTGTCAGAGTTCTTCGGAACCGCCTCTCGGCCTCTGACGTGGTTCCTTAAACGACTACCAGATGGCAGCCGGGACCACCGGCTTAACGTGCCTTCCGAAGCACGGAATCATCTTTATTATCAGACAATCAGGTGATTCAAGCCTGCCATGTCCTAACCAAACTGGAAATAGCTTAACAATGTATGCTTCCCGTGGGAATCGAACCCACGATCCCCCCGGTCTACAAGCAAACGCCTTAACCACAGGACCGCGGAGGCTGTTACACAAACGCCCTTAGACTTAGAGACCCAGCTCTTAAAATCATTGCGCCAAAATGTAATTGGAAACTGAGACGGCTGTATGTTACACCGAATATCGTCAAGCCACAGTTGAAAGGTCGCGTTTTGTAATTCAAGTAAGCAGTGGTCACTAAAGTGTTGATTTTAATTTACATTTCGCAAAGTAGCATTGGAATCTGGATTCTTTGATGGTGCGTTTGAATGAGCTTAGTTATCGTGTTTAGTTATAGTAGTTAGTAATAGTGCGAAATAAAGTTGTATCTATTAATAAGTGTTACGCTTTTGAAGTGAAAACATCTTCCATGCTAGTCTGGGAGAAAATAAATTCGTGGAATGTGCCAGCTTCTTCTCTTCCCGCGCAAATCGTAAAAGCCGATCGAGGAAATGGGCGAAAATGTGAGGAATCATGTCAATAGGCGATACGGCTAGCAATCAATCACTATTTTGATTTCATTTTCCACCTACATGCCCTCTAACATGTTAAATGTGGTCATAAAGTCTTATAGACCTGGGCTCTGTCTACCCCGCAAGGGAAAAAGACGTGATAATATACATGTATGTATTTTCGACACAAAAATTGAAACGGAGTTCGCCAGTCCTATAATAATATTTCACCAATATACCATTGTTGAAACAAATCATACCGTAAAGGACGTTGATCACACTAGTACTAAGTCCTTAGCTACTAATCTAAAGTAAACAAACCACAGTAAATATCCGGATTAACGAATTGCCTAGTCCGACGTCGCCCGCAGTAAGATTAAAATCTAACGAGGCATATCTGCGTATAATGTCAGTACAAATTTTATAATGGGATGGCTAGTCACTAACTCCATGTAAACGAGCCATACGTTACAATCTGGATTCCTTTGCCTAATAACCAATAATATGGCCATCTAACGATACTGATGTGACGAAATTATTATGATTTTGTTGCCAAAGATTCTTGGCTTATGGAAATTATGATATACATATGAATGTTTGTATATTAAGAGGATTAGATGAACGAAACTATAGCGCCACTCGCCATTATAAGCTTTTATTTAGTTCACCTTTCTCGATGTTCGTTTGTAATCAAATCTTGCGAGTTCAATTCGATTCACTTACCGGTTATCTATTGAGCTGAAGCTGCTCATGCAATGAATGCATGCATGTGTAAATCAGATGACAATACAATATTATGGAATCGTTGCGCTGGTCTGATGATGGAGTCGGAACCCAAACACGATTGGTGTATGAGAGTTCCTATCGCCACCATAGGAACTCTTAAACTAAACAAGGTTCTCGTACACCAATCGTGTTTGGGCTAATTTGATTTGTCTTGGAAAGCACTTTACTGTGTGGATTTGTTTATAATAAAAGCTTGCCCCAAAATGCATTTTTAATAATAATAATAAATAAATAAATACGGACAAATCACACAGATTGAGCTAGCCCCAAAATAAGTTCGAGACTTGTGTTATGGGATACTAACTCAACGATACTATATTTTATAACTAATACATATATAGATACACATCCAAGACCCAGGCCAATCTGAAAAAGATCATTTTCCATCTTGACCTGGCCGGGGATCGAACCCGGTCACTCCGTGTCGCAGTCTGGCGTGTTGACCGCTGTGAATTCTTCCTTTATTTGTCTTAAGTAACTGTGTTGTACCGCATTGATAACATTGGCGGGAATCTCGGCAGACTGCACGGTTTTTGTTTTGGATTGTTATGCAAAATCTTTCTAATGGAGTTTATATTGTGAACTAGGTGTAATTTGGTGTTATAGATGCCAATGTTTATGAAAAATATGTGGAATAACTAAAATAAAGTGTCATGGTGCGGCTGTAGTGAGATTTACTTAGCGGGCTGGTGTTTGCTCGCCTTGCCCCATTGTTTATGATCAAACCAGTGGATTCGTGGGAATTGTCGCGAATCCGTCGAATCAGCGAAATGAATTACACCATCATTTCGTTGATACACAAGAATAACTCGAAGAACTAGACGCTGGCTAAAATAAGCTTGTGAATGAAGTTTGAACTGAAATCTTGGTTACTTGAAAGAAATTTTTATTCAGTAATGGAATTGTTCAATATGACGCAACCTAGATAACTTTGACATGTATAATTGTATTTTTATTTTATTAAGTGACAAATTATGATGCATTAATGTAGTGTTTAATTAACAATATATATTAACAATAATTAACAATATATAAATTAATTTAATTTGACTGGATAACAAGTATAGGAAATTAGTAATAATTGTAAACATTTGCATGCCTCGCAGAAGGTAACATGACGGGACTAACGAACATGTAACATCTTTATACCCACATAATGCAAATAAATGAATTGAATTGAAGTTTGAGGGCCAAATAGAAGAAAAAAAACCTCGTTTTTTTAAGTCGCTTAAAAATACTGAGTTGGATGGGTAGGAATTTGGAGTTAGTTACTTTATCTTGTTCGTCTCCCAGGTATTTTATTTGTTTAACTCTTTGACAAATGGACAATTATAATTAAATTTATAAATAAAATTTATATTTTTTCAAAAACTTTATGGATGTGTGGAGTGACGCGAAAGGATAAAATAAGGAATAAGTATGTAAGAGGAAGTATGAAAGTGGCACCTGTGACAGAAAAATTAAAGAGCAATAGGTTGAGCTGGTTTGGACATGTTATGCGGAGGGAAGAGAATCACGTGACTAAGAAGGTTTTAGGTATGCAAATTGAGGGACGTCGAAGTAAAGACCGAAAAAACGCTGGATTGAGTGCGTCAAACAGGATATGGATAAGAAGGGCGTAACAGAGGGTTTGACAAGCGACAGAGCAAAATGGAAGAGGTTGACGTGCTGTGCCGACCCCACATAATAGTGGGAGAAGGATAAAGAGGAAGAAGAGATTTTTTCGAAAGCTCTTGCACCAATTTCAAGAAATAAATATAAATATGAAACAAATTGAGAAAAGCAATAGGCGGCGTTAACGCTAAATGCAATTTCTTCCAAGCAACCTCCTTCAGGTCGCCTTATTTCAACTTGCAAAGACAGAAATATGAAACTGATCGTTTATTGGTTTTTTTCACAATCTGTCCTCACGCCGAAACTCGCAAATTGGTAAATATTGTAGGAAACCGGCCTTGCCTTGTATTCTTAACCTCAAACGTCATCGCGCGTCCTCAATGAACAATTTAACAATAAAAGTATTGATATTAAACAAACGTACGGACATTAATTTGTTATTTTTTGTATCCTAACTTCCTAATCCTAACTAATATTATAAATGTGAAAGTGAGTTTGTTTGTTTGTTTGTTTGTTACGCTTTCACGTTGTAACTACTGAACCGATCATCATGAAATTTCACATACACGTTATCTGGGATATGGAGAAGGACGCGGGCGGAGCCGCGGGTGAGAGCTAGTTATTTATACTTTTTTTATATTTTTGTATCTTTCTCTTTTGTGGTTTTTTGTGTGCTTTTAAATAAAATACTTACTTACTAATTTTGTATATTGAGTTGTGATGTAGATATATACCTCCGTGGTCCAGTGGTTAAGGCGTTTGCCTGTAGACCCGGGGGTCGTGGGTTTGATTCCCACGGGAAGCATACTTTGTTTAGTTGTTTCCAGTTTGGTTAGGACATTGCAGGCTTGAATCACCTGATTGTCTGATTAAAGATGATTCCGTGCTTCGGAAGGCACGTTAAGCCGTTGGTCCCGGCTGCCATCTGGTAGTAGTTAAAGGATCCACGTCAGAGGCCGAGAGGCGGTTCCGAAGAACTCTGACACCAGGGTGTGCATGGTTGATTGACCGTAGCACCTACACGAAATGATGATGATGATGACAAATAATAATGAACGTCTTTATTGTTCCAGCTCATCTTGCCGGCAGTATCATGCACAGCGTCAACGTCTCCCTCATCAACCCTGGGGAATGCCAAGCTAAGCTGTCGCAGGACTACCCTCACCTATTGGAACAGTACAACCAAGACAGCTGTGTGTGTGGACAACCTACAAACCCGACTAACAATATCTGCAGGGTAAGTATTGTCCAAAGAGAACATAATAAAAGAACGCACACAGCCCGACAGGCGCTGTGTGCCCAAACAGACCCCCGCAGAGTACGATAGAGTCAACTGCAGCTCGGACCGAAAATACCTATGAAAATTACACAAATTAAACGCTTCGTTGTCCCCTGATTTGTTCTCCAAAACTCAACCAATTTAATTTATTTTTTCATTAAAAATTTAAAATAAGCTACTCGTGTGGCTGTGTTTCTGTTTTCTTTTTCTAATATAACCGCGTAGAATTCGTTTTCTTGATATTTAAACACAACGGAAATTCTTACCAATATTTCAAGTTTTTGTAGGTTCATATCTCTTTAAATAATTCAATTATGAAAAAAAATTAAAACATAGGGACATGCTAATATATGAATAGATTTTTTTTGTACAAAATCATTGCTCTGCTGGTATTATCCGGCGAGGAATCCGGGGACTACGCTTGTATGGAAATACGGCCCTAGGATTTCCTCTTAAGGCCTGTTGAAAGCACGTAAGAAAGCCAATCAAATGTAAAATCATGCGATATCGGGGAGATCGAATCATGCGCTCACTCACACATAGGCACACAAATACATTGTAAGTGTAATGTGAGAAAACTTCACTGTATATACCACAGAAGTATGAAGAAACGCATTTTTTTTTAAATAAATGGTATATACCTATAATGTGCTAAAGCGGTTGATCCAACAATGTTATTACTACGTTACGTGCTTGAGACGACACAATAATATTAGTATGCGTTCTTTACCAGCAATGTACCTATATTCTTTAGAACTGATCTTTGAAATTGATCGTTTTAATACACTTTTACTTAAAAACCGCGAATTGAGAAGTTTCCTTACCTACCAATGATAAAAAATACTGCAGTTGACACATGACTTCCAATTTTTTTTTATGAATCTTTTGAGTGCATTTGACCTCTATCTTGCCTGATGGGAAGCAACGATGAGGTCTAGGGTGGTACACGCAAACTCAAATAATGCCTATTCACTCTTGTCTTGAAAATCCCTAAATTGTACGAGTCGGGAAACAGTGACGCGGGGAAGGAATCCCATTCCTTCGCGGTTCGCACAATGAAGGAGGCAAATCTAGAGGTGCTGGGAATAGCGACCACGTACGGGTGGAATCCCAGCCCACGCCGTGTCTTCCGAAGATGGAATGGTGCAGGGGGAATTAGTCTTTGCAAGCAATAACAGCGCAAGAAGACATTTTTTAATAATTCAGTCGCCGCGTTTCATACAGTATGGGAGTTAGTGAATCACTAAATAATGGGGTCGGGCGTTTTGGTAGAAGTATGAGCGTTTGATCGCAGTTGTGGCGCGCCCGCCCTGCTCTCAAGGCCATTCCTCTTCTGAGCCCCTGCCGTTTACAGTTAAGAGCGCACCAATGCGACCCGGCTGAAGCCATTTCGCACCCCGCGCCCCGCGCGAAAGCAGGATAGATCTAATGACCGTAACGCGTAAAAAATGAGAAGAAGATAGTGGGTAGGCACAAGCGGGTGTCCTAGAATTAACGGGCGTAAGCGCCAAATCACTTAATTGTTATTTAAAATAAAAGTACGAGGTTAATGAGTAAAAAAACTTTGCCAGATTTTAGAACTAGTTATTGCTAAGCTAGGAAACTAAAAATCATTTCTAAAGACCTTAGGGTTTCGCCGTTCTGACCACAAACATCAAATAAAGGGGCTATGTTTGCAAAATAAAAGTATCGAGGCTTTTGTTATTAATCGTGTTTTCAGGTTGGACAGTTTTAAGAAAATATGTTGAAGTTTTATATATAATAAATAACAGGCATGTAGTCGTTATAGATATAGACATCTAGACGAATGTTCATTGACAAGTTTCGCATTCGTGCCCTCTTAAGTTCGAACACAGATAATAATAGCCGCGTGGTTTCCGGCAGA
This sequence comes from Elegia similella, assembly GCA_947532085.1. NCBI lineage: Eukaryota > Metazoa > Arthropoda > Insecta > Lepidoptera > Pyralidae > Elegia > Elegia similella. Next base: position 1,420,562 of record OX383954.1, on the reverse strand, counting down.
CTAGAATAAGACCACTCCCAAGTTTTCCAATGGAGGCCGTAAGAGGCGACTTAAGAAATAAAAGCTAAACAAAGCTCATAAACATCAATGAGACCTCTTCAACCCGTCTGGCTAGTGAGGAGAGTGTAGGCCAAATCCTCTGTCTGTTCTGGCCAAGTATGGCTCCGGTAGTACAGAGAGGGTCATGCTCCTGCAGTGGAGACTAAAAAGACCTGATGATGACAGATAATAATTCACTTCTTTTTAATTGCAGGTCGATGTTGGTAGCGCTCTGGCCTGCACTACTGGCAATGGACACTTCGTGCTGAGAGGAGTATACTCATGGGACTCAGGTCAGTATTTCAAATCTATATACACAACATGTTATAAAAAGCGTAAAACCTGAAATTAGTTTATTCAGAATCGAGAGTAGAATCGATTCCACAAATAAAAAATAGGGGTCGTTTTAGAGATCTACAACCTGCTTAGGACAGTCAAACAAAATCCAAAATTTAAGGAATCAAGTCAACAGGTGATGCGGGTAGCAACCCATCACTATTTTGATCCATTTTTCTACTCCAACATGCTAAACGGCTTATAGGTCTTGTAGACCTGGCTTCTGTCTACCCCTACTGTCCGTACGGACAGACGTGATAATATGTATTATTATTATATTGGCTAGCTCTGTGGCGCAGTGGTCAACATGCCAGCCTGTGACACGAGAGTGCCCGGGTTCGAGCCCCGGCTAGATCAAGATGGAAAATGATCTTTTTCAAATTGGCCTGGGTCTTGGATGTGTATCTATATATGTATTTGTTATAAACTATAGTATCGTTGAGTTAGTATCCCATAACACAAGTCTCGAACTTACTTTGGAGCTAGCTCAATCTGTGTGATTAGTCCGTATATATTTATTTATGTAGCTATTAACTTATAATCATAACTTATTCCTTTTCTAGGTTGCCAACTTGGAAACCAGCTGGCAGCGTTCTACAAATTTGACCTGGAATGGTACGAGTGGGCTATCGGACTTATCGAGAGCGCTCGCTTCGCTCAGTTCGCTAACGGTGCTCAGTCCAACCGCTTCTCTGGACAGATCAACTCAGGCATCAAAGGTAGGACTCGATTACTCTCTCTGTCACGCTTTTGCGTGTTAAGCAACCCCGGGCGAGGTTGTTTTTAGGGTGGGTGATAAAAGCAATAAAAATATCTCGACCTCCTACTCTACTTTGTTAGCCTAGTACTTTTGAATGGTATTCCTGCATGAGTTATATGTGTTAGTGGCCATTTACTTAATATTGAAAGAGCTATGATACCGATAACGCATTGGTGTGGATACTATTAGGTTTGGTTGCCATAAAGGCAAACAAAATATCCCGACCTCCACCGCTGTTCTGTAAGCCTGGTACTTGTGAATAATTTTCCTGTATGAGTTACTAGTTAATTTAGGTAGGTACTGATTTGTGTAAATGGCCAAGAGAGGAGCTTGAGGGTATAGCCAAGTACGCATTAGCATTATTAGCGTAAGTGTATGTTAAGCAACCCTAGGTGTGGTTTATATCTGGGATGAGTGACACGAGTCATAAAAAATATTTCGACATCCTCCTCTATTCTGCGCGCCTAGTGCTTATGAAAGGTCTATCCTCCGCGGTCCAGTGGTTAAGGCGTTTGCCTGTAGACCCGGGGGTCGTGGGTTCGATTCTCACGGGAAGCATTCTTTGTTTAGTTGTTTCCAGTTTGGTTAGGACGTTGCAGGCTTGAATCACCTGATTGTCTGATAATAAAGATGATTCCGTGCTTCGGAAATTACGTTAAGCCAGGTCCCGGCTGCCATCTGGTAGTCGTTAAAGGAACCACGTCAGAGGCCGAGAGGCGGTTCCAAAGAACTCTGACACCAGGGTGTGCATGGTCGATTGACCGTGACACCTACTCGAAATGATGATTATGAACTTAGATATAGTGTCTTAGCCAGCCTTAATAAAAGAATATGTCTTTTTAATTAAAGGTGGCAGCAGCTCTTCTGGCGTGAAAGGCAGCTTCGGCAGCGGACAGTTTAACAAATTTTCATCAGGATCAACAATTCTATCCAGCAGTGTCTCTGGAGGACAGTCAGCTCAGTTACAAGCAAACCAAGGAGGTGTTGGCCAACTATCCGGCGCTGGTGAAGGCTCCGCAAGCGGCCAAGGCCAGTTCGGCAGTCAAGGCTTCACTGGATTCAGTCAATTCGGATCCAGCAAATTCACGCAAGGATCCAGCGGATCAGGAGTTTCCTTCCAAACTGCACCTATTTCAAACAGCTTCTCAGCGTCTTACACTGAGAAGAAAATCTTCAAATCCGAGCCTCAAATCATTACGTATACGACGAAACCAGAAATCGTTACTTTTACGACTCCCCCGAAATACTTCACTTACACTACTAAGCCTAAAGTAATTACTTATACGACTAAGCCCCAGGTGATTACTTATGAAACGTCAGGCAGTGACACTAATTCGCAGTACGCTGTTGCCCCAAACGTGTCATTTAACCCATCTTTTACTGACGCGGTTAAGGGTCACACGCATAATGCTCAATGCAAGTGCTTACAGAATGGAAAAAAGTGAATTTAAATTAGGAATATGAAATGACAAAAAACTCGACTGCCGATTATGCTTTGTATAATTTGAGAATTTTTTTTTGAAAAGATAATATTTACAGATTAATAAAAAGACTAGATTACGAAATTTAAAAAAAAAAGATGGTGGGTCATTTGCAATACATAAAATGAAATGACATAGCAATGTTAATAACATTGTTTGTTTGTTTCCGTCGTCAGTCGGGTAGAAATTGGGTTATATTTCGTGCCATACAAATTTATGACAATATCAGTAAAGATACCCAGTTCCTAAATTTGCCGACGCCATTTTGAAAAACCTGGGAAATATATATATTTTTTAAACTGCAGCATATATAACATGAATCACTACTTATGAATATTTTTTTGTAAATAGGTAGACTGTGTTTTTGATTTTGATATAATTTTACGAAAATTATTAATTCTTTCGTTTTTTTTTTCCAAAACTGCCATTTTGATTTTGCTTTTTTTATATAATGATATTAATATATTTATGAATTTCCTTAAGAATAGCTAAATATAGAGCGAAAATTAATGAAAAAAATTATTAGAGTTTTGACCATATTGGTATTTCTGACCAACATGGTTGACTTTCTAATTCAATCGGTCTTAGATGTTAATAAAATTAATTTTAAGATTTTTTTATATATAAAATGTCAAATTGATTAAAATATTTAGTCAATGTATTTGTATCAATTATACGTATAATTTGTTACAATAAGTATTAAATAATTGAAATAAAACGGAGGTATAATGAACAATAACTTTTTTTTTATTATTCCGAATGAATAGTACCCTTTTTATGATATAGTATGGCAAATACACGGTAAACGAGCGAGTCACTGATGGTAAGTGATCACCGCTGCCCATGGACAACTGCAACACCAGGGTGTGACAGGAGCGTTGCCGGCCTTTCAAGGAGTTGGGCAGAGGACATGGGGCTCCGGCTCTCTCACTCACTGAACGAAGCATAGAAGCGGTAAAGCTTTCTAGCGATACTGTGAGAGTACGGTACTTCCCCGGACGAGCCGGCCCATGCATGCTACTAGCAATAATTAATTCTGCCGGTAGCGTGGCTCTTCCACGACTACCACCAAAGACCCTATATCTCTATAGCAAACCTGAGATCAGTAATTACTTGAAAATGCTTTCCACCCCTAGCCTCTTTTATTTTTTTATATATATTTGACGGCAAACGAGCAGACGAGCCACCTGATGGAAAGTGGTCACCGTCGCCCATAGACATCTGCAACACCAGAGGTGCTGATGCGTTACCGACTCTTAAGATACCTGTAAACACGCCTTTTGAAGTACCCCAAGTTATAGCACAAAGGGAAAACTTCAGGAATCCATTCCACAATCCTGCTGTACGAGGAAAAAAACCACGTGACACTCTGACATTTTGTTATTCCCGTGTTAGGAAAAACAAAATAGCCAAAGTCGAAAAAACGTAAAACAGAACATTACAAACAAAACTAACCCAAAATTAAAATAGATATTTCTTTATTTGGAAACGTTGTATATAGTGACATCTGTGGACGAATAGTATTACTAAAAATAATACTTTTGACAACTAGCGACATCTATTGTGAAGTAGCGATATTAAACAAACATTTGATAGCTTACGTTTTACATAAATTGACGATAGATGGCGTTACATGAAAAAGGATTTATTCCATTTAATTTCTTGTTCTGATATCAGTTGATATTTTGCTTTGAAAACGTGTCTAAACGCAAATATTTACTTTATTTATACACTGCTTGATATAAACTGTTGTCTCTTTCCTCACATTGTTGTTTATGAACAAAGGCGCGGGGACATACCTATCAATATTATTTGCATATGAAGATTGCATATTAATAATTAGAATTATAGGAGTTTTAACATTGTAATGTTCTTTTTTATGTCTTTTCGGTAGCAATAGATCTAATTACCTGAGTACTAAAACACATAACAAGATCATAATCTCACAGTGATAGGTATACTTTTTCTCTTAAGAATGTGCATGCTACACAGCTTAGTACCTACCTTACCTATAGAGTATTTTTATCGTATACGGGGTTGACAGAGCCCAAGCTGGCAAGACCGAAAACTACTTTTAGTTATCCTAACTTCCTATCTAATGTCATAAATGCGAAAGTGAGTTGGTTTGTTACTTTGTTTGTTCTGCCTTCACGCCCTACCTATCTACTGAATCGATCGTTATAAAATTTTGCGTAACCGTTGCCTGGGGTACGTACACTTTATGCCGAGGAGCAGTACTGTTCCCGACATCCCGAGGGATCGACATTTACGCGGGTAGAGCCGCGGGTTAAAACTGTGTTGTGTAAACACTGCACCAAATAACCACCATCATCATCATCATCAGGTCTTTTTATTCTCCACTGCAGGAGCATGACCCTCTCTGTACTACCGGAGCCATACTTGGCCAAAGCAGACAGAGGATTTGGCACCAAATGAATATTTTTCTTTATTTAAAAACACAGTTTAAAAAAAAAACAAACTCTAAAGACTACCAAATGCCCACTTGGAAAAAGAAAAGTAGGATCACCACGGAAAAGATAGATGGATGGAGTAAAAAAGGTAGCCGGAAATAATTGGATAAAGCCAGCAAAAATAAGGAATAAAAGAAATTGAAGGAGGCCTATACCCTAGAGGGGTTTCTATAGATTGAATTCCAAAACAGTAATTTTCTATTGTATATGTGCAACTTATAGATTATTTATAGAAAATCATTATCATCAGGTCCTTTTTAGTCTCCACTACGGGAGCACGACCCTCTCTGTACTACTAGGGCCATACTTGGCCAGAGCAGCCAGAGGACTTGGCCTACACTCTCCACGCTGGCCAGACATATAAGCTTTGTTTAGCTTGTATTTCCTAATTCGCCTTCTACGACATCCACGGGAAGACTTCATCATCATCATCAGGTCTTTTTAGTCTCCACGACTTGGAGTGCTCCTATTCTACTCAGCCGGATACCACACGGCTATTATCTATAGAAAATAAAAAGGCTTTATTATTATTATTGATAACACAGACAAAAAACATCTCGGCTTTAGGTAAACGGACCTAAATTATACATTTAGTTTTATTCAAACTGAAAAAAGTTTATCCTTGACAATGTGACATTGTCACTTTCTCATTGAATGATTTTTTAGTTTTTTTTAGTTTTGTTGCATAGCTCAGGCAATACAATTACTTTCGGCCCATAAGGCAAAAGATACTGCTCTCCAAAGGCTATAAAAATGTGATGAACAAGCACTCGGCCACAGGTAGGAGTCAAACTAGGCTTTGTTACGCACGCTTATGCTACAGTTTTTCAGGTCAGCCTTTCAGGCTCTGCCTGTACCAGCAGGCCTATTTACTAACTCAGTGTACAACGTTTTGATAGTTCACGGGTGTTAGATTAAGCTAGCCCAAAGTTCGAGACTTGTGTTATGGGATACTAACTCAACGATACTATATTATATAACAAATACATATATAGATACACATCCAAGACTCAGGCCAATCTGAAAAAGATCATTTTCCATCTTGACCTGACCAGGGATCGAACCCGGGGCCCTCGTGTCGCAGGCTGGCGTGTTAACTACTACGCCACGGAGCTCGCCAAAATTCTTACCTGTGTAAACATGTATTTTGGCTTTAGAATTGATCATCTGTTTTACAGGGTACTTCTTCCGGTTCTGCTGTTGCATTTTGAATGGAATTCACTGGATTTTGTATGAAAACTTAAGGATTCTGTATGAAATTTGGATTTTGTAAGAAAATTCAATAGATTTTGTATGAAAATTGTTTGTTGTTTACTTGGTCTGGTGTTGACAGAAAATTTTGAGTGACAGAAGTTTTGAAGGAGATATAGACTTGATTTTCAGATTTTTTAAATGTCTTTAAACTATCGCTCCAATGTCGAGTGTGGTAGCAGCGGTTTTAAGCACACTATAATAAAATTGTTAGTTATGTATACAATTTTTTTTGACGTCTTATAAATCGGTAAACGCCGGCTGTACGCACGAAAAAGTGTCCTGTTCCGCGTGAAAGAGAGCGCGGAACAAGCGATAGAGCATCCCTGTCAATGACGCGAGGTTCTTTGGGTGATAAATGATGTACTATGTTTTTGTGCAGGTCAACAACAAAAGAAATCTCTCCTATCCTGCTACTACCCGGTTACAGACCAGCTCCGTGGCGCAGCGGTCAACACGCCAGCCTGCGACACGGAGTGACCGGGTTCGATCCCCGGCCAGCCGGCCTATTTGCTAACTCAGTGATCAACGTTTTGATAGTCACATCAAAATACATTGCGGGTTCCCTATGATGGACTATTTTTATTGAAGATATATAAAACGTAATGTACTTTGAAATGACTATCAAAACGTTGTACACTGAGTTAGCAAATAGGCCGGTAGGTCAAGATGGAAAATGATCTTTTTCAGATTGGCCTGGGTCTTGGATGTTTATCTATATAATATGTATTTGTTATAAAATATAGTATCATTGAGTTAGTATCCCATAACACAAGTCTCGAACTTACTTTGGGGCTAGTTCAATCTGTGTGATTTGTCTGTACATATTTATTTATTATTATTTTATTTTTAAAAATATCTAGGATCTGCATCCACTCGACCAACACAAGCGTGGAGGAAGATGTGTTTCCTCACAGACAGGGCTCAGGGCGGCGCCTCGTAGGTGCCGCCCTGAGCCCTGTCTGTCAAGAGAAAGTCCATTTGTGACGCATCTATCGCTTTTCCACCGTTATCACGTAAAATTATCGTCAGTAAACCGACTTTACAGACCAACTATTTTTTTATTAACCTATTTTTTCTTTGTATGTTGTTTTTAGTGAGCTTTCGCTACTATACCGGGCGTTTGAGGCGAGGGCAGATTGTCCTTCACTTGTATATCCAACATCACCAAAGGAGGACTAACCTCGGCTTTGGATGTTGCCTGTGTGCGCAATGATTGAAGAGACAGCAAACTCTCATATTGCCTGATGGGCCGCGATTATTTACAGGCACATCATCATTAATTTCGTGTAGGTGACACGGTCAATCGACCATGCACACCCTGGTGTCAGAGTTCTTGGGAACCGCCTCTAGGCCTCTGACGTGGTTCCTTTAACGACTACTAGATGGCAGCCGGGATCAACGCCTTATCGTGCCTTCCGAAACACGGAATCATCTTTATTATCAGACAATCAGGTGATTCAAGCAATGTCCTAATCAAACTGGAAACAACTAAACAAAGTATACTTCCTGTGGGAATCGAACCCACGACCCCCGGGTCTACAGGCAAACGCTTTAACCACTGGATCACGGAGGAAGTTAATCGAAAACATGATAACAGGCACAGAATAAGTACTTGTGTACAGAAGTAGCACTCTGCAAAGGTATTCAAAGAAATATCAACTCAATATAGTTAGCAATACGGTGTAATTTAGCTCGCGTCAGAACGCGGCACTTTTTCATTTAGATACATACAGCAAGCCAATTTTATACTTACAGCTCTGAACATACGATTCATAATTCGTTGAAGTCGGTAAACATGACCAAACGCGCTGTTCCTACCGGATTTGTTCGGGTTTCACCTTCGAAGGTGTCGCCGCGTGTAGGTATGTTTTCGATATCGACACGGGGAGTGAAAGGCCAGCCGGCCTATTTGCTAACTCAGTCATCATCATCATTTCGAGTAGGTGTCGCGGTCAATCGACCATGCACACCCTGGTGTCAGAGTTCTTCGGAACCGCCTCTCGGCCACTGACGTGGTTCCTTTAACGACTACCAGATGGCAGCCGGGACCACCGGCTTAACGTGCCTTCCGAAGCACGGAATCATCGTTATTATCAGACAATCAGGTGATTCAAGCCTGCAATGTCCTAACCAAACTGAAAACAACTAAACAAAGTATGCTTCCGGTGGGAATCGAACCCACGACCCCCGGGTCAACAGGCAAACGCCTTAACCACTGGACCACGGAGGCTAACTCAGTGACCAACGTTTTGATAGTCACTTCAAAATACATTGCGGGTTTCCTATGATTGACTATTTTTATTAAAGAGCTATAAAACGTAATGTACTTTGAAATGACTATCAAAACGTTGGTCACTGAGTTAGCCTCCGTGGTCCAGTGGTTAAGGCGTTTGCCTGTTGACCCGGGGGTCGTGGGTTCGATTCCCACCGGAAGCATACTTTGTTTAGTTGTTTTCAGTTTGGTTAGGACATTGCAGGCTTGAATCACCTGATTGTCTGATAATAACGATGATTCCGTGCTTCGGAAGGCACGTTAAGCCGGTGGTCCCGGCTGCCATCTGGTAGTCGTTAAAGGAACCACGTCAGTGGCCGAGAGGCGGTTCCGAAGAACTCTGACACCAGGGTGTGCATGGTCGATTGACCGCGACACCTACTCGAAATGATGATGATGACTGAGTTAGCAAATAGGCCGGCTGGCCTTTCACTCCCCGTGTCGATATCGAAAACATACCTACACGCGGCGACACCTTCGAAGGTGAAACCCGAACAAATCCGGTAGGAACAGCGCGTTTGGTCATGTTTACCGACTTCAACGAATTATGAATCGTATGTTCAGAGCTGTAAGTATAAAATTGGCTTGCTGTATGTATCTAAATGAAAAAGTGCCGCGTTCTGACGCGAGCTAAATTACACCGTATTGCTAACTGTATTGAGTTGATATTTCTTTGAATACCTTTGCAGAGTGCTACTTCTGTACACAAGTACTTATTCTGTGCCTGTTATTATGTTTTCGATTAACTTCCTCCGTGATCCAGTGGTTAAAGCGTTTGCCTGTAGACCCGGGGGTCGTGGGTTCGATTCCCACAGGAAGTATACTTTGTTTAGTTGTTTCCAGTTTGATTAGGACATTGCTTGAATCACCTGATTGTCTGATAATAAAGATGATTCCGTGTTTCGGAAGGCACGATAAGGCGTTGATCCCGGCTGCCATCTAGTAGTCGTTAAAGGAACCACGTCAGAGGCCTAGAGGCGGTTCCCAAGAACTCTGACACCAGGGTGTGCATGGTCGATTGACCGTGTCACCTATACGAAATTAATGATGATGTGCCTGTAAATAATCGCGGCCCATCAGGCAATATGAGAGTTTGCTGTCTCTTCAATCATTGCGCACACAGGCAACATCCAAAGCCGAGGTTAGTCCTCCTTTGGTGATGTTGGATATACAAGTGAAGGACAATCTGCCCTCGCCTCAAACGCCCGGTATAGTAGCGAAAGCTCACTAAAAACAACATACAAAGAAAAAATAGGTTAATAAAAAAATAGTTGGTCTGTAAAGTCGGTTTACTGACGATAATTTTACGTGATAACGGTGGAAAAGCGATAGATGCGTCACAAATGGACTTTCTCTTGACAGACAGGGCTCAGGGCGGCACCTACGAGGCGCCGCCCTGAGCCCTGTCTGTGAGGAAACACATCTTCCTCCACGCTTGTGTTGGTCGAGTGGATGCAGATCCTAGATATTTTTAAAAATAAAATAATAATAAATAAATATGTACAGACAAATCACACAGATTGAGCTAGCCCCAAAGTAAGTTCGAGACTTGTGTTATGGGATACTAACTCAATGATACTATATTTTATAACAAATACATATTATATAGATAAACATCCAAGACCCAGGCCAATCTGAAAAAGATCATTTTCCATCTTGACCTACCGGTCTATTTGCTAACTCAGTGTACAACGTTTTGATAGTCATTTCAAAGTACATTACGTTTTATATATCTTCAATAAAAATAGTCCATCATAGGGAACGCGCAATGTATTTTGATGTGACTATCAAAACGTTGATCACTGAGTTAGCAAATAGGCCGGCTGGCCGGGGATCGAACCCGGTCACTCCGTGTCGCAGGCTGGCGTGTTGACCGCTGCGCCACGGAGCTGGTCTGTAACCGGGTAGTAGCAGGATAGGAGAGATTTCTTTTGTTGTTGACCTGCACAAAAACATAGTACATCATTTATCACCCAAAGAACCTCGCGTCATTGACAGGGATGCTCTATCGCTTGTTCCGCGCTCTCTTTCACGCGGAACAGGACACTTTTTCGTGCGTACAGCCGGCGTTTACCGATTTATAAGACGTCAAAAAAAATTGTATACATAACTAACAATTTTACATCTATTTAGTAAGCGGTTCCTTAGTACCCTGATAGAACTGTTTCAGATTTTGATATACGATATTAACCCTTAACGCTTCAAGAATAGAGAGCATAATGCTGTGCAAAAAATTCTAGGGTAAAGTGAGACGGAAATACCTCGGCATTTTTTCCCTCTCGCACCCTTGCCATTGCATAAAAATGTAAATAATGGAAGAAATGGTAGTAAATCAAAACAGCAATATTTAATTAATAATGAAATAATTCCTGTTTTATTTTACATGGAATAATTAATTTATTAACTAAACTGTATGTTTACAGTTAATTTTGATTTTTTTCTTATCGAAAATAAAAGAGCAATCTTAATATAGTATTAAATTTAAATTTAGTCTAGCAACCCTAGTACGATCTCAATATTGCCGCCATATTATTAATAAAAAACCCGCAGCCTTCGAATTTTTTAAGCAGACTGAAAGAGTAAAATAATATAACTTGTTGTTTCAAGAGATCTCGAAGCGACAGTGCAGTGCATTGTGCATTATCCTTTCTCAGGTAAATAACATAACCGTTTTCAGTTAGTAAATGTTGTGCCTTGGTTAGGGTGTCCATCTTATCTGCCGAGTTTGTTGAATCTGATTTATCAGTAATGTGTACTTATAGGTATTTCTGCTAAATAAAAGGCGTGTATGGTGCCACGGAGCATTTATTGGACTGTCATATAAGTAAGTTACAGCTACCGCCATGTACAATATTAACAATACGTGGGTACATACATATCACCTCCACCCTTATTTACTAACTTATAATTATTACGTTTTTACTTATCCGTTCCTTTGGTATATAACAATTTGATATAAGCGGACTTAATCCTAGTCCTACCTAACATCTTGCTATCATACCTACTAATATCGAATTATTCCGATATTCAAAACAATAAATCAATTGCTATATTAGAGAATAAAGATTACCAGTATAAATAAAACAATAAATAGTTCTTACATAGTTACTGTTGCTATTAAAGATAAATCTCATCTATTCCATATCTCTTAACAGGTTTAGGAACTCGTGAACGTTGTTTACAAGGATTAACATTTTGCTTACTAGTAACATCATCGTCCCGTTCAGGCACACTAGGCAAACTAGGAAGTACGTCCGAATTGCTGGGTATTATCGGTACATGTGGCAACGCAGGCGTCTTGTCGACGGGCTCCATTTCTGCCCCTCCGCTGCCGGCGCTGGCCTCTGTAGGTGTTGGAAATAATAACGAAGGACGAGATCGCTGCGGTCCTACACTGGGTTGCTCACTCCGATCATTTGTTAATCGTAATGAACGATCCATTGCAGACATGCCTACTTCACATAACACTCTCTTTCTCAGTTGGTCAACATGTCTATGTACCTCGGTTCCATCGACAGATTTTACTTTATAATCAATGCTACCTAAACTTTCTGCAATCGTCCCAGGCGACCACTTTCTAGACTTACCATACTCTCTAAACCAAACCGGGTCATCTGCGTTGAATTTGCGCGTCACCTTACCCCCGGCGGCCACTTCTGCCTGCTCCTGTCTCACCCGTGTAACTCGCCTACTCTGGTCAGGCCTGAGACAATCCAGTCGCATACGCACACTACGTCCTAGCAATAATTTGGCTGGGCTTTCACCTGTAGTATAGTGTTCTGTATTTCTATATGCTATCAAGAAACGATGCAAGGCCGCATGGACGTCATCGTTTGATTTAAGAGCCTTTTTTATTGTTCTTTTACATATTTTGACGGCATTTTCCGCGGCCCCATTAGAAGCCGGGTGAAACGGAGCTGAGAAAATATGTTGAATACCATTTGATTTTAAAAAAAGTTCAAATTCCTTACTAAAAAATGGGGGCCCATTATCACTTACGACCTGTTTTGGAATTCCAAATCTCGCCCATATTTCACGCAAAACCTTTATTACGGACGATGCAGACGTACCTTTCATCCTAATGGCTTCGATCCATTTAGAGTGAGCGTCTATCATAATAAGGTAAGTTAACCCTGCAATCGGTCCCAAGAAATCGAGATGAAGTCTGGCCCAGGGCTGCTCAGGCCACGGCCAGGCGCGCGGCCCGTGCGCGGGCGGCGCGTCCGCTACAGCCGCACATACTACACAGGCGCGACATACCGCCTCCAGCGCCTCGTCGATGCCCGGCCACCACACATAGCTCCGAGCCAGACTTTTGGTTTTCACTATTCCCATGTGTCCCTCGTGAAGCTCGGCTAATACTTTTTTTCTACATGAACTGGGTATGATCACTCTTTGTCCCCACATTAAACAGCCTAGTTCGGTATATAGTTCATTTTTTCGATTATAGTAAGGTTTTAATTCTTTGATATCTACCTCTGGGGGCCAGCCCTCGTTTAGATATCGCCTAACCCTGCTCACTAGCGGATCTGATTCCGATTCTTTTTTAATTATATTGTAATCTAATAAAAGTGAATCGACTGCGAAGTGTAAATACGTTTGTTCTGGTGCGTTCGATTCCTCCTTGATAACACACTCTTTATGTTTACTAATTAAACGGGACAATACATCGGCTGCATTTTTATCTGTTCGAATATATTCTATTTCAAAATCGTAAGCTGATAACTTAATCGCCCACCGTTGCAGACGACTGGCGGCCGTATTCGGAATTCCCGTGTTTGGACCGAAAATAGCCACCAGTGGCTTATGATCAGTGCGTAGTCTAAATTTCCTACCGTATAGATATTGATGAAATTTATCTACAGCGTAAATAATGGCAAGCGCTTCTTTTTGTATTTGACTGTAATGACGTTCAGCCTTCGTGAGTGTGCGCGATGCGTACGCGACCACCCGCTCATTGCCGTCGCGCCCGCGCTGTGCTAGGATCGCGCCCAGCCCACTAGCACTCGCGTCACATGTCACTATGCTGTCTAAAGTCACGTCGAAATGTGTCAGTACTTCTGCACTACACAATAATTGCTTAATTTGCTGAAAAACTTTACTATGTCCATTAGTCCACTTCCAATGCTTGCCCTTTTCCAGTAACTTATATAATGGTGTTATATGAGTACTTAAATTTTTTATAAACTTTCCATAAAAATTCACCATGCCGAGAAATGATTTCAATTCCGATACATTCGTTGGGTATGGCATGGATAAAATGGGTTTGATCTTTTCTAAGTCTACGTGTACACCATTTTTATTTATAATGAACCCTAAATATTTCACTTGTTCGACCATAAACTCGCATTTTTCCTTTTTAATTTTTAATCCATTTCTTTCCAAAATATCAAAGACTTGTTCCACACATTTTAAATGAGAATCCAATGATTTGTTTTTTATTAAAATATCATCATAAAATATTAACACTCCTGGTACGTTTTTAAATAGGTTCGTCATGCATTTTTGAAAGATTCCTGGACTGGAAGACAGCCCATATACCAGGCGATTATATTTGAAAAGTCCACGATGTGTATTAATAACTGTGAAACCCCTAGAAGCTTCACTAAGAACCAGTTGGTTATATGCTTGTGACAAATCTAATTTTGTAAAATAATTGTTATCACTAAGATCACTAAAAAGATCATCTACCTTTGGAACCGGGTATCTATCGACCAATAAAGATTTGTTGAGTGTTACCTTAAAGTCGGCACATAGCCTAATACCGCCATCCGCCTTCCTTACTATCACCAACGGAGTCGCCCAGTCGGAGCGTTCCACCGGTTCGATGACGCCGGCGCTCAACATTGCATCGAGCTCTGCGTCGACGCGAGGGCGCAGTGCGTAGGGTACGGGTCGCGCGCGATGAAAAATAGGTTCAGTACCCTCGCGTACATGTAACTCCACTTCGCTTCCTTTGTATTTGCCCAATGTGCCATCAAACAGATTCTTATGCCTGTAAATAATATCATTGAGCAACTTAACTTTACATTTCTTACTCTCATGGACATGATGTACACTAATCTTAGGAATTTGTATATTTAATTCTGATAACCACTGCCTCCCCAGTAAGTTAGTAGTACCATTATCTATAATATATAAATCTAATTGTTTTTTAGTTCCTCGATATTCTACGATCGTTTCCACATATCCCAGCGGATGTACAACCGACCCATCATAGAATCGTAACTTTAAACTGCAAGGTTTCAATATTAAATTGTCAAACATTTGTCTATATGTATTAATACCGATACATGACAAAGCAGAACCAGTATCGACTTCCATAACAATATTTTTGTTGTTAACCAAAATAGTCATACACACCGGCGAATATTTTTTTAATGACATTTGATACATGGGCTCCTCGAGGTCATCCGCGCTGTCCTCCGAGCTGTCCCCGGCCGTGGCAGGCTCCGCAAGCCAGTGCGTATGCGCGGCGCGAGGTTCCCCGCCGCCCGCGCCCGCGCTCGTGCCTCGCCGTCCCCTGTGCGCTCCTTGTCCGATCACGCGTCCTCCGCGTGACCTTGAGCCGCGATGACCACGTTGTACCATGTTTCCTGTGGTCTTGTATGTTGCTTTCTTCCAGCACATTCTTCGCAAATGCCCCTTCTTCCCACAATAACTGCATTCAAAATCTTTATATCTGCACTCGACCGCCCTGTGCTGGCTACCACCACACACCGTACAGTTCTCTTGTAATTTGTGTATATTTTCAGTTGGTTCTTGTTCTCGTGTCTTCTCTATGGCCCCGGCGTCCCGCTCGGCTGCCTCTAGAGTACATGCCAGTAATACCGCTTTTCTGTAATCTAAATCACCTTCCGCGAACAATCTCTGCCGACCAATTTCACTACGTAGCCCGCAAACAAATTGGTCTCTGAGATTTTCCTCCAACGTCGCTCCAAATTCGCAATAACGTGACATTTTTTTTAACTCCGCCACATACTCCGCTATAGACTCCGCAGGTAGCTGATGTCTCTGCCGAAATCTAAACCGTTCTGCCAGAATGGACGGTTTCGGTTGCAGATGTGCTTGTAATGTTTCCACAGCTTCTTTATAAGTAAGGCTCGACGGCTTCCTTGGGCTGGATAGCGTCGATAGTAACTCGTATGCTTGCTCACCCATGAGTGCTATAAGCGTTGGTAGTTTGACTTCGTCTGCTATTTTATTCGCCACAAAGTACATCTCTAAACGATCGATATACGCGCACCAATTGCCATTATTCACGTCAAATTCACGAACTTTTCCCACCGACATCTTATTTACGTGTTTATCCGAAAGTTCTAGTATTTTTTTTTATCCTCGTCGCCACTGCTAAATAAAAGGCGTGTATGGTGCCACGGAGCATTTATTGGACTGTCATATAAGTAAGTTACAGCTACCGCCATGTACAATATTAACAATACGTGGGTACATACATATCATATGTTTCCATACTAATATTATAAATGCGAGAGTAACTCTGTCTGTCTGTCTGTCCCCTTTTCACGCTTCAACCATTAAAACTATTTGGAAGAATTTTGGTATAGAGGTAGTTGCAGGCCCAGGGAAGAAATTCTACTGTTCCCGAGGGATCGTGACTAAACTACCCTTGAAAGGGTAAAATAAGGGGGGTAAAGTTTGTATGGAATTTTTCTCATTTCTAGACTTAGAAGTATAAAAATAGATACATAAGTTCACGATTACATTAAAAAAAGATCTGTGTAGGTGAACTCTGTCTGTCTGTCTTTCGCATTTTCACGCTTCAACCATAAAACCGATTTGGATGAAATTTGATATGGAAGTAGTTTGGGGCCCGAGGAAGAACTCAGGTTACCTTTCATTCCGGGAAATTCGACTGTTCCCGAGGGATCACATTAATGCTGGTAGAGCCGCGGGTAACAGCTAGTTATAGAATAAAGTTTCAAAGGCGTACTACGAACATCTCTACTGTTGCTTTTCCCTTCTACAGTTGCTATTTGTCAATAAATGATCATAGCATAGGGTCTTATCAATGACACCGATATAGGTACCTACCACAGAAATATATCAGGATAGAATGGCTACGCGTGGACTTTGCAAAGGGAACGCGTTTGTCAGTTTTTGCAGAAACTACGCCACCACCATTACGTCATTACTAGCGAAGTGTGTAGTAACTGCCTTCGTGGTCCAGTGGTTAAGGCGTTTGCCTGTAGACCCGGAGGTCATGGGTTCGATTCCTACAGGAAGCATACTTTGTTTAGTTATTTCTAGTTTGGTTAGGACATTGCAGGCTTGAATCACCGGATTGTCTGATAATAAAGATGATTCCGTGCTTCGGAAGGCACGTTAAGTCGTTGGTTCCGGCTGCCATCTGGTAGTCGTTAAAGGAACCAAGTCAGAGGCTGAGAGGCGGTTTCGAAGAACTCTGTCACCAGGGTGGGCATGGTCGATTGACCGTGACACCTACTCGAACTTATGATGATGATGAGCGAAATAGTAATGTAACATCCACAGAAATAAATCGCGTCATTTCGATAAACAGTCATTTGTATTTGTCGATTGGCTTGCCTTTCATTCATGTACAGTCGGCCAAGCAGATACCTGACCCCCTGACTTTTAAAACGTAAATTCACACTCTGCTGTGAAGCGCCACCTACCGTGATTTTTGGCAAGTAGACAGACAACTGCTGGTATAAACTTGTTTCTGATAACCTGCTCAGTTGCAAATTTTGTATTTCTAATAATCTCAGCTAATAATTCAAGTAATCATCAATGGTAAGAACAAGAAAGAATCAAAAACAATCCTACGTAAAGTTCGATTCGAACCATGGACCCACGACTTGAGAAGCTAGCGCTCATCTCAATACGCCAACCGACGATATGACGTCTCGGGCGAAATTGGCTATCTATTTCTACTGCTATGACATCATTGTCACCAACTGCAACGGATTGCTTTAACAAATAAATTGAGGGTAATCTATCAGATTTATTTATACCTGATACCAACTAATCAAAAATATTGTTCACTCGCGTCACAATTAAGATACTGCGATTACTGTGTAGTGATCCAAAACCCCACCAGTTATTAGGCATCCCGTTTCATCTTATATAGCAGATTTTGTGAAAGCTAATATTGTATTGTGAAGACAACCACTGTATTTAAAGTATCTATATCTAGAGAGTTAGGTATCGCGGTAAGTAGAAATTATAAGTATTTAATATACTTACTTAATTGTCACACTATTTTTTGTTCCGTAAAACATAGGGCTTGTGATAAATGTCTAAGATAAATATATCTCTTACAGAGAAACACCGTCCGTTTGTGGATTCGGAGAAAACTGGCGTAACATATACACTACAATATTTCAATTGAAACAGTGAGGAAACATTCAACAAGAACGAGATCGTATTTTATTCTGATGAAAAAAGTTTTAAGTCTGATGATGATGGCAGAAAAATATTGCGGAGAAGACATGGCCAGCGTATAGCCATCAAAATAATTTGCCTTTGAGAACAGTGGCAGGATAACATTAGGTAAAAATATTAATTAAATAGTGAAGTAAAATAATAATAATATTTAATACCTAGTGTATTACGCAGTGTAGAATAATAGGTAACCGATCGTATTATTGTTTTGCAGGTTATTGGGGACAGATGTCTTCAATGGGCCCAGGGGAGCTGGTAGAATTCGGCGGCCGGATGAATAAAGAAAAATACTTGGAAAATTTATGAGATGTGGTGATTCCAACAGTTTGCAATGTAGAATTATTTTATTTAAGACAATTGTTCTGTGATCTAACTGTTATTGAGTGACCAATTAAAATCCCAGATTGTAGGGTCAAATAGTGCTTAACTGGGACACGAGACACGAGTAAAGTTTGATTTAAATCAATTTAGACAAAAAGGTTATACTAAATTAATAAATATGCGCATAAGTGATATGTGATCTGATCTAACATGGTAAGTGAAATGACAAATAGACTTGAACAAAAGCTTCAAAATGGGGGTCACCCTCTCCCATATTAAAATTCATTTAATGCCATAGGTTTATATTCATTCTTATACTATTATCGAAGCAAAGTTATTCACATAGCACTATTTGACCCTACACATTTAAAAAAAATATAATACTATGATTAAAAAGAAGTTGAGAGATGTAAATTGTTACTTATTAAGTAACATGTTGGTTCTCTCTACAGAAGATTAATCATAGTTTGAATTAAGTAGGCAGGTATTTATTTCACTGTTACATTTTTTTGATGTAATAAAGTAATTAAAAATTTAAAATGCTTTTTATTCACAGTAATTAGCTCGGTAACATTATGTTAAAACAACCAAAATTACACCAACATCACAATACGAAGTTGGTGATATTTGTAAAAAATAAAAAGCTTTGGAGGATTTGAACCTCATCATCATCATCATATCAGCCGCAAGAAGTCCACTGCTGGACATAGGCCTCCCCCAAGGATTTCCAATACGACCGGTTGGAAGCGGCCTGCATCCAGCGTCTTCCTGCGACTTTAGTCAGGTCGTCCGACCATCTGGTCGGTGGGTGTCCGACGCTGCGCTTGCCGGTACGTGGTCGCCATTCGAGAACCTTTCTGCCCCATCGGCCATCGATTCTGCGCGCTATGTGCCCCGCCCACTGCCACTTCAAAGAGCTAATCCGCTGAGCTATGTCGGTGACCTTTGTTCTTCTACGGATCTCCTCATTTCTGATTCGATCTCGCAGAGAAACACCGAGCATAGCCCTCTCCATAGCTCTTTGAGCGACCTTGAGCGTTCTTATGAGGCCCATAGTAAGGGACCACGTTTCGGACCCGTAAGTCATCACTGGTAACACACATTGATTATAGACTTTCGTCTTCAGGCACTGAGGTATTTTGGACGAGAAGACATAGCGGAGCTTCCCGAACGCTGCCCAGCCGAGTCGGATTCGTCGAAACACCTCGTCCTCGAAGCTGGAACTGCCAACCTGGATCAATTGACCCAAGTAGACATATTGGTCCACAGCTTCAAGGACGGAGTTCCCAACAAATACCGGTGAAGGCACAACATGGACATTCGACATTATTTTCGTCTTGTCCATGTTCATTGTAAGGCCCACCTGTTGGGAAACTCCATTGAGGTCATTGAGCATGGTACTTAAGTCCTCCAGCGTCTCTGCCATAACAACGATGTCATCGGCAAATCGAAGGTGAGTGATATACTCGCCATTGATGTTGATGCCAAGTCCTTCCCATTCCAGGAGCTTGAAAGCATCCTCCAGAGCAGCGCTGAACAGTTTCGGAGATATGACGTCTCCCTGTCTCACACCTCGCTGCAATGGTATAGCCTTCGTGCTCTGCTCCTGTACTCGAACTGACATGGTGGCGTTGCTGTATAAGCACTTCAACACTTCGATATACCGATGGTCGATGCGGCATCGCTGGAGGGACTGAAGCACGGCCCATGTTTCGACCGAATCAAAGGCTTTCTCATAGTCCACAAACGCTAAGCATAATGGCCGGTTATACTCTCTGGTCTTCTGTATAACCTGCCGCAGCGTATGGATGTGGTCTATGGTACTGTAGCCTTTTCGGAAACCGGCTTGTTCGGGAGGCTGGAAAGCATCGAGCCTGTTCGTGAGACAATTCGTGATCACCCTCGAAAACAGCTTATAGACGTGGCTCAGGAGTGTGATGGGTCTATAGTTCTTCAATAGAGTATTATCACCCTTTTTGAAGAACAAAACCACCACACCCCTGTTCCACGCCTCCGGCGTAATGCCCTCGAACAGAACGGAATTAAAGAGCCTCTGAAGGACTTTCAGTACCGGCGTTCCGCCCGCTTTCAGAAGCTCTGCTGTAATTCCGTCCTCGCCCGGCGCCTTGTTGTTCTTTAGCTGTTTGAGGGCAATCCTAATCTCGTACAGGCTGATGTCCGGGATGTCTTCGGTATAGTGACGGGTTAGCTTGGCTCTCGGATCTTTGGCCAAGCTGACAATGGGTTTGGCTATTGAGGTATAAAGCTGCCCATAAAACCTCTCGATCTCTCCCAGCACCTCGGCCTTTGTCGACGCCACGCTGCCGTCCTCCGTCTTCAGCTTCGTTAATCGACTTTGCCCAATAGACTCCACTCTTGCGAACACTTTGGAGCCCTTATTTAGCTCTATCGTCTCCTTAATACGCTCGGTATTGAAGGAGCGAATGTCGTGTCGCAAGGACTTTTGGATTCGTCTATTGAGCTGCCGATGCACGTTTGTGTCTTCGGAGGTCTGCAGCGGCGTGGAGCGTCGCGCGGCCATCAACTCCTGGGTCTGGGGCGAGATCTTTTGAGGTTTGTATTTGGGACAGGACCTAAAAAACTTTGATCCCACCGCTTGGACAGTTTCTACAAACCCATTGTTTAGCTCGTCCACTGTAACGCAATCCTTCAGGCAATCAAAGCGATTTGAGAGTTCCAGTTGGAAATTGTCGACATTCTGGATATGGATCGGTGATGGTCGGAGCGTAGACTTCATCAAGCGTGTCCTCTCTCGTCTCAGATTGATATTCACGATGCCTCTCACGATTCGGTGATCGCTACCGATTTTAATCCTATTGATCACAGAGACATCGTTGAATATCTCTCTCCTCGTCGACAAGATGAAGTCTATCTCGTTTTTGACAGGGGGTTGGTCTCTTCTGCTGGGGCCCATCCAAGTCCATTTTCTATGAGGCGGCTTCTGGAAGAAAGAGTTCATCGCATAGAGTCCCTCTTCTTCCAGGAAATCAGCCAGCCTATGGCCCCTGTCATTCCGTTCTCCATATCCAAATTGTCCCACTCTGGACTCTCCATCGCTCCGCTTGCCAAGTATTGCGTTGAAGTCCCCCATAACAATCGTAAAATAGGTTTCGGAAGCGTGTATGGCCCTACTAATGTCCTCATACACCACTTCCACCTCTTCATCTGAGTGTTTCCCGGTCGGCATATATACCTGTACTACCTTCAACAAGTATCTTTTAGATACTCTGAGTATCAGGTATATTACCCTGCTGGAAACACTTTCGATGGTTACAACGTTGTTGATGAGGGACTTGTGGACGAGAAACCCGACACCATGCTGTGACTTTTTAAAGTCACCCTCCCGGTGATAGAGTAGGTTACCAGACTTCAGGGTTGTCGTGCCCTCTCCCTCTCTTCGGACTTCAGACAGACCCAGTATGTCCCATCGTAACCTACTCATCTCCTCTTCCACTTCCTCGACCTTCTCGTCCAGCCTCATTGTGCGAATGTTGTGTGTTACCAGGGCCAGTCTCTGTTGGGGGTGGTAGCCGGATCTCTTCCGGAGATTCTTCGCACCCCCTGCCCCGCCGTTACCGTGACCGCTACCGGAGTCAGGAATAGCGGGGCCGCCGGGGACTGGGGGCCTTGGTACGTTATCCATCTTCATGAGGGGGTTTTGCCATACTCACCACGCTTGGCAAACGGGTTGGTGAGCGCAGTTATTTGGCTAATGTAGGTTCCGATGCTGCTGCCCATTGAAACCACTTTTAAGCGTGGGAAGGGTAGGATATTATTGGGATAGGGAAGCGGGAGAAGGTTGATGGGATACTACTCACTCGGATGAATTGAGGATGAGCAAGCAGCAGCTCGGGGAGCCGGGCGCGCGTACCCGAAGTCATATCTTCTACCACCGGACAGGCAGTTGAGAATGACACCCCCTGACTCTACTTGAACTATTTGAACCTGTTCATTCATAATCACACTTACTATTAAACCGTAGTGCCTACCACTTGCGCCACATCTAACTATTGAAGTATCTTTGAAATAAGCGTATCGTATGCTAGGGCCTGTTTTATTTATCAAAAATCGAATAGATGGCATTAGTCGTCAAGGGTATCAGATTTCTGCTTATTAACCTTATTTGTTCATTCACAATTCAATAGATGGCACTAGTCGCAAAGGATATTACACTTGTATATTTTTATCTTTGGGTTTAAACCACGGATGTTTCTTTAGTTTGCGAAAAATGGCGCTGTTGTAGGGGGTCAGATATCTCATTGGCTGACTGTACATCAAAACGCGACTTTTGATGTATTTTAACTTTTTGTATGCCAAAGTTCGAATTTATTTCGTAACATGCATTCCATAATAGTTACTGATAAATATTTTAATCAACACATGGGAGCAACCTAAAAAATCTGAGATAATAATGTTAACTATTAAATATTATCGATAATATCAGTTCGAGTGCAACAACGCAATGCTAATGCAGCTTTCGCGTTGCTATCACACAATTGAATTTACATTGCGCGTTCTCCTTGGAACGAGCTTTATAAAATGTTTTTAGATCGCGTATTGGATGTGAATTAGTTGTATTGTCGTTTTATATTGAAAATCTTGATAGTTCTTTTATATTTTTTGTTGTTAATCACGATTTTAGTTAAAAAAAAGTATTGATCCATGAAAAAAAATACCTTGTTTCGACCTATTTACTTTCATACTTTTGTTTTTATTATTAAATACCGCTTAATAAAGCATATGTTCAAGTTGGGACGTGCGCGCTGACTGAATGAACGTTTAACGAATCTCGTACGATCGTACAAGATTGAGAAACACGTGTACCACCCACTTAGCCGTTCTATCCTGATATATTTCTGTGGTACCTACCTAAGTACTTCATGTCCGAGAAATCTATTCTATAGTTGGTCACCCTACTTTAGAGCGAGATAGAATTCCGAAGTTTGTCTTCGCTTTCTGGTCCAATTATTACTATGAGAGCTCAGTCCTTCTACTATAACGTCCTTGCAATTTTATTATAGTGTGCTTAAAACCGCTGCTACCACACTCGACATTGGAGCGATAGTTTAAAGACATTTAAAAAATCTGAAAATCAAGTCTATATCTCCTTCAAAACTTCTGTCACTCAAAATTTTCTGTCAACACCAGACCAAGTAAACAACAAACAATTTTCATACAAAATCTATTGAATTTTCTTACAAAATCCAAATTTCATACAGAATCCTTAAGTTTTCATACAAAATCCAGTGAATTCCATTCAAAATGCAACAGCAGAACCGGAAGAAGTACCCTGTAAAACAGATGATCAATTCTAAAGCCAAAATACATGTTTACACAGGTAAGAATTTTGGCGAGCTCCGTGGCGTAGTAGTTAACACGCCAGCCTGCGACACGAGGGCCCCGGGTTCGATCCCTGGTCAGGTCAAGATGGAAAATGATCTTTTTCAGATTGGCCTGAGTCTTGGATGTGTATCTATATATGTATTTGTTATATAATATAGTATCGTTGAGTTAGTATCCCATAACACAAGTCTCGAACTTTGGGCTAGCTTAATCTAACACCCGTGAAATAAAAGAGATACAAATAATAATAATAATCGTTTTTCTCCGTGCTTCGGAAGGCACGTTAAGCCGGTGGTCCCGGCTGCCATCTGGTAGTCGTTAAAGGAACCACGTCAGAGGCCGAGAGGCGGTTCTGAAGAACTCTGACACCAGGGTGTGCATGGTCGATTGACCATGACATCTACTCGAAATGATGATGATGATCGTTTATTTCAGACCTCCACATTGGTTCATATTACAAAAATTACTTGAAATTAATGTCACATTTTACAGAATTATTTAATTTTTATGAAGTCTATAGCCTATAGTCGCCAAATACTCGTACTATCGTATACCTACATCTAAAATACGCGTTGTCTGGGATATGCGTTGTCCGGCCTTTGTCCAGCGGACTTCTCACGGCTACAATGATGATGATGATGATATTTATTTATTATTACACCGCCAGATGACGACTCCAGCGAGGATCCCTCCCAGATCATGGGGCAACAGGAACATGGCCGGGTCAGGATACACCGGGAAACCTCTTTTTCTTCCTCAACCTCAACGTCTGTTTCTAGTGACTCCATCACTTCTTCTTTGACCAGGTAACCCAACCTATATTTTACCTCACGTCGATCGGACAAGAACCGGTGTTTTCAACATGGTATGGACGTTGGCCCATAAGGCAAAAGATGAGAGTTGCTGCTCTCCAAAGGCTTTTGCCATTGTTTCTCAAATTGGCCCTTCAGGCTTGCATGCACGTATACGCGGCCCATCAGGCAATGTGAGAGTTTGCTGTCTCTCCAAGCCTTGCGCTCACAGGCAACGCCCAAAGCCGAGGGCCGTCCCTCCTGGGGGCCCTTTGGTGATGTTGTCTATAAAGGCTGAGGGCACTCTCGCCTCAAACGCCCGGTAAAGTAGCGAAAGCTCATTTGAAGCTAGCTACATAGTAAGTTCAAAAAAAAAAAAACTCGTCGATCGCAACTAGGGCCGGTCTTTCACTACTATGTATCCACCACATTATGAGAAAATAAAATCAGTATTCACGAAAATATCTTATTTAAGATGAAAAAAAATATTTTTGTTTTGTATTAAAACAATATTTTTTAGTTTTACTTGGTTTTACCAAGTTAAGACTAACGCCATCTAGTGACGGGTGGAAGTCTGTAACTATTGCACTGCAGCGCTCTCTCCGCCACCCATAGTGGCAGTTAGTGGAACTAACTACCACAGCCTGCCGTTAACCGAACTTCTGCTTTTAGCAAGTCTTAAGTTGGGCCAATATTTTTGTATGGGGTTGATACACGGCTAATTGCTAATTACGAAACATTACTAGTAATGACGTCAAATTGGGGGCGCGGCTTATGCAAAAACTAATACGCGCTTTTCCTTGGCAAAATCCTGGCATACCCGTTCTATCTTGATATATTTCTGTGACATATAATGTCAAATATTTGCAGGTTCCGTGGCGACTTCGAAGACTTAAAATGCAAGATGGTCGTGTTCGGGGAATCTCTCAATCTCTGCAACTGCATAGCTGGAGACTTCAGGAACAAGCTGAAATTAATGGAGAGAAGACTGGAGGTTCTGGAGAAACGCCATAAGATATATCGAGTCAGTTGTCATACATATTAACTACGTCTTTCTCTGGTCAAGTGTGTTTTCGTCAACTGCCTGTCCCATGGTTGCAGTTATAGCATCGGGTACGAGGGCTTGGCCTCCCGAGTTTTTTTTTTTTCTTTTTTTTGATATAGGACGGCAAACGAGTTACCTTATCTGATGGTAACCGTGGTCCAGTGGTTAAGGCGTTTGCCTGTAGACCCGGGGGTCGTTCGATTCCCACGGGAAGCATACTTCGTTTAGTTGTTTCCAGTTTGGTTAGGACATTGCAGGCTTGAATTACCGAATTGTCTGATAGTTAAAATAATTCCGTGCTTCGGAACGCCCGTTAAGCCGTTAGTCCCAGCTGCCATCTGGTAGTCGTTAAAGGAACTACGTCAGAGGCCGAGTGGCGGTCCCGAAGAACTCTAATACCAGGGTGTGCATGGTCGATTGACCGTGTCACCTACACGAAATGATGACTTTAACTTGGTTTTACCAAGTTAAGGCTAACGCCATCTTGTGACGGGCGGAAAAGATTAACTAACTATTGCCCTGCAGCGCCCTCGTCGCTGCCAATAGTGGCAATTAGTGGAACTAACAGCCACGGCCTGCCAGTATGCTTGCCGAGCATCTTGTACGGCTTATCCAATATTATCATATGATTTTTTTTTAAAGTCTATACGTTTTCTATTATATTGTTTTTGTCTTTGCCTAACTACTATGTAAAACACGTTAAAACAAATCAACAAACAGCTCTTTTATTTTCTTCAATCATCATCATCATCATTTAAATACCCTCGACGGGGGCAAATACGGCATCGGAGTGCTACTAGATATGACTAAAGCGTACGACAAAGTCCAACATGATATCCTACTTAAAAAACTTTACGCATATGGCATTAGAGGAATCGCCCATAAATGGCTTAGCTCATACCTTAAAGATTGCAAACAGTTCGTGGAAATCGAGCATTTTGATTACAAAACAGTTACTTAATTACAAAACAACGCACAGTTAAAACTATTCGGTCAAACTGCAAATCAGTCACATCGTCTATTCCACAAGGATCGGTTATCGGGTGTCTATTGTTTCTACTCTACATACATAAACGACCTTCCAAGCATAATGAAAGAGCACTGTGTCCTGTTTGCAGACGGCATCTCCATCCTAACTTCCGCTAAAGAAAATACAAACCTATGTCAACGTATATCAGAAATCCTCCAAAAAACATCAAACTGGCTTAAAGAACACAATTTAGAGATCAACTATTCTAAAACAAAATTAATGGTCTTTCATCCATATTAAAAAGCACAATTGGATATAAAAATTTGTTTAAACGGCATAGACTTAGAGGTTGTAAAAGAGTTCACCCTTTTAGGCATAAATATTGACAGCCACATAAACTGGAAGTCGCACATCCAAAAACTTTGTGCTAAACTATCCAAATTTGCGTATGCACTAAGAGAAGTAAAAAAATCCACTGCTATAGAAACTGCGATAGTTACATATTATGCTTATGCCTATTCGTGGCTCAGTTACGGATCTCTCTTGTGGGGAAATGGTACTGACTGGGACAGAGCTTTTACTTTACAAAAGAGATTAATACGAATCATAGCCAATATAAAACAGACAGACAGCTGCAAACCATACTTTCAAAAACATAAAATTTTAACCTTGCCGTGCATTTACATTTTGGAAACCTGTAAATTTGTGCGAAAATATCCTAATTCATTCATAAAAAGAAAAGATTTAATGACGAAATATACTCTTCGACATAAAAATAAATTACAACTGCCTGTTTCGCGTCTCCACCTACACTCGTCTAGTCCGCTAGTGATGTGTACAAGACTCTACAACAAACTCCCAGATACCGTCAAAGATATAGAGAACACTAAATCATTTTTGCGACATGTAGAAGAATTATTGACTAATAAATACTACTATACAATTCATGAATTTTTAGAAGACAAATTTGCTCCGTGAATGCTTTTATGATAATTTTATAAGTTTTTATTTTATTTTATATGAAATAATTTTGACATATATTCGAAATAACCCAATGCAGATCTACTCTCATTGCAACGCCCGACAGGGCCCTTAATTGCTACTCAGTACATAATTTGTAAGATAAGACATGTATATTTACATTAAGGAAGCAATAAACGATTGAATTGAATTGAATAGGTTTTTTTAGTCTCCACTGTAGGAGCATGACCCTCTCTGTACTACCGGAGCCATACTTGGCCAGAGCAGACAGAGGATTTGGCCTACACTCTCCTCTCTGGCCAGACGGGTTGGAGAGGTCTCATTGATATTTATGAGCTTTGTTTAGTATTTCCTAAATCGCCTCTTGTGACATCCATGGGAAGACTTGGAGTGGTCCTATTCTACTCTGCCGAAAACCATACGGCTATTTTCTTCAATATTGGTATCATATTTCTTTTGACCTGTATCCATATAAATTAAAAACTCCTCACTGACGCACGTAATATATGAAACTATTACATACATAGTGTCACGTCTTTTTCCCTTGCGGGGTAGACAGAACCTAGGTCTATAACACCCAAAGGCCACGTTTAGCATGTTGGTGGGCATTAAGTGGAAAAAGGTATCAAAATAGTGATGGGTTGCTAGCTGCATCGCCTCTTAACATGATTCCTCGGAATTTTGCCCGTTCCCTTGACCGGCTTCTACGGTCTGCGCGGGAAGAGAGGCAGGTGGCACATTCTACGTTTTTTCTTTTCTCCCAGACCAGCATGAAAAGTAACATAATCTATACCTAATATTATAAAGCTGAAGAGTTTGTTTGTTTGTTTGTTTGTTTGAACGCGCTAATCTCAGGAACAACTGGTTCAAATTGGAAAATTATTTTTGTGTTGGATAGTCCATTTATTGAGGAAGGCTTTAGGCTATAAAACATCACGCTGCGACTAATAGGGACGAAGGATCAATAAAAAATGTTTTGAAATCGGGGAAAAATTATTCATCTATATTAATTAACTACATTAATTAATCATAATAACAGAAATTGCCGCGGACGAAGTCGCGGGCAACAGGTAGTTAATTATATAGGGGAATTCCAGTTTACATTTTTTATATCCTAATCATAAATTACTTACACAGAATTACGAAAAGAAAAGAAATCGTACACATTTGCAAACGTAACAAATATGTAATGGATACGAAATATCTCCATATCTAATTTTTATCAAGATTATCAACAGCTATCTATACTAATATTATAAAGCTGAAGAGTTTGTTTGTTTGTTTGTTTGAACGTGGTAATCTCAGGAACTACTGGTTCAAATTGGAAAATTCTTTTTGTGTTGGATAGTCCATTTATTGAGGAAGGCTTTAGGCTATAAAACATCACGCTGCGACCAATAGGAGCGAAGCATCAATAAAAAATGTTTTGAAAACGGGGAAAAATTATTCATCTACGCTAATTAATCATAATAACAGAAATTGCCGAGGACGAAGTCGCAGGCAACAGCTAGTTTATAATATACATAATAAATAAATAAATCTTTATTTTCTTTCACAAAGTTATTTACAGTGAATATGTTTAAGGCGTTTGCCTGTGGACCCAGGGGTCGTGGGTTCGATTCCCACTGGAAGCATACTTTGCTTAGTTGTTTCCAGTTTGGTTAGGACATTGCATGCTTGAATCAATACTCAATACTCAATACTCAATACTTTATTGCTCCTTAAATACATGCAGACTGTTTACAGTATTATATGATCCCACAATCATTTAAGGACCCTGTTGGGCACTGCAAAGCAGAGAGGAGGAATCTCGCCATAGTTATTTATAATTACAAATTCAATTTATTTATTATTATTATTTCATATGTCATTAGTTTAATATTATTATGTCATTGCTTAATTAATTTATATCTTACTAATTTAATTTATCGTCAAGGTACTCTGACACAGAATAATAACATTTAGAAAGTAGAAGCTGCTTTATTTGTTTAATAAATGTTTTATTATTGGTTGCATTTTTTATATGTTCTGGAAGTTTGTTGTATATTTTGACTGACTTAGCTAGAGGGCTATCCGAGTGTAATGTTAATTTAGAGTTTGGTAGTTGTAATTTGTTTTTGTGTCTTAATTCATACCTATTAGTTAATTCTATTCTTTTTTTGAAAAAAGTTAAATTGTTTTGAGCGAATTTGCATGTTTCTAATATATATATACATGGTAGAGGCAAGATTTCCAATTTTTGGAAATGAGGCTTGCAACTTTCTCTTTGCTTTATATTTGTTAATATTCTTATAAGCTTCTTTTGCACTTTTAGTAGACTTTCTGAATCAGTACTATCTCCCCATAGCAGCACGCCATAGCTCAGCCAAGCGTAGGCGTATGCATAGTATGCAGAAACAGCTGTTTGTAAGTCAGTTGTCTTTTTTGTTTCCCTTAGTGCATATGCAAAGCTAGATAATTTACGTTTTATACTATTTATATGTGTTTTCCAGTTTAAATGTGTATCAATTATTAGGCCAAGCAATTTGAATTCGTTAACTACTTCCAAATCTGTGTTATTAAAATTTATTTTTATGTCAATTGGTTTTCTTTGGTGAGGACGAAATGATATTAGTTTAGTTTTTCGCAGGTTAACTTCAAGGTTGTGGTTTATCATCCATTCGTTTATTATTTTTAAAGCGGATATTGACTTTTTCTCTAATTCATTCACGTTACCGGCCGATATAAGCACCGAAACATCATCCGCGAACAAAACACAAAACTCAGTCATCATACCTGGGAGGTCATTGATGTATATCAGAAACAGCAGGCAACCCAGGACAGTACCTTGTGGTATTGACGAATTAATGATTTTGCCTGATGATCTTACATTTTTAATTAGTTTTTTATTAAAATCGTGAAATTCTACTTCTACATATTGTTCCCTATCTTTAAGATATGAAGTAAACCATTTATATGCTTGTCCGCGGATTCCTACTTTATATAGTTTTGATAATAAGATTTTATGCTGAACTCTATCATAAGCTTTTGTCATGTCTAACATGATACCTAATGAGTGTTTTTTGTCATTTAAGTTATTAAGAGCCTCTTGAATAAATTTATATACTGCTAATATTGTTGACCGTTTTTTACGAAATCCATTTTGACTATCATGGAAAATTGCGTATTTTTCACAGAAACTGTAGATTCTATTATACATTGCTTTTTCGAAGATTTTTGCAGCTGTAGGTAATAGAGATATTGGTCGGTAGTTATCAGGGTCCGTTTTTTCATTTTGTTTATATATAGGTTTTATTATAGCTTTTTTTAAGAGACGTGGAAAGGTACCTTCTTGAAAAGACTGGTTTATTAATCTTGTAAATGGCATGGTGAATTCATCCGCACATTTCTTAAATAATATAGGTGGTAGCTCGTCTATACCACAAGAATTTTTGCTTTTTAATTCTTTTATTATTTTAAATATTTCCTTGCCATCAACGGGGCTGAGAAATATTGAATTTTCGATAAAGTTCGAGACGGTTGATTTCTGGGAAGTTGTTTTATTATGTTGGTTACGTTGGTTATAGTTTCACTTGAAATATAGCTTGAATAGTATTTTTACTGATTTATTGCACACTGTGACGATGTTGGCAGCGCGACGCTAGCGCCCTCTCCTCATCATCTCTACTATCAGACAATCACCTGATTGTCTGATAGTAGAGATGATTCCGTGCTTCGGAAGGCACGTTAAGGCGTTGGTCCCGGCTGCCATCTAGTAGTCGTTAAAGGATCCAGGTCAGAGGCCGAGAGGCGGTTCCGAAGAACTCTGATACCAGGGTGTGCGTGGTCGATTGACCGTGACACCCACAAGAAATGATGATGATGAGTGAATATGTTTGTAAGTTCTCAAAGTTGATATCAAGAAGTAATTACATACATACATAGTACGGCTCCGGTAGTACAGAGAGGGTCATGCTCCTGCAGTGGAGACTAAAAAGACTTGATGATGATGATGATGATACATAATATCACGTCTTTTCCCCTGCGGGGTAGACAGAGCCTACGTCTATAAGATCTTATGGCCACATTTAGCATGTTGGTGGGCGTGTAGATGGAAAACGGAATCAAAATAGTAATGGGTTGCTAGCCGCATCGCCTATTGATATGTAATAGTTTACCCATCACTATTTTGATTCTGTTTTCCATCTACACTACACGCCTTCCAAAATGCTAAATGTGGCCATAAGGTCATATAAACCTAGGCTCTGTCTACCCCGCAAGGGAAAAATACATTATAATATGTATGTATGTATTAAATACAGACGATAACTTTACGTGATAAATGTGGAAGAGAGATAGATGCGTCACAAGCCGAACGCTTGACCGATCGTGCCTCTCCATCGCTTGTTCCGCGCTCTCGTTTGGACACGGAACGTGACCCTTTTTCGTGAGTGGAGCCGGCGTTCATCGTCACGTCAAAATAATGCAATCTTCTTTCTTTTCCAGTTAGAGAGTAATTACTCCGCCATCATACAGAAAAACAGAAAGTTATCGTGCAAGACTATGATGGACGTTAAGGTAAGCCTATTTCATTTTGTTACGAGCCATTTTCCCGATTTATAGCCTATGCCACCTGCTGATCATCATTCATTCATTTCGAGTAGGTGTCACGGTCAATCGACCATGCACACCCTGGTGTTAGAGTTCTTCGGAACCGCCTCTCGGCCTCTGACGTGGTTCCTTTAACGACTACCAGATGGCAGCCGGGACCACCGCCTTAACGTGCCTTCCGAAGCACGGAATCATCTTTATTACCTGCTGATAATGTACCCTATGTTATATAACAGCATTCCTTTATTATATAACTAGCTGTTGCCCGCGACTTCGTCCGTATTTTACTGTCGCGTTTTCTTTAGTTCGTTAAAAGAGGAATAGTTCTTTATTGCACATTTTACTTGTGCCGTTCACGCATGGCACGCGTCGGATGTTCTCAGCTATGAATAATTTTCCCCGTTTCCAAAACTTTTTTTTTTTATTGATTCTTTCTCCTATTGGTCGTAGCATGAAGATTTATCGCCTAAAGCCTTCCTCAATAAATGGACTATCCAACACAAAAAGAATTTTCCAATTTGAACCAGTAGTTCCTGAGATTAGCGCGTTCAAACAAACAAACTCTTCAGCTTTATAATATTACTAGCTGTTGCCGGCGACTTCGTCCGCGGCAATTTCTATTATTATGATTAATTAGTATAGATGAATAAATTTTCCCCGATTTACAAAACATTTCTTATTGATGCTTCGCTCCTATTGGTCGCAGCGTGATATTTTATAGCCTAAAGCCTTCCTCAATAAATGGACTATCCAACACAAAAATAATTTTCCAATTTGAACCAGTACTTCCTAAGATTAGCGCGTTCAAACAAACAAACTCTTCAGCTTTATAATATTAGTATAGATAATATAATAATATAGTATAGATAAATACATACAGCGTGTAACTTAACCAACGAAGATCCAGGGGGGTCATGGGGGTCGGGGGTCAGAGAACCCCCCCCCCCCCCCCCCCCTGGGCTGGGTCCAGGACCTAGGTGGACCACTTATATAGATGAAGTGATACCACGTTTCGGAAGAAAACGTTCAAGTAAATTTATTTTCACATGGTCACTCGACCATGCACACCCTGGTGTCATATAGTTCTTCGGAACCGCCTCTCGGCCTCTGACGTAGTTCCTTTAACGACTACCAGATGGCAGCCGGGACCAACGGCCTAACGTGCCTTTACATGAAAACGCTTTTATTTTCCTTTATTCATACAAGAACTGGTTAACATTCATTTATACAGCCTTCGCCGTGACTGCACCAAATATTGATTTAATTTTATATTTAGATATCATAGACTAGTTTGTAATAGACGAAAAATATCTTATACAACAATGAAAAGATACTACACGGGGTATTATTAATTGCAAATCAAATAAATAATCGCATCCTTATCCTTACTAATCCTTACTAATATTATAAATGCGAAAGTGAGTTTGTTTGTTACGCTTTCATGTTGTAACTACTGAACCGATCATCATGAAATTTTGCATACAAGTTCTCTGGAGTACGGAGAAGGACATAGGCATAAGTACTATTCCTGAGGGATCGACATTGACGCGGGCGGAGCCGCGGGCGAAAGCTAGTAATATTATGAATGCGAAAGTGAGTTTGTTTGTTTATTTGTTTGTTTGTAACGCTTTCACGCCGTAACTACTAAACCGATCATCATGAAATTTTGCATACAAGTTCTCTGGAGTACGGAGAAGGACATAGGCTACTAATCCCGAGGGATCGACATTATCTAGTATCAATATAATTTCATCGTTTATGCTTTTTTACATCAAATAAATTACTTCAATACAAATAAACTAAATATTAAACAAAACTAGTACGACAAATAATTTACTGTACAGAATTCGACTTTTTTATTTGATCGGGTGCAGGCCGCTTCCAACCGGTCGTATTGGAAATCCTTGGGGGAGGCCTATGTCCAGCAGTGGACTTCCTGCGGCTGATATGATGGTGATGATGATGATTTTAGTTGATTGGGAAATTTATTACCTTACTCCTCAGTAAGGTAATAAATTGCACAATCAAATAAACTAGTTTTGCTGGAACCCTTAATATCTTATTATCATATATTTTCCAAATATTAAGATACCAAATAAGCGGTAAACTTCCAAAAATATTAAATCCCTAAATGTAATTTCAAAAATTCGTATAACTCCTGTGTAAATAAAACAAATCCCTGAGGAGTGGTAAAATTTCTCAAGGCCAAAAAATAAACTAACATCAAACAAAAAAATATAAGGATTGTTTTTTTTTTATTTAATGGCAACAACAAACAACTACATTATAAGTAAATTTAGAATTTGCAATTTAAAATTTTTATGTACATAAAAAAAATATTAATAATGTAGCCCACAACGTTATTAAATAACAAGTAGTTTTCTAGGCTGCTAACTACAAAATGCTTACTAGATATTTATGGTTGATGTTGTTTGTTTTTCATCTAGGTACAAAAAAAATAACATATATTTAAAAAAAAAATTTTCAACAAAAAAAATGAGGATTGTTCATCTACAACTCGTCTGGATCGGCAGTCTATGATCATATCGACCCCCAATTTTCGCTCCACTGAAAACGATTTCGCTTGGCTGCCTTTTATCATTTTATAAAAAAAATCTTTGCCGTAAAGTATAGGTGTAATTTATTTTCGTTCAACTTTAAAAAATATTTTTAGATTATCGTATATGCACGTAAATACATCTTAGAAATGTCTTCCATGTTGGTCTGGGAGAAAAGGGAAAACGTAGAATGTACCAGCTGCGTCTCTTCCCGCGCAGATCGTAAAAGCCGATCGAGGGAATGGATACAATCTGAGGAATTATGTAAATAGGCGATGCGGCTGGCAACTCATCACTATTTTGATTCTATTTTTCACCTATACGCCCACAAACACGCTATACGTAGCCTTCGGGTATTATTGCCTTAGACTCTGTCGAATCCGTAAGGTATAAAGACGTAAAATATGTATGTGTATATAATGAATAATTTTAAATCATATCGTAACTACTTTGAACTTTTGAAGCCAACAAATAAATACAAAAATTGTATATAAGACGTAAATCTTTACAAAATACAAGTTTACCAATCTATATTTTTTATTTTGCGCGCCATCATAATTTTTCAGTGTTGCAACGCGATTTAAAAAAAAAAACGTCCCATTTTAAAGGGTAATTTTCCAGCTCGAGTGGTTGGTGTTGTTATTTTATCTTTATTACTTGTCTGTTTACACTTGTCATGTAAATCAGTGTAAATCTTATACAAATGACACATGTCTCTTATTATCATTGTCGGCGAATCGTCAAGAGGTTTTCTTGATAATTTAATCTCATTAATTATTATGCTCTTTAAAATCATGATGAATGTCAATGTTTTGATGTAATCAGTATGATTATAATCTGAAGTTTGGACAGATAAAGATATGCTATTCTTACGTATCACCCAAGCTCTTAGTACCAGGTTTTTGACGTAATAACGTGTTACATTACAAATCGATGAACGCCGGCTGCACGCATGAAAAAAATTCGTGTGCATGCGAGAGCGAGGAATAAGCGATAGAGAGGCACGAATGCAAGATCGGCCTAAGCGTTAGGCTTGTGACGCATCTATCTCTCGTCCACCGTTATCACGTAAAATCGACCGTAAACCGACTTTACAAACAACCAATTTTGAATTGACTATGTAGCTAGCTCCAAGTAAGCTTTCGCTACTTCACCGGGCGTTTGAGGCGAGGCAGAGTGCCCTCAACCTGTATAGGCAACATCACCAGTGACTTCTTCTTTTCTAGTCAAAATGACTATAATTTAAGCATGTTCTTATACAGTTTTTGACCAGTAGGTGGCCATAGTGTCTCCTTTTTGACCAGTCACTATAAGTGCCGGACCGGCCGACGGCTGTGTGCGCAAGGTTTGTAGAGGCAGCAAACTCGTATATATATATATTACTCGCCGGATTGGCTGCGATTACATGCATGCATGAAGGCCCGATCTGTGAAACAATGACAAAAGCCTTTGGAGAGCAGCAACTCTCATCTTTTGCATTTGGGGTGAATCACCATATGGGGCGAATGACCAGGAAGTTAAGTCAATATGAGACCATTCCCAATTAAAGAAAGAACTGCGTCAACAGTTAGCTGACATTAATAGCTGACAGAATGGGTATAATAGAGGGTGTACTAATTAGACATTGGACTCGGATGCATATTAATGAATCAGTTTCTCCCCTTAATAATTTTAGGATTTTATTAACCCTAAAATTATTGAAGGGGGAAAAATAATTATTGTATGTTTTTGAAGCTAAGAGTGAAATGTAAAATGTACTTTTTGTGAAATAAAGTTAATTATTAATTTTGATTATATTCATAGCAGTATGAAGGTGTGTTTGATTAAATGCATGCAAACAAACTAATAATAATAATAAACTTTAAACAAACAACAAAAATCTTCAATTTATTTCGCTGTAAATTCGCCAAAAAAAAAAGTCTTCGCGGAAGGCCTAGAAAGCGGTGGAAGGATTGTGTAGAGGAGGACCTGAAGAGACTCGGCAAGAAAACATCTTGGAGGATAGAGCGAAATGGAAGAGAATCGTAGAGGAGGCCAAGACCCACAAAGGGTTGTAGCGCCCAGGAAGTAAGTAAGTAAATTCGCCGTATCAATCAATTGAATTTCTTGTAGTTAAACATTATTTTATTGCGCAATATTCACTTACACGTTGTTAGTAATTTTCCCACTTTCATCTCAAAAATAGCCAATCGGATATTTCCAGAAAATAGGCGTCATTTCGATGCTGCGTAGAAACCAAGTTGTAACCGTGCTGTATGCATCCCACGTTTAGAAAATCAATACTGGCGTCAAACGCCCTAAGTCTAGCATTGGCAGCTAAAATATGTATATTGATGGATTGGCCAAGGTCCAAGGTTCTATTAATTTTTTTATCGTGATGACCTATTCCATTACATTTATGGCTCTAAAATGTATGTTCCAGATATACTAGTAAGCACCACTGACTAAAAATGTTGATAATAACACAAGTTTTGAACTTACTTTGGGGCTAGCTCAACCTGTATGATTGGCCCGTATATATTTACAATTTATTTTACCTCAGTGCAACGAAAGTAATTAGTTGCATGTATTTTGATAAGAAAATTACTAATCTAACGTCATTTAAAGAAAGAGTAAAGTAAGAGAGTATTATATCGTTATAATATAAACTTTATTTATATTCTAGAATTCAAAAACCTCGACAAAGAAAAAATTACTTATTTTTTGAATTATTCACTTTGTTTCCGTTAAGGCTTTTTTTATGCAGTTTTAAAAATATTTCGATTTTACTCTAAACCTCTTATTCAAATAAAAAAATAACAAAGGTATAATTTCTCATCTTTCTTCATTAAGAGCGCATAATCATAAAATTTTCTTGACTTACCTATTAGTTTATTAGTTAAGTATTATTACTTACAGTCATTGATAAAAAACACGTGACAAGGCGTGACTCATTAAGAAAATATCTAACTGAGTATTGTGTAAATACTAGTTACGATTCATTATATTACCTTGTGACTGCTAATCAACGGTGGTCTGGGAGAAAAATACAAATCGTAAAAGCCAATCGAGGCAATGAGTGAAAATCTGAAGAGTAATATTAGTGGGCAACTTATCACTATTTTGATTCCGTTTTTTACCACACCCCCACCAACATGCTAAAGTGGCTTTTGGGTCTTATACATCTAGGCTCTGTCTACCCCGCAAAAGGAAAAGACGTGATGGTATGTATGTCACTGCTAAGAAAGTGATAAAGCAACTAAAAATAAATAAAAAGAAAATTTTCACCTTACATAATTTTTCTGAGATTGATGCATACCCCCGGTGAGTGACTTTATATGTGTGACGTAACAAAGCTTATGACCTAGGGGTCATAAGAGGGGTAGGCCCCGACATTGTCACACTTTGATCCCTTCCCCTCCCCTTAACGTGTGACGTAATTTATGGATGGCCCCTGTCTTTTGTTATCTTCAATGCTATATAGTAATAAGAAGTGAGACTTAAAAATTTAGGCATCAGCAAAAGATTATTAATTACACCGCTAATCAATTAATATCACGATGAATTATACATTATACTAAATTAAAGCTGTAAAATCTCTTCAGATGAATGATCTCCTAATGATAACATTAATGTTGACGTGCTAAAGGAAATGAACGTACTGATTGTTATAGAATGTACGTCCTACAACTAAATTCATTGGCCAATTTTCACTGACGGCTGGGTTGGTTTCCGTTTTGCGAGTTTACTGCTCGCTTTCAAACATCAATCAAAAAATTTATTATCTGTTAAGTTGGTTTACGGACGATAATTTTACTTAATAACGGTGGAAGAGAGATAGATGCGTCACAAGCCGTAGGCTTAGGCTAACCGTGCGTCTATCGATTGTTCCGCGCTTTCGCTTTCACACGGAACGTGTAACGTGACACTTTTTCGTGTAACTTAAAATCATATTCATTAGGAACAAAATGGCAAGCTGAAAAGAACGCCAATTTCATAGTTAAAGACCTATTACATGCCTTTTTAAATTTTATGAATCTTGTTAGACAGCTTTATTTTCAATTAATTAAGTTGCATTTCATATTGTACAAGACATCGGCTATAACAATATTGTCACTGCACTGTAATTAAAATAGGTACAATATGAACCCTGTCGGGTTCGGGCATCGCAGAAATAAAGTTGGAACGGCAAGCGAGTTTTTGAAAATATTAATAATAGACTACCTAGCTTAATTAATAGTATAGTATTGCGCAAGTATTACTTACTAGTCCTAGTTATTATTATCATCATCATCATCAGGTCCTTTTTAGTCTCCACTACAGGACTACAGGAGCACGACCCTCTCTGTACTACTAGGGCCATACTTGGCCAGAGCAGCCAGAGGACTTGGCCTACACTCTCCACGCTGGCCAGACGGGTTGGAGAGGTGTCTTAGATGTTTATAAGCTTTGTTTAGCTTGTATTTCCTAAGTCGCCTTCTACGACATCCACGGGAAGACTTGGAGTGGTCCTATTCTACTCTGCCGGATACCACACGGCTATTTATATTAGTTATTATTATATTTTAAAGTAAAATTTGATTTATGTCATTTATTTTTTATTGATAATTCATTTATTTTTTATTGATAATTATTTATTTTTAATTTTATTATTTATTTATCATTAGTCTAAGTCATGTTTGTATGTCAATGGAGAAGGTTGACTATACCTACCTATCTATGTCTAGTTTTCGTCACTTTAATTCATTTATCATTTAAAAAATCGTCAATTTTATAATAAGTTTTATTTATTATCAACCCTATTGTAAATTTCACAAGATCACAGTGTAGTATTATTTCGTCGAATATTGACATTGTATGAATTGACAGCATGTTACGCGACAGTTGTCACTGTCATTTCATACAATATATACGATACTTGTCATTGTAACTGGGGTACTATTTTTTGAAAGTGTGACACTCGTCTTCGAGCGACTTTTGTATCGATAAATCGCTCATTTACGATCGGCATCATTTCAAAAATAGCACTCCAGAACTTCATTTATAAACGCAATGAATCTTCTTTAGCTATTCTTTTGGAGCCCAGTCGACCTATTTGCCTACTTGGTGTACAACGTTTTGATATTCACTTCAAAATACATTGCAGCTTTCGATTGACTATTTTTATTTATATTACAAAAACTTATGTATTTTGAAGTGACTATAAAAACGTTGTATCTAATTAATTAGTGTAAGTTAACGATGGATAATGGTGTGATGTATTTATTAATTTCTCAAAATGTAAAAGGCTATGATTTACCCAAGTTATTTAGTCGGATTCGCTGACTAGTTTTGATCTGTAACCAAGAATGAATTAATATCTCGTAAGTTTTATCAGTATTATGGAATGATACGTAACTAATTGACATTAAATACCTGGCGATAATATAAAGCACCAATTAAGAAAAATAATTACTACAAGTGAGAGATAGTTCTCACTCATTTAGAATGGGTGTTACCAACTCAAGAACTATCTCCACAATTGACGTGAAAGGCCATGGCCTCGCTTTTTGACTGATAATTGACTTATCACAATGGGTGCTTATCCATTTTCTAGAGATAGCAAAAAAACTACAGTTATTGTAGCAACAGCCTTGTCTCTTGAATGCGATTAAGAAAGGTAATATATATATTTAATGACAAAAAATTCTAAGTAACTAAAATCGTCTTATGACTTAAACAACACTAGTGTTTTATTCGCCTTGCTCGCTTCGCTCGTTACTTAAAACAACTCATGTTGTCATGATCAACTTAGCGCATTTAAATCATCATCATCATCTCAGCCGAAAGAAGCCCTCTGCTGGACATAGGCCTCGCTCAAGGATTTCCAATATGACCACTTGAATCATATTCTACTGTAATTCTATTCTAGAAAAAATAAAACAGCCCAGAGAGCGATTGCACGGCTTGTAATTTTTTTTAGTGTTTTTTGATAGGTTATTTATACAAAAGTCATAATCTCTAAGAGCAAAGCAGAAAAAGTAAGTCTTAATATAAATTCCGGGATCCTATAAAATCCAGGAATTGCTACAACCAGGAAATTGCTATGGAATGCACTTTTTAAATATAAGGTAGTTTCTAAAAAAATATCAGTTGAGAATCTCTTTCTTATTTTAAGATGATTAAAATACTTTTTCATTGTAAAGTATAGACGCGATGTAAATAAAAAAAAAGGATACTTATAGCTAATTCCAGGTAATAAACAATCGGGATAGGTAAGTATTTACTGACTATTATTGCTGACTAGTTTGTCTTGATATGTTTCATACTAATGTTGATAACTTTGAAATCCTAAAAGTTTTCTATGCATTTAGCAAACTACTTTCATATCGGTAGCCATAAAGTAAATATTAAGTTCATCAATGACGATATTGCGGTAAAAGAAATAATTGTCAACACCTTCACTATCTCTTTGGTAAGCATGCATTCAAATACATATCTGATATCTAATAATAATAGACAGTGTGGTTTTACTTTATTTTATTTTTTTGGTTCTTGATTCTATCGCAGCATCTGTTAGGTATAGTCAAATGTTTGTTTATACGCACAACGTCTGGACTGAGGAGCCACATAAAATGCGTGTAATTGTTAAATTCCTTCAATTCAAATTGAAGGAATTTAACAATTACACGCATACTTTATTTCTATACTAGAAATTTAAACACGTAACCTACTAAATGATATGTAAGTGGTTCATAAATTGGTCAACCACTTTCGCAGAAATTCTAGCTATTTCATCTAGATTGAGAAGCCACACGAAAAGAATTGTAGCTTCTTCAATATTAGTAGCACTGTCACCAAACTTTTAGTAGGTTTTAGATGACCAGACCATGTTGCACCTTCTTTCGTGCCCTCTGTGCCCCACCAGCTGCACCAAAGATGATCTGTACACTGCGTCCGAGAGTGGTGTCAGAGTCGCCACATACTGGAGAGACAAAATCTAATCATCATCATTTCGAGTAGGTGTCACTCGACCATGCACACCCTGGTGTCAGAGTTCTTCGGAACCGCCTCTCGGCCTCTGACGTGGTTCCTTTAACGACTACCAAATGGCAGCCGGGACCACCGACTTAACGTGCCTTCCGAAGCAAGGAATCATCTTTATTATCAGACAATCAGGTGATCCAAGCCTGCAATGTCCTAACCAAACTGGAAACAACTAAACAAAGTATGCTTCCGGTGGGAATCGAACCCACGACCCCCGGGTCAACAGGCAAACGCCTTAACCACTGGACCACGGAGGCTGTTACACAAAATCTAAACCCTAGAGCCATCGACACGAAAAGAAGAAGAAGTAGGTCTACAGAAAATCTACTATTCGAAAAAGTTTCAAATACTTTCAGAAAATTTAGACGTTCGATTGAGAGAGGAGCCACATTTACACTGACGATACTTTTGAAACGATTTACTACAAATTCCAGGATTCGACCTACAAAATTATCTCATCAGTACCAAATGGATGTTTTTTTCAAAAATTGGAAGTGGCTCTTTAATTCACATGGAATGTATAAAAGATCTAAGCGAACAGACAGCGGAAGCGACTTCATTTTATACTATGTAAAGATAATGGACCGTGTGAAATCTGCATTGTATAGGTGCGAAACCGGCTGCATTTGTGGCCTATAATTTGCGCTCATCATCATCATTTCGAGTAAGTGTCACGGTCAATCGACCATGCACACCCTGGTGTCAGAGGTCTTCGGAACCGCCTCTCGGCCTCTGACGTGTTCATTCAATTTGCGCTAACCCTGTAACATTGGATGAAAAACTATTTAACTTTTTACAACATGGTACGTTTGATGCTTGTCATCAAGTAATAATAATAAGTCTTCCTTATTAATCTCGTTAATTCATCCATAATAATCTGGAGTACTCAGTCCACATACCTAGTTTTTAAG
Source organism: Elegia similella (assembly GCA_947532085.1). NCBI lineage: Eukaryota > Metazoa > Arthropoda > Insecta > Lepidoptera > Pyralidae > Elegia > Elegia similella. Next base: position 1,377,990 of record OX383954.1, on the reverse strand, counting down.
ATAAACTAAAATTGTAAGTTGACGTCGATTGGAGAAAATGCGCTGTGCAGTTTGTTGCCGCTTCTTCTGCAGTCCGCTTTGGAAGCGGCATTAAACTTAGCAGCAATAAGAAAATTACTGACGTCAGCAATTCTCAGTTGAAAATATATGACAATTAATAAGTGTCCAAATGACCTATATTAAATAAACGTTTTTGAATTTTGAATTTGAATTTTGAAAGTATGACACTCGACTTCGAGCGATTTTTGTATGGAAAATTTGCTTGTTTACGAAAGGTGAAATTTCAAAAATAGCACTCCTGGCAGGATTACGTCCCTAGTACAAAAAACAGTATTGCGCATAGTGTATATTTCTTATTCTTTCTTTTCTTTGTCTCGGTATATGATGTATGTATAATAATATTTCTTTTAAATCCATGTAGGTACCTAGTAAATACATGACAGGTTGATACAGGAATTTTTCATCTTTATCTAACGCCACACTATCTTAAGTAAATAAGTCTCACAGCGAGAATTGCAATCATTTGCAGACACTTGACACAACACGTAGCAAAGTACGATATAAACGATAACTAAGTACATAAATTCAACACGATATCAACATTTCACATAGAAAACGCAGGAAACAAATGTATAAACAACAAAATGTTTTATGTTTACTACACGGATCACTTCTTGAAACCGATCGCGTAAAAAACGGTCTATGTCGATAATGATTAATTACTGACTACGATTAAATAAAACTCACATTTCCATAGCAAAATAAGTCTTAAAATGTTTACATTGTTACGTCCGTGACATTACCTACGTCTCGGATGTAAACGGTTAACCTAATTATTTTAGTGAAATGCGTAGCTAATGAGCAGAACAAAAGGTTCGAGGCTATTGAAAATGGTCGCCTTATGTGACTCTTTACACAAGGATTAATTTGTCGTGCGATTTCGCATTGACTCATGCAAAATCGGATCTTTCGTCTCTTTTCCTCTGGATGAATTATCGAATGCGCTGGCCTATCGAATTTCTGTTCTGTGCCGTACGTCAGTTGCCTGAGAATCAGTATATAATTTTAACTTGCGGCGTGCAGACGTATATCAAGCGTTGTTACAATCGTTGCGGTGTATTTTTGTAACTCATTTGTTAAAAAATATACATTTTCAGTTGACAATACAGTGAAAATTTGAATAAAATGGCCAAGGTAATATATGTTATTGCTAAGACTAAAATTCTGTATGGTGCAAGAAGGAAATTATTTTTTTTCTGCTTCGTGTAATATCGTGCCACTGTATGACGTATTGTAATGTAACAGATAACTATGAATTAATTGGTTTTGTCGTTTGAGAAAAAGTGATTTTACACTGTAACAACATTATTGTGGACGTATCTTTTATTACCCGGTTTAATAAATCAATTTCATCGGTCTTTTACAGTGAACATATGTTTTATTTTCCTTAATAATATAATAGGATATATAACAAATATTTACGTGATGAATCATTAAATCACAACGGTGTAGGTACATAAAATCACAACAATAAATATTACTCATAATTTTATGCATGCGTAGTTTAAAAAAGACTTGCAAGGTTACCATTGCATGTTAATCTCAGTTTATTTTAAGCAACGTGAACCCAAACTGGAACACGTTTATGACAAAAATAATAATTTTGTACTTAGTCTTTTAGATATTTTTACCTGAGATACTTTCTCTTTCTTTAAGAACAGCATTCTCTCTCTCTCTCTAATTATCGACATCGAGCGACACAACAACATCACCCCATTGTAATCGCATCACCTGATATTTCGTATCGTAAGTCGGAAACAAAAACAGCATTTGCCAAAAAAATGTTTGGCAATATTTATTTATATTAAAATAGGGAAAATTGTCTTTGATAACGGGCAACATTACGACCTTACTGTCTGAAATCAATAGTTTCTGAAAAAAAATACTGTCAGTTCAATTTTCACCTGTAATAAATTGATGTCGGTTCCGATTTCTAATATTTTTTGTGATTTTAATGTCTTTTTCAATTAAAAATCTATTGTTGCAAGTTCGCAATAGTTATCAAAGGTTTGTGGATATGAATCGGAACAGTTATTTGGTAAGTTTCCGCTAATAATAATTAGTTAATTGCTAATTTGTGATGAAAGTTCTCCGCAATGTTTCGCTTGTATTTAAAGTTAAATTATCTTCATAAAGTGCTCAAATTGATAATTTATTTATCATTTCTATGTGTAAAGCATGATTTGTTCTATATATAAATAGAATATTATCGCTCTGTAATATATCTTTGCACATTATATCGGGGAAAATGATGTCAGGTCGGAAATAGATGACGTTTATTTGTTTTGGTTTTTTCCATGCTGTAAACCGTGTGACGGGAAAATATCGTTTAGTTGTTTAAGTACTATTATCTGGCCTATATTTTTTTTTTACTAAATGATGGATTAGGCATTTGTCTCCCATCTCACCTGATGGTAAGTGACGATGAAGACGAGGATGTTACATGCCTATCCAAGAGATACCCATTTATTCTACTTTTGAATGTCCCCGGACTGTACTTGTCTTGTCTTGTATATTTCTATCTAGCTTATTTATATTTAAAGGTACTCTTATTAAATTAAGAAATTAAATATGGTGAAAAAATTGGGATCCCTTTTGTTAGCTTAATGTATTTATTCCTAAAATGGTTTGGCACAATGAATTTGGCATACTTTTTTTGGCATAATAATACTTGGGCATAATTGATTTTTAGCAGCATATGTACTTTGGAATAATTATATTTAGGTCTAATATATTTATGCATACTTATAATTTGCACAATGTTTTGAGGCATAGTGTACAGTCGCATAATAGTGTATTTTTACTAAAGTTTAATAGGTATGAAGTAATGAAAAATTTGGAAATTTAAGTTTTTTAATGAGTTTCACGCAAATTTTATATAGCATATGTATAAATAACAATTCGGTCGGTAACATATTCTATTTTAAGTGTAAATTATTAGCAATCGCTTTTAAAAAAATCATTTTCGAACTAAATTCATATTGTTTCTTAAAAAAAAAACATCCACAAGAAAACGAAACGCCATTAAAATCGAGCTGCTACCAGAAAAGTAGGTTAGGTTAAGTTAGAACTGTGACACCACCAGAAAACGAAACACCATTAATAACGAGCTGCTAGCAGAAAAGTAGGTTAGGTTAAGTTAGAACTGTGACGCCACCACAAAACGAAACGCCAATAAAATGAGCTGCTACCAGAAAAGTAGGTTAGGTTAAGTTAGAACTGTGACGCCACCACAAAACGAAACGCCAATAAAATGAGCTGCTACCAGAAAAGTAGGTTAGGTTAAGTTAGAACTGTGAACCCACTAGAAACTAAACGCCATTAAAAACGAGCTGCTTCCAGAAAATAAGGTAAAGTTAAGTTAGAACTATGACCACATCAGAAAACGAAACGCTATTAAAATTGAGCTGCTACCAGAAAAGTAGATTAGGTTAAGTTAGAACTGTTAACCCACTAGAAAATAAACACCATTAAAAACGAGCTGCTATCAGAAAATTAGGTTAGGTTAAGTTAGAACTGTGAACCCACCGGAAAACGAAACGCTATTAAAAACGAGCTTCTACCAGAAAAGTAGGTTAGGTTAGGTTTGAACTGCGACCCCAGCAGAGTTACTTATTCTGCGTAAGATGATTATGACTATGTTCATTATTATTTGATACTATTATGCCTTTTTTATGCATAAAAATGTTATGCTGAAATATGATTATGCTAATTTTATTTATGATTAAGACAATTATGCTACATTTGTTATGGATTAAAAAATTATGCATAATTATCATTAGTCAAATTTACCATATGCCAATATATTTTATGGTTATTATTTTTATGCAAATGGATAGTGAACCGAAAAAATTACATGCGGGTGGGACTTGAACCAGCGACCAAGGTCTATGTACCTACGCTCTACCAATTGAGCTACCACATTTTTTCGCCATATTTTATTCTTAATTTAATAAGAGTATATCAACATAGCATTGTAAATGCAAAATAAAACACAAAAGTTACAAAAATATATTTAAAGATATAAAAATGCATCTTTCTGAAATATCAGCCAGCTGTTTAGGTATCTGACGTAACTTCGCATTATATGATCATCATCATCAGGTTTTTTTAGTCTCCACTGCAGGAGCATGATCTCTGTACTACCGGAGCCATACTTGGCCAGAGCAGACAGAGGATTTGGCCTACACTCTCCTCGCTGGCCAGATGTGTTGGAGAGGTCTCATTGATGTTTTAGCTTTTTATAGCTTGTATCCTAAGTTGTCTCTTGCGACAGCCATTGGAAGACTAGGAGTGGTCTTATTCTATTCTGCCGGAAACCACACGGCTACACTAGGCACACCATTGCTGAGGATGGTTACTTCATATGTACTTCCAGGGTATGGACCCTCTTGCGCATGGAACCACAAACAGCTCTTGATGCAATCAGCCCATCTAACTGGTGGTTTTCCTCTGCCACTTTTCATAGGTATTTTCGGTCCGAGCTGCAGTTGTCTCTATCGCACTCTGTAGAGGTTGTTTGAGTACAGCACAACAGCATTAGACTTTACAAATATTCTCTCAAGCTTAGTGTTTCCTCTCATCATCATCATATCGAGTAGGTGTCACGGTCAATTGACCATGCACACCCTGGTGTCAGAGTTCTTTGTAACCGCCTCTCGGCCTTTGACGTGCATCCTTTAATGACTACCAGATGGCAGCCGGGACCAACGGCTTAACGTGCCTTCTGAAGCACGGAATCATCTTTATTATCAGACAATTACGTGAAGCCTGCAATGTCCTAACCAAACTGGAAACAACTAAGCAAAGTATACTCCCCGTGGGAATCGAACCACATCCTCCGGGTCAACAGGCAAACGCCATAACCACTGGACCACAGAGGCAGTGTTTCCTCTTAAAGCGGAACAAGTGGTATCTAGACTAGACATGGAAATTTCCTTCCCAATGTCATGTGCAAACAAAATTACTGCAATCAAAACAATTACATTCCATCTTTGTTAATTAACCGTGCAATTTATTCCAATCAAACACTATTGGTGTCTTGTTCCTCTTAATTCCTTCAAGCGTAGCATCATGTTTTTTAGCTGTTTATGTCCCACATCACCACAGATCCGTGTGGTTTCCGGCAGAGTAGAATAGGACCACTCCAAGTCTTCCCATGGATGTCGTAAGAGGCGACTTAGGAAATACAAGCCAAACAAAGCTTATAAACATCAATGAGACCTCTCCAACCCGTCTGGCCAGCGAGGAGAGTGTAGGCCAAATTCTGCTCTGGCCAAGTATGGCTCCGGTACAGAGAGGGTCATGCTCCTGCAGTGGAGACTAATAAGACCTGATGATGATGTCCCACGGACAGGCAAAAGCCTACCCTATTTCCTTCCACTTTTCTCGATTCTGCATAGTTCATATCAAATGCTCTTACTCTATCTGACCACCTTGCTTGTTATTGGCATCATATAGATACAGCATATAAATTTACCCTCAATATACCCTACCCTAACTTTTCCTATGGGACCAATGCTGCGAATTAAAAAAACGATATTTCCATACGTGTTTATGCCCAGGAAATTTGTGTGGAAATGTGGTCTTTTTTCACATTGTTCTCAAAGAAAAAGTTGTTCATATTGATTGATGGGCTGAGACACCCTTTTAAGGAAAGGTTGTTGATAGGTATGGGTCATCTATAATTCTATACTATATATTTATATATAATATTAAAAAGCTGAAGAGTTCGTATGTTAAAACGCGCTAATCTCAGAAACTAGGTACTGGTTCAAATTGGATAATTCTTTTTGTGTTGGATAGTCCATTTATTGAGGAAGGCTTTAGGCTATAAAACATATCGCTGCGACCAATAGGAGCGAAGCATTCATAAAAAATGTTTTGAAAACGGGGAAAAATGTACATCTATACTGATTAATCATAATAACAGAAATTGCCGCCGACGAAATCGCGAGCAACAGCTAGTAATATTATAAATGTGAACTCTGTCTGTGTGTCACCTTTTCACGCTTCAACCATTTAACCAACTTGGATAAAATTTGGTATGGAGGTTGTTTGAGGCCTGGTTTGACGTAAAAAAGTGCCTGAATAGGCCTATTTTCTGAATAAATCTTTTAATCTTTTGGGAAAGGACATACCCCATAGGGTTTGGGAAAGGACATATCCTTTCCCAAAAGATTCAAAGATTCATCCCAGTAAATTATACCGTTCCTGAGGGAAAGCCGCGGGCAATAGCTAGTATTATATACACGCGTTTAGCCAACAAATGCCGACAGTTTCAACTTATTTAGAGCACCATCTATGTGCAACGGTCAAGGAAGTCGCGGCACGGCCGACCGACGTTCAATCACCCAGAAATCTGTTTAAAATATGTCATAATTGTTCCAGAAACTTCAAACCTGCGGTACTGAGGAGGAGATGCGTGAGGTTGCAGCCCGGATCTGCCGGAACTACCTCCATGGCGCCTGGAAGACGGTGCAGCCTTCAGAACTGGACTTCAGGAAAATGAGGTACGTCTAGATTTTTCAATCTGAACGATTTCTCAAAATACCAAGTTACCAAAATGCCAGATTCCCAATAAGCCAAGTTCCCAAAATACCTACTGGATTTATACCAACTCGTGCAAAATTCACATAAAAAGAACAAAACAAAAAATAACGTCTTATAACAAAACGATAGCGACGTTGTCAAATGGATTAATAGCCTTCCATGCACCCTCTAAGATTTCATCATTTGCTGCATGTCTACATGAAACCATTCGGAAATAATACTAATAAATAATATAACAAAAAATTATTTTTAAATGTCGGAGCATAGAATTCTCGAAAATCATATCATAACTAACTTAAATTAATATCTCTCTGATATCTTCCACATGCATTCATTAAAACTGCCTTTCTTTCTTTTGCTGGCCAGAAATTTGTTCCTCCATATTCAATTCAATTCAAAGCATTTATACATAAAAGGGTCCTTCAAAAGGCGTGTTTACAGGTATCTTAACAGTCGGCAACGCATCAGCACCTCCTCTGGTGTTGCTGATGTCTATGGCCGACGGTGACCACTTTCCATCAGGTGGGTCGTCTGCTCGTTTGCCGTCAAATATACATAAAAAAACTAAAGAATGTATGTGTGTTCGGATATGAACATGTCGCTAAATCTATTTTGCTTATTGCTAACAAGCATGTAAATTATTTTGTTCAATAATTGACAAAAGGAATAAAAGCATTTCAAATGAGGGCAGCTCTAGACATAAAAAAAATATGTTTTTCTTTAAACCAATCTACCTAGGTTAATTATGTAGTACAATTATAATAGGCATACTAAATACTCACAGATTAACGTTTATATCGTGTGATAAAAGTAATTAGTTGTCAAATTGATGTTGTAAACCAATTTGTTGATTGATAATTAATGTCGTAACCGGTATTATCTGGGTTTAACCAGATTAAGATCATTACTGTTTTATCTGAAGGTAATGGCTTCATTCAATTAAAAAAGCAAGGCTTGTAACATGTTGATTTTAGGTACTAAAAAAACATAATCGACCGATAAATTCCTCGTTTTTCCTTTGGTTCGTTTTTTTGTGCGATTGTCTTTTGTTTTCATTTTTTTTATGATATATGACGGCAATTGAGCAAGCGAGTCACCTGATGGTAAGCGATCACCGCTGCCCATGGACAACTGCAACACCAGGGTGTGACAGGAGAGTTGCCGGTCTTTCTAGGAGTTATGGGGTGGGAATGGGGAAAATGAATTTTGCCGATAGCGTAGCTCTACCAAAACTAAAACAACTTACCCATTTTTGCAATAAAATGAGGTACTTTTTTGTTGATTAAAACTGCTGTAGCTCGCGAAGTTTTTTACTTATACTCAACGTCTTTACGTGCTATGTTTGATAATATAAATATCGCAAAAAACGTAAATAAACACATTCGACCTCGGATTACGCGAAACCTGTTTGGAATGGTATAATTTTATAAGAGACAGCGGTTTTTAGACCAAATCAAGTGTAATTTGTTCTGTTTAGACAATATTTGGAACAGTAGAATATATAGGGACACATCACACAGATTCAGCTAGCCCCACAGTAAGTTGTGAATTTGTGTCGTGGGATACTACCTCAACGATACTTTATTTTATAATAGACTAGAAGCGCGCCCCGTCTTTGCACGGGTAGATATATATATCTAATTCTATAGCCTATGTTCATCAGGGTCAAATCTGCCGTACTGGGCCGATTGGGCTTCGAAGCCTATTCAATACAAACAAACTATACAATTTTACCTTTCATAATATTAGTGTAGATGTATGATGTTATGTTTAGTGACCCGGACCGCGGCTTCGCACGGGTGCCATGTACATATAACATATAACCTTCCTCTTAAATTAATATATCTATTTTAAAAAATCCGCATCAAAATTAATTGCGTAGTTTTAAAGATAAAGCATACATAGGGACAGACAGCGGGAAGCGACTTTGCTTTATACTACTATCTAATTAAGTTACTTTTATAGTTAAACATCCAAGACCTGGGCCACTCTGGTAAAGATCGTTTTTCATCATGACCGGGCCGGGGTTCGAACCCTGCGATTCACAGGCACTTGTGATACTACTGAGACACAGAGGTTGTCAAATATACTAATAGGGACGCAGTTAGGTCTCTGTTATTCTTTATTAAAAGTCCTTTTGGAACATACCTTTCTCATTACGTCAATTTTGCAAAGTACTGTGACATTTTTCTCGTTTTGCCGTACCACGGTTAGCTAACAGATTCATATAATGTCAAATTATATTATTTTTTACACGCTTTTTATTTACTTCACCTTTAACATTGTACATCCAAAGTTTAACATGATATCGTTTTGTCTCATTATTAATTTTGTCTATACGGTAACAGATTAGTAAAATAAAAAACCTTTAAGAAGTTATGAGCCAACAAACTTTAGCTTTTCTTACTAATTTTAACACAACTTTGGGCGTAAATAAGTAATAAAAGAAGTAGAATATATTGAAAACAAAGACCGTACCGACAAAGTTCAATTATCGAAGATTTCAATTAACTTTATTTATAATTGATTTGTGCAGTAGTTTTTTAATAAAAGCCCATTTTCCAAAGGACGTTTTGCATTTTTTCACGCGCTCGGCAGTGTTTGTGTGCGTGCGACTCGGCGTATGCGTGTAGATATAGCGTCTAACTGCTCATCCATATTTCTGTGTGCTCATACTATCTCTGTCGGACACAATGCTAGGTAATCATCATCATTTCGAGTAGGTGACACGGTCAATCGACCATGCACACGCTGGTGTCAGAGTTCTTCGGAACCGCCTCTCGGCCTCTGACGTGGTTCCTTTAACGACTACCAGATGGCAGCCGGGACCACCGGCTTAACGTGCCTTCCGAAGCACGGAATCATCTTTATTATCAGACAATCAGGTGATTCAAGCCTGCAATGCCCTAACCAAACTGGAAACAACTAAACAAAGTATGCTTCCGGTGGGAATCGAACCTACGACCCCCGGGTCAACAGGCAAACGCCTTAACCACTGGACCACGGAGGCTGTTAATGCTAGGTGAAGCAACGTGCTCTTTGGCCGCGCCCGCCAGTGAGTTCGAGCTCGCGACTTGTTCGACCTTAAGGACAAACACCACTTTTGGCATATTCCTATAACTTGCGCCACAAACAAGCAACAAAAGTGTCCAAACGCAAAAACATTATCAAAGGTTGTCAATTTGTTTTCGCGAGTTTCCTTGTATTTTTACAATAACATTATTTCTGAAGTAAATTGCGTTTTAGTAAAAACTTATTCTTTTGCAAGTAATACATTAGTTTTCTTAGTATTATTTCTAAAAAAATGGATACGATTCAACCTATTTTTGTATTTGTTATAAAAAGTGTCCCGGTCACGTGATGTTTACGTTTTTTGTGATTATTTATTACGTGACTTATAAACCGACGAACGCCGGCTGCACGCACGAAAATATGTCACGTTCTGCATGTACATCCTTACTTCCTTACTAATATTATAAATGCGAAAGTGAGTTTGTTTGTTACGCTTTCACGCCGTAATTACTGAACCGATCATCATGAAATTTTGCATACAAGTTCTCTGGAGTACGGAGAAGAAAGGCTACCATTTATCCTGGGAAAAAGTACTATTCCCGAGGGATCGGGAACATTGACGCGGGCGGAGCCGCGGGCGAAGGCTAGTTATAAATATTTTTTAGTTTTATCATTCTCTTATTTCAGAAATTACAGGGTGGGAGGACACACATCTTATCACTTTGGAACTCTCGCGCAAAAAATATATTAGAAACTTCAATATCATTTTTGAAGACCTATCCATTGATACAGCATAAGAATGGATTTGTGAAAAAAAAATTGAGTTTCAGTTATAAGTATGGGGAACCCCCAAAATTTGTTCGTTTTTCTATTTTTGTGTGAAAATCTTAACTTCCTCGTTTCTGTAGCGCCTCCGCAATGTTTGCTCAGGCCCAAACTGACGGTATTCATGCCATCTTTCGAAAGAAAGTAGCGTCCTTGGTAAGGAGGGTGCGAGGGAGTGACAACGGCATCATGAAAATGTTAGCTGAGGATGTACACGCACCTCTACTGAGACACTTCGTCCGGACGATGACGGAAAGACAAGATTGTCGTCTGGAAGTACGGTCTCATCCGCACGGAGTGCCTCGTAGATATATGATTTATTAATGGTCACCTATTTTTATTTTTACTTTTACTTAAATCATATTTGTAATATAATGGATCTAGTTGTCCGGAAATAAAGAAAATTTTGAATTTGAATTTGAATTTAATGCGGTTCACAGAATACATCTACTTACCAAGTTTCAACGGTTCTTATAGTTCTTATAGTTTAGGAAAAAAGTGGCTGTGGCACACGAACGGACAGACAGACATGACGAATCCAGAAGGGTTCCGTATTTTGCCATTTAGCTACGGAACCCTAAAAAACTGATCGAGGAAATGAGCACAAATCAGGGATCATGTTTGTAGGTGTAGCCGTGTGGTATCCGGCAGAGTAGAATAGGACCACTCCAAGTCTTACCGTGGATGTCGTAGAAGGCGACTTGGGAAATACAAGCTAAACAAAGCTTATAAACATCTGTGAAACCTCTCCAACCCGTCTGGCCAGCGTGGAGAGTGTAGGCCATGTCATCTGACTGCTCTGGCCAAGTATGGCTCTAGTAGTACAGAGAGGGTCGTGCTCCTCTAGCGGAGACTAAAAAAGACCTGATGATGATGATGGCTATCCTAACCCATTTTTAGGGTTCCGTACCTCAAAAGGAAAAAACGGAACCCTTATAGAATCACTCGGTTGTCCGTCTGTCTGTCAGTCTGTCAATACCTTTTTCTCAGGAACGCGTAGAGGTATCAAGCTGAAATTCATATCAAATACTCAGGTCTGCTGTCTGTTGCAGTTGTGAAAAAATCAAGCTTCTGAGCCAACGCAATCAAAAGATACAGCGTTATGTCGCAATTTTTCGTGTTTTTTCGACATTCGCAAGGGAATCAAAACCTACAGGGTACTTCCCGTGACCTCAGAATCTTGAAATTTGGTACGAAGCAACGTCTTATAGCACAGATATAGGAAAAATTGCAAAAAGTATACATTTTTAATAACATCATATAATAAAAATATTTTTAATAATTTTTCGGCACTTGCAAGGGAATCAAAACCTACAGGGTACTTCCCGTGAACTCAGAATCTTGAAATTTAGTACGAAGCAACGTCACAAAAATTGCGAAAAGCATAAATTTTGAGTTACATCATATAAAAAAATATTTTTAATATTTTCAAACTTATTATATACTAGCTTTCGCCCCCGGCTCCGCCCGCGTTAATTTCGATCACTCGGGAATAGTACTTTTTCCCGGGATAAAAGGTAGCTCCGTACTCCAGAGAACTTGTACGCAAAATTTCATGATGATCGTTCAGTAGTTATGGCGTGAAAGCGTAACAAACAAACAAACTCACTTTCGCATTTATAATATTAGTAAGGATAATGTACGGGACCCTTAGTGCGCGAGTCCGACTCGCGCTTGGCCGGTTTTTATTTTGATTCCGTTTCCCACGTGCACTTACCAACACGCTTACAAGAAACGTGAGATTTTGCTTGTTTTTGCTCGATATTGATAACGGTAACAGGTAGACGCTTGAAATATTCACAGAATTTACCTAATACATACAAAAATTCGACATTCCCATACAAACTGGCGAACGGGGGCCTCTTTGAGACTTTTATCATATCTGTTGTTGTCGCACGCTCGATCGCTAACATAACGTGTTCCACAAAAATATGTAAATTGAAATTGTATATAACATGACATCAGAAAAAAAAAGAAAAGATAAAAATATTAAATATCATACAAAGCCCTTCAGGCAAGTAGGCGACCGATACTGTTGAAAAGAGTTTCTTTCGGCGTCTTCTTCTCTGCAGTGGTCGGTTCCGAAACGCTAGTAGTTTGTAGCTTTTGAACAATAATTAATAATTTGAATATAAAATGTGAATTGACGTGAAAAAGTGCCTGAAAAGGCCTATTTTCTGACAAAAAAAAAAAACTGGCTAGGCGTCAGAACTCTTTTGAAATGCCGATATTTTTTTAGTTCCCAGCATTGGTCTCTTAGGAAAGTTGTTCATATTGATGGTCTGAGTTGCCCCTTTAAGTAATATTTCAAGCGTCTACCTGTAGCCATTATCAATATCGAGCAACAACAACCAAAAAAATCACGTTTGTTGTATGGGAGCCCTCTCCCCCCCCCCCCCCCCCCCTCCCTTAAATATCTATTTTATTTTAATTAAATTATTTATTTTTAAAGTGATTATATTACTAAATATTCTGTGAACTTCCATGCTGGTCTGGGAGAAAAGAATAAACGTAGAATGTGCCAGCTGCTTCTCTTCCCGCGCAGACCGTAGAAGCCGGTCAAGGGGATGGGTGAAAATCTAAAGAATCATGACAATATTTTAATGCGATGCGGCTAGCAACCCGTCACTATTTTGATTACTTTTTCCACCTTTACGCTCACCAACACGCTAAACGTGGCCTTTCGGTCTTATGACTTTAGGCTCTGTTCACCCAGTAAGGGATAAAAACGTGATAATATGTATAGTACCTGGGCGACCGAGCTTCGCTTGGTTAATACTATTTATGGTAATATGGTGGTGTATAGGTGATTATCTATATTTATGAGAAATATATATTATTATCTCAAACATTAACAATTTTTTAAAACTTGTCTGAAAAAATAAAAAAAAATATATAAACTTGATATATTAACTTGCGCGATGAGCTGGATAAATTTAAGAATGATTGGAAGGAAATAACGCAGGACCGGACTGAATGGAAGAAGTGGAGGGAGGCCTTTGCCCAGCAGTGGGACATGATGGCTCGAAATAATAAATAATATAAACTTGAGCATATAAAAAAAAGTAGGTCACCGAGCGGGATTCGAACCCGTATAACTTTCTTGGCGTCCGCGTCTTTTTCCGCTGGACCAGACGGACAGTGGCCGGCAGGACGAAATTAGCGACCATATTCTGCGTGGAAACAAATACGCATGAAAACTCTAAAACACGCGTTTTCCCAAACATAAGGCTAATCTAGATCGATTGTTAACCCCCGAAAACCCCCATATCCTCCTCAGTCCTGACGTCCCATATAGGGGACAATTTTTCCAGTGGCTCTAACTAACGGTTTCTAGTCGAAACTTACATTTGATTGTTACAATTGATTAAATATAGATGGCGCTAAACTAAAAACCGAAGACTTTTGTTATTGTTGGTGATATTGAAAAGTTTTGACATTTCAAAGTTCCGCGATCGCAGAAAATAGAAATTATGGCTAACCGAGATAAGTTTTTATTGAATTTAAAATATAATAATATATACTACGTTAAAAATACATGCTTTTTGTATTGTTTACATTATTTGCCGTAAACTTAGGTAATTTTTTCATTACTTTATGTGATAATTTGTCAGTGGTGGTATCTATAATGTGTATGTCCCGTATAGGGGACATTCGGTTCCAAGCTTCATTTTTTGTATGTAATAATGTATTTTTTAGAATATTTGTTGAGTCAAATTATTTTATTTTACAGTTTTGTCTAGCCGAGAAATTGATATAATTTTGGAGTTTAATGATGTAGACCCTATAATTGATGGTATGTCGGACGATGACGACCCCTTTAATATTCCCTTTTACGAAGATATCCATTTAGACAATAGAAATAGTTTAGATATATATTGAAGTAATGATAACATACCATTATCCACTTTAGCTAGCCTGCTGCTGCTGCAGCAGCAGCAGGCTAGCTAAAGTGGCAACAGACTTCTAGCGCCTCACAGATGATTTCTCGTCGAGTTTATTAGAAGCACCATCTCTTTCAGGAGTTTATGCCCACCCATAGACACTCCAGTTGAAAGGTTATAGACACCGTTTGAATTTGTTTTGTTATTGTTATTTAATTTTTAAATATATCCCAGAAGATATATTTGAAGTATTCAATGCGTTTTCTAATTAAATTTATTTGATTAAAACTGGCAAATCCCTAGATACACAAGAAATGAAATTCATATTTTCTTCGGGTTATGTATAACGATGAGTTATTCGTCTGCCTAGATATTAGACGTACTGGTACAAAAAACTAAAATTCCAGTGATAGTAAATGACTAGAGATCAAAATTAGAGCAAATATAAAACTTGTAAATGATCTGGAATTAGATGCAGTTGCAATGAGAAAAACAAGTTCTGGAAAATACAAACCCTTATTGAGACTGTAACTGTTTACAAAATGTAAGGTCTCAAGATATCAGCTTTGATGCTGCCTTTTTGGGGGCAAATATAAATGAGACAATTTGCCAAGGGAAAACCAAATCCTTATGGCTTGAATTTTTTTATTTGCCCTACCCCAGGTGGTATTCCTGTGGATTTTTTCTTTTACGAAGCAAAAGGGGATACTGTTCTACCACCAGGTGAAACAGAAGGTTAATTTGAACCTTATCACTCTTATTATAAAACGAGGACTAACTTTAGTACCTAACTTAAACCATTATCCGACCAAAATAAGACTACACTATCACTCTGACGTTTGGTCAACTATAATTGTCAACTTGATTTGGTCGGATAATGGTTTAAGCCAAGTACTAAAGTTAGTCCTCGTTTTATAATAAGACTGTATATCTATAATTTCTATGGCAGCTCATATGCCAATGATGCTTGAGACCATTGGTGCTTTTCTCTGCTTGCAAAAGTAAGAAAGCCTGGCTATACTGCTGGACTTGCATATTCAAAAAATATTGGACACGTATTTTTTCTTTTGTCAAATAAACAATAAATAATAAGGATAAAGCGCGTCAAAGTTCAGGAGTGGGGGCTCGTGACGTCAAAGTTTGCCAAAAATTGTAGCAAACTATGACGTCACACGGAACTTTAAAGGGCTATATCTTTATCATTTTTTGTTTAATCGACAAAAGAAAAAATACGTGTCCAATATTTTTTGAATATCTAACTGACGGACTAATTATATTTTTTTAGGAAACTACCCTATTGTAGTAAAAAGAAGACACGAAGTTTGTGGTTGTGTCGTGGTCGCTCGCCTTGCTGCGTCGTCTATGATCAAGCCAGAGGATTTGTGGGAATTGCCAGAGGATCAGTCGAATCAACGAAATGAATTACACCATAATTTCGTTGATAATTTCGTTGATATTAGCCGTGTGGTATCCGGCAGAGTAGAATAGGACCACTCCAAGTCTTCCCGTGGATGTCGTAGAAGGCGACTTAGGAAATACAGGCTAAACAAAGCTTATAAACATCTAAGACACCTCTCCAACCCGTCTGGCCAGCGTGGAGAGTGTAGGCCAAGTCCTCTGGCTGCTCTGGCCAAGTATGGCCCTAGTAGTACAGAGAGGGTCGTGCTCCTGTAGTGGAGACTAAAAAAGGACCCGATGATGATTCGTTGATAACACGTTGAAAAATATGAAGTGCTAAAAGGCGTAGAAAGCCAAATACCGAAAAGCAAATCTATATATATAAAAGGAGAAGCTGACTGACTGACATATCAATGCAGGGCCTAAACTATAAGAGTTAGAAACTCGAAATTTTGCACAGGGGTTCCTTTTGTAACGTAGGGGAGCACTAAGAAAGGATTTTTGGAAATTCATCCCCTAAGGGGGTAAAACGGGGGTGCAAAGTTAGTATGAAACTTTGCCGTTTTTAAAGTTATTCAAATAAAAATTCAGCATGAAGGTTTTTTACTACAAGGCATGAAACATGAGTAAAATACTTTTGTTCAAAATTCATCCCTTAAGGGGTTTAACGGGGATTCAAAGTTAGTATGAAACTTTGCTATTTTTGAAGTTATTCGACTGAAATTCAGCATGAAGGGCTTTTTACTGAAAGGCATGAAACGTGAGTAAAATATTTTTTTCTAAATTCACCCCATAGGGGGATAAACGGGGGCGCAAAGTTACTATGAAACTTTGCCGTTTTTCAAATTATTGGAATGAAATTCAGCATAAAGATACTATATTGAAAGACATGAAACACGAATAAAATATTTTTCTCAAAATCATCCCTTAAGGTGGTAAAATGGGGATGCAAAGTTAGTATGAAACTTTCCGGTTTTGAAGTTATTCGATTGAAATTCAATATTAAGGTGTTTCATTGGAAGTCATAAACCAAATCCATACTCATATTATAAATGCGAAAGTAACTCAGTCTGTCTTCTTTTCACGCTTCAACCATTGAACCAATTTAGATGAAATTTGGTATGGAGGTAGTTTGAGGCCCGGAGAAGGATATAGGGTACCTTTCATTCCGGGAAATTCTACTGTTCCTGAGGGATCCATACTAACGCGGGTGGAGCCGCGAGCAAAAAGCAAACCTGACTTATATATCAACGCACTGCCGAAACTGAACCAAAATTTGGTACAGGGATTTTTCTATGATGTGAATAAACACTTAAGAAAGTATTTTTAGAAATTCAACCACTAAGAGGGTGAAATTTATATGGAAATTTCTCATTTCTGGACTTAGAAATATGAAAGTAGGTATATAAGTTCTCGATTAAAATTAAAAAAGAACTAGGTATGTAGGTGAACTAGACAAAATTCCCCCCTAAAAAGGTAAAGTAGGGGAAGAGGTAAAATAGGAGGTAAAGTTTGCATGGAAATTTTCTCATTTCCAGACTTAGAAGTATAAAAATAGATAAATAAGTTCTCGATTACAATTAAAAAGATCTGCGTAGGTAAAATGTACAAAATTCCTCCCTGAAGGGGTAAAATAGGGGGTAAAATTAGAATGGATATTTTCTAATTTCTAGACTTAGAAGTATAAAAATAGGTATATAAGTTCTCGATTACAATCAAAAAAGATCTCTGTTGGTAAAATGGACAAAATTGCCCCCTGAAGAGGTAAAATAGGAGGTAAAATTTTGTATGGAAATTTTCTCATTTCCAGACAAGGTTACAATTAAAAAAAGGTCTGTGTTGGTGATATGGACAAAAAGGAAGGGGGTAAAGTTTGTATGGAAATTCTCATTTCTAGAATTAGAAGTATTAAATATAGGTAGATAAGTTCACAGTTACAATTAAAAACCGGCCAAGTACGAGTCGGGTTCGCGCACGAAGGGTTCCGTACCGTTATCTATAAAAACGGCAAAAAAATCATGTCTGTTGTATGGGAGCCCCCCTTTAATATTAATATAATTTTTATTTAATTAATTATTTTTAAAGTGAATGTATAACTAAATATCCTGTGAATATTTCAAGCGCCTATCTGTTGCCGTTATCAATATCGAGCAAAAAAAACAAAAAAATCACGTTTGTTGTATGGAAGCCCCCTTCAATATTTATTTGATCCTAATTTTAAGTATTTATTTCAGTATTTGTTATAGCGGCAATAGAAATACATCATCTGTGAAAATATCAACTGTCTAACTATCACGGTTCATGAGATACAGCCTGGTGACAGACGGACAGACAAACAGACAGACAGACAGATAGACAGACAGACGGACAGCGAAGCGAAATTAATAGGGTCCCGTTTTTACTCTGTGGGTACCCTTCTCTGGGGGTAACAAGATCTGTGTAGGTAAAACGGGTAAAATTCTTTCCTTAAAGGGTAAAATAGGGGGGTAAATTTTTATGGAAATTTTCTCATTTCTAGACTTAGATGTATAAAAAAGGTATGTAAGTTTTCGATTACAATTAAAAAGATCTGGGTAGGTGAAATGTATAAAATTCCCCCATAAAGGAGTAAAATATGGGGGTAAAGTTGATATGTTTTTTTTTTTTCATTTCTAGACTTAGAAGTATAAAAAACCGGCCAAGTGCGAGTCGGACTCGCGCACGAAGTTCCGTACCGTTATCTATAAAAACGGCAAACAAATCATGTCTGTTGTAAAGGGGGGCTTTTAATATTAATTTATTTTTATTTATTTTTAAAGTGAATAAATAAATAAATATTCTGTGAATATTTCAAACGTTTACCTGTTACCGTTATCAATATCGAGCAAAAACAAGCAAAAAATACACGTTTGTTATATGGGAGCCCCCTTAAATATTTATTTTATTCTATTTTTTGTATTTTTTGTTATAGCGGCAACAGAAATACATCATCTGTGAAAATTTCAACTGTCTAGCTATCACCGTCCATGAGATACAGCCTGGTGACAGACGGACAGACAAACAGACAGACAGACAGACAGACGGACAGCGGAGCGAAATTAATAGGGTCCCGTTTTTACCCTTTGGGTACGGAACCCTAAAAAGGGTATATAAGTTCATGATTACAATTAAAAAAGATCTATGTAGGTGATCCCTGTTTGTCTTTCTGTCGTTTTTTCACGCTTCAACTATTGAACAGATATTTGGTATGGAGGTAGTTTGAGGCCCGTGGAAGGATATAGGTTACTTTTAATTCGGGGAAATTCTACTGATCCCGAGGGATACATAAACGCGGGCGAAGCCGCGGGTAACAGCTAGTATGAAAATAAAAATGTACATACTATTATCGTATTTAGGGTTCCGTACTTCAAAAGGAAAAAACGGAACCCTTATAGGATCACTCGGTTGTCCGTCTGTCTGTCAAGACCCTTTTTCTTAGGAACGCGTTGAAGTATCAAGCTGAAATTCATATTAAGACGAGGCCTCAAATATTTGGTACCATCGCTCGGCAAAGGACTAATCAAGTGCGCGCAAGGGATAGCGCTTGGCGGTTTAGCCCGTGAATTATGAGATAGGAGATAGTCTCGAGTCGCTCAAAGAAAAAAACGTAAGCGCCAAATTCGTTATTTCTATTTTATATATAATCAGACCGGTTAATTGTATTTTCATATTTACATTTCGATGAATTACTAATAACCTATCTTTTAGTCTAAAAATCATTATTTCATTCGTCGCATTTGAGCTACAATAACAAAAACTCTGCGAACGAAGACCATTTTTCAAAAAATATTTCTATCGAGAAAATTTTATCAAAACGTGTTTTCATCTTCAATTTTTGGAGATGAAATAGTCAAAAATCATATTACTTAGATTTGAAACTCCTAATTTAAGTATTTTGCGAGATAAATAAGGTTCAGAACGACCTTATTTACAGTGGTATCGCCTTAAATACTCAGGTCTGCTGTCCCTTGCAGTTGTGAAAAATCAAACTTCTAAGCCAATGCAATCAAAAGATACGAAAAAACACTACTAAAACTGGTTATGTCGCAAATTTTCGTGTTTTTTCGACAGTTGCAAGGAATCAAAACCTACAGGGTACTTCCCGTAAACTCAGCCATGAAATTTGGTACAAAGCGACGTCTTATAGCACAGATTAAAGAGAAAACATCCTCGTCATCGTCACTTACCATCAGGTGAGATGGGAGACAAATGCCTAATCCTACATTTAGTAAAAAGTAAAAAAAATTGCGAAAATTTGCGGCATAAAAATTAAAAATATTTTTATTATATGATGTAACTAAAAATTTTAGTTACATCATATAATAAAAATATTTTTAATTTTTATGCCGCAAATTTTCGACATTAGCCTACAGGGTACTTCCCGTTAACTCAAAATCTTGAAATTTGGTACGAAGCTACGACATACAGCACAGATAAAGGAAAAATTGCGAAAAGCATACATTTTAGTTATATCATATAATGAGAATATTTTTTAACTTATTATGGATAACGGTACGGAACCCTTAGTGCGCGAGTCGATTTTTTATATAATTATACTCATTAAATTAGTTACTTTCATAGTGTTATGTCTTGACTAACTCCGTGGCGCAGCGGTCAACACGCCAGCCTGCGACACGGAGTGACCAGGTTCGATCCCCGGCCAGGTCAAGATGGAAAATGATCTTTTTCAGATTGGCCTGGGTCTTGGATGTTTATCTATATATGTATTTTTTATAAAAAAATATAGTATCGTTGAGTTAGTATCCCATAACACAAGTCTCGAACTTACCTTGGGGCTAGCTCAATCTTTGTGATGTGTCCGTATACATAAAAAAAAAAATGAGATTTTACTATGGGGTAACGCTGCGAAAGTAAACACCATATTTGTCCAGCAGAAACGCGTTATCAGATCTATATATAGCCTTGGTGCTAAAGAATCTCTTAGAGAATTGTAGAAAGATATAAATATTTTAACATTATTGTTTGTGCGCTATACTCTTGATTTATATAAGAATAATAGTGATATTTATGAAAGAAACACGAGAATCCTTACTTCCTTACTAATATTATAAATGCCAAAGTGAGTTTGTTTGTTTGATTATTTGTTTGTTTGTTACGCTTTCACGCCGTAACTACTGAACCGATCATCATAAAATTTTGCATACAAGTTCTCTGGAGTACGGAGAAGGACATAGGCTACCTTTTATCCCGGGAAAAAGTACTATTCCCGAGGGATCGACATTGACGCGGGCGAAGCTATAGCACAGAATAATTACTATAGTCAGCTTTTGACCACAACGGATGTAACTCCATTTAAATACGGAAACAAATAATAACAATAAAATCGGCTAAGTGCGTAGTACTTATTCTGTGCTATAGTCTATGAGCTATAGAACAGAATAAGTACTATAGTCGGCTATCAAATCCGCACTTGAATGCACTTCATTCACTATTATATTGTTCATTGCGCATTATTAATTATATCGTATAACGTTAACTTTTATCACCAATACAATCCGGTTGATGTAGGGCGAAGGAAAATTACCAGCGATAGTGCCGAGATAAAAAGCGGTTATTGATTAGTATTGAACGGAGGATCGTTTTAATAACACAGGGTTATTTGAGAATAGTGTTGCCGATCGATAGGCCACCATCGATAGTCTATCGATACTGCGGCAATAGTGGGAATATCGATAGGACTATCGATAGTGCAAAATGTGGATTTGCAATAGTATCGACAGTATTAATGCCTCTAACAACTTTACTATCGATATTATCGATACCATCGATAGGTTATAGGACTATCGGTAGTTGTTTATTTTTCGATAGTATTGATTAAAGTGAAAAAGTAATATAACAAGAGAATCTCGTTAACCCCTAATTTTATATTGCTATTTAACCTTAATCGATATTATCGAAAAATAAACAACTATCGATAGTCCAAACCTATCGATAATATCGATAGTTATGTTTTTAGATGCGAAAATAGTATCGATACTATCGATAGCATAGCGACTATCAAGGATTAATATTATCGATACTATTGCAAATCATCAATAGTATTACCACAATTTGACCTATCGATACTGTCGATATTATCAAAGATTCAAGATTCAAAGATTTATTCAGAAAATAGGCCTTTACAGGCACTTTTTCACGTCAATTCACATTTTAAATAATACTTATTATATTATATTCAAATTATTAATTATTGTTCAAAAGCTACAAACTACTAGCGTTTCGGAACCGACCACTGCAGAGAAGAGAAGCCGAAAGAAACTCTTTTCAACAGTATTGGTCGCCTACTTGTCGATAGTCCTATCGATATCCTAACTGATTTTCGAGGTCAACTATCGATAGTGGAACAATCGATAGTTCGGCAACATTATTTGAGAAACAATAATAACCTCATTAATACTAACGTGAGATAATAATAAATAAATATATATATACGGACAAATCACACAGATTGAGCTAGCCCCAAAGTAAGTTCGAGACTTATGTTATGGGATACTATCATCATCAGGTCCTTTTTAGTCTCCACTACAGGAGCACGACTCTCTCTGTACTAATAGAGCCATACTTGGCCAGAGCAGCCAGAGGACTTGGCCTACACTCTCCACGCTGGCCAGACTGGTTGGAGAGGTTTCACAGATGTTTATAAGCTTTGTTTAGCTTGTATTTCCTAAGTCGCCTTCTACGACATCCACGGGAAGACTTGGAGTGGTCCTATTCTACTCTGCCGCGGCGATACTAACTCAACGATACTATATTTTATAACAAATACATATATAGATAAACATTCAAGACCCAGGCCAATCTGAACAAGATCATTTTCCATCTTGATCTTTTTGGGGATCGAACCCGGGGCCCTCGTGTCGCAGACTGGCGTGTTAACCACTGAGCGACGGAGCTGCCAACTGTCAAAAATATTAACGTATATTATACCACCTCGTACAGAAATATTGGCCCAACTTTAGGCCTGTTAAAAGCAGTAGGCTGTGGCAGTTAGTTCCATTAATGGGCAGGTTTTTAAAAAAAAAAACTTTTCAAAATAGTTACTACGTCTGATAGATTTACCGTATTTTTTCTTTTGCCAATCAAACAAAAATTTATAAAGATACTAGCTTCCGCCCGCGTCAATGTCGATCCCTCGGGAACAGTACTTTTTCCCGGGATAAAAGGTAGCCTATGTCCTTCTCCGTATTCCAGAGAACTTGTATGAAAAATTTTATGATGATCGGTTTAGTAGTTAGGGCGTAAAAGCGAAACAAACAAACTCACTTTCGCATTTATAATATTAGTAAGGGTAGCTCTTTAAAGTTCCGCGTGACGACACTGACCGGTACACTTAAGCGGCCTGTTGCGTCATGAGCCCCCACTCCTGAACTTTGATGCGCTTTATCTTTATCATCTTTTGTTTGATTGAAAAAAGAAATAATACGTATCAAATATTTTTCGATAATCTATGAGACAGACTAATTATTTTAAATAGTATATTTAAAATAAAAACCGGCCAAGTGCGAGTCGGACTCGCGCACTAAGGGTTCCGTACCGTTATCTATAAAAACGGCAATAAAATCACGTTTGTTGTATGGGAGCCCCTTAAATATTTATTCTATTCTATTTTTTAGTATTTGTCGTTATAGCGGCAACAGAGTCATCTGTGAAAATTGCAACTGTCTAACTATCACGGTTCATGAGATACAGCCTGGTGACAGACGGACAGACAGACAGACAGACAGCGGAGCGATATTAATAGGGTCCCGTTTTTACCATTTTGGGTACGGAACCCTAAAAAAAAAGCCATTGCCACTAAAGGCACCTTATTTTCGCAATATTATTTTGAATATATGAGATGAAAAACATATTTTTTTTGTTAACAGCGGTGGTCTATCCAACTTTCTATACTACGTGGGCTTGCCAGACAAAATCACCAAGTTTGAAGCTAGCGGCCACTTCGATTCCGCCGATCACGACAAGAAGATGCTGCAGAGAGTGACCTCTTTCAACATGGACGAGCCTAGAAAGGTAATACATAAAATCTATATCTATACTAATATTATAAAGCTGAAGAGTATGTTTGTTTCTTTATTTGTTTGTTTGAACGCGCTAATCTCAGGAACTACTGGTTCAAATTGGAAATCACACTGATTGAGCTAGCCCCAAAGTAAGTTCGAGACTTGTTATGGGATACTAACTCAACGATTCTATATTTTATAACAAGTACATATATAGATAAACATCCAAGACCCAGGCCAATCTGAAAAAGACCATTTTCCAGCTTGACCTGACCGGAGATCCGTTGATATTCTCGTTATGACAAGATTCTCGTTACGTCAAGTTCCCAAATGACATGATTCTTCATATGAACTTTATATTGTCATATAGTCAGTAAACTAAAGGAAAAGAATTTAAGATAAATCGCAGTATTTATGTCCTTCAAAACTTTTTATGATTTTTTTTATTCTGTCCTCATAACTTCTAGTCCTTTGTCATGTTTCTACAATTGTTGTCTTGTGCAAATAATCTATATACTTTTATATATTATCCTTACATTTTATATATTTAATGAAAAAAATATTGTCTTAAAAATCTTTTGTTCGTAAAAGCTAAAACAGAAAGTGACGTTGCGATTTCGTTTTTTTTTTATTAAAGCAGTTCTTTGACATATTCTTTTAAATATTTGCAATTTTGCCATTATTGATTGATTGATACATTTATATTGATTGCAGATCCTTCTAAGAATATACGGTCAAGTGCACGGCGAGCGTGCAATGGACGCAATCGTCACAGAGTCCGTTATATTTACACTCTTATCAGAAAGGCGGCTGGGGCCGAAACTATATGGCGTGTTTTCTGGGGGCAGGATTGAAGAATATATTCCTGTAAGTATACATTATTCGTAGTAGCAATACAAATAAAGATGCCTTTAGCCGCTACACCACACATGAAAAGAAGAATTCTATCGTAACATTAAAAAGAGTCCAGCACTTGAAATATCAATTCATCCCTGTGGCATATTAAAATGCTCTCCGGGTCTCAAAGACATGTATGTCATAATCCGAATCCTGACAGGTTAAATCCAGCGAAAAGAGTATTTCATTCATTCATTTGTAAATATTTCATTTATTCATGAAAATCGCTAACTAAAATAAATGTTTAACGTTGATGTTTAATTCCAGGCACGCTCCCTTTACAACAGGGAACTATCCGAGCCGGCGATATCCATGAAAATAGCGGAGAAAATGGCCGCCATTCACTCTATGAACGTGCCTCTGTCGAAGGAGTCCAGCTGGCTTTGGAAGACCACTGGCAAGTGGTGGAAGACGACCAAGGAGGAGAGGTGGCCGAAAATTGTCGCTAAGGTAAGTTATTATTAAATTAAAAAATAAAATATGTTGAAAAAATTTCAAGCGGGCGGGATTTGAACCTGCGACCTTAAGTCTATGTACGACTTACGCTCTTCCAACTAAGCTACCGCCTGTTCTAACCTCGGCGCCGAAATACTCACATATCCCATTCCCCTTATACGTATGAGGGCTTACGTCACCTAATCGAATTACGTCAAATACCTCACTTGTAAAAGTCGGGTAGTTGTGTATAATACGTATAAGGGAAAACATTTACGCGCCCCTTGGCAATCGCATGACGTGATGGTAAACGCTATGACGCTTATGCCGTCACGCCAGAATTTGGACATCTCACATCTGCCGAGTCCCAGAATGGCAAACTTTTTGACGTGATAACGTCTTATCGTCTCTCATTCTCGATGAACGTCGGCTGCACGCACGAAAGTGTCACGTTCCGCGTGTAAGCGAGAGCGCGGAACAAGTGATTCACGGCTTGTGAGGCATCTATCTCTCTCTCCTTTTTCTTTCTTATCATACATACATAGTATCACGTCCTTTTTCCTTGCGAGGTAGACAGAGCCTAGGTCTATAAGACCTTATGGCCACATTTAGCATGTTGGAGGGCGTGTAGACGGAAAACGGAATCAAATAGTGATGGGTTTCTAGCCGCATCGCCTATTGACATTTCTGCGCGGGAAGAGAAGCAGCTGGCACATTCTACGTTTTTTCTTTTCTCCCAGTCCAGCATGAAACCGGTATCACGTAAAATTATCAACCGTAAACTGACTATACAGACAACCAATTTTTTTATACTGATCCGCTCGAACGTAAC
Source organism: Elegia similella (assembly GCA_947532085.1). Classification (NCBI taxonomy): domain Eukaryota; kingdom Metazoa; phylum Arthropoda; class Insecta; order Lepidoptera; family Pyralidae; genus Elegia; species Elegia similella. The sequence goes on along the minus strand of OX383954.1, from coordinate 1,352,056 downwards.
ACTATAAATGTCTCTAAAACGTTGTTTCTCTCTAAATAAAATGTCCTTGATACGAATGTACCACATATGTAATATTAGTTATATTTTTTTGTTAGTCGTTTGGTTTCCGGCAAGTAGAATAGGACCACTCCAAGTCTTCCCATGGATGTCGTTAGAGGCGACTTAGGAAATACAAGCTAAAAAAGCTCATAAACATCAATTAGACCTCTTCAACCTGTCTGGCTAGCGAGGAGAGTGTATCCAAATCCTCTGTCTGCTCTGGCCAAGTATAGCTCCGGTAGTACAGAGAGGGTCATGCTCCTGCAGTGGAGACTAAAAAGATCTGATGATGATGATATTATTTTGTCTGCTTTTTCATTAAACTACGTTTTCAAATGTCTAAAACCAAATGCATCTATTTCTTTCAGAATAAAGAGGAGGAACGCATACTTAAAGTCCTGAAATCGATAGACTTCGACAAAGAGTTGGAATGGTTGAAGAAATTCACGGCCAGCGTGGAATCGCCCATTGTTTTCTGCCACAACGATATGCAGGAAGGTGCGTACTGCCATGAGCATATTTGCCATATATTCCATTGAATTAGAAAAACTATTAGTGCTATTAGAAAAATTGCGCTCAAAAACACCACGCAAAGTAGCTCAATGCGGGCGGGGCTTAAAAGTATAAACAATATTCCTTCATAAGTATAAAATATCCAATATTCTTTCGCGCGAAGAATAGCAAGAAAAAAAATGAAAATCGGAAAAAAAAATTGGCTTCCCATGTCGCTGATCAGCTGGACGAATTTATATGGAAAGTCAATTGTTTTTTCGTTTTTTACCTTTTTTCTTGCAATTATGTATTCCATTAAGGATTCTGATTCTACGATTTCAATATGGTTCAGAGGTTCAAAATCAAGCGGTATATGTATTTGTTATATAAATAGAGTATCGTTGAGTTAGTAAAGAATACAAGTCTCGAACTTAGTTTGTGGCTAGCTCAATCTGTGTGTGATTTTCCCGTATATATTTATTTATTTATTTACAGGTAATATACTAATCCTAGAAGATTCTCTCCAAGCAACAGAAGACGAAGAGTTCACCACTTCATACTCAACCAAATCAGACAAAGAGAACAATCATACGAGCAATTTCGAAGCTCTAGCTTTTGACGACACCAACACCTCAGACGATAGAGTTAGCTACACCTCAGACAACGGAGAGCCAAGACTGGTTTTAATAGATTTCGAATACTGCGCATACAATTACAGGGGTTTCGACATAGCTAATCACTTCCAAGAGTGGATATACGAGTACACGAACCCGGAATACCCATATTACTTTGAGAATCCGGAAAATTCGCCTACGTTGGAACAGAAGGTTGGTGTTTTGTTACATTTGTGTTTGATATGTTAATGAAAGATCATTTTATGATAACAAATTGAAAATGATTGCTAATAATGTGTATTAGAAGGATGATGGACAAGGAAGTGTTATAAATAAATTACAGAAAGGTCTCAAAAATTTAAACGTTACGCATAAATAAAAGAACTATAAGGGTTTGTTTACTACTGAATCCTAAAAAGGGCAAAAAAAAATAAAGGAAATTAAATGGAGTATTTTCATTCAAATCTGAACAAATTCATGGACATTTGGACTTGAACGATCCATTGATAAACACACTTAACTTTTGACAATTGGCTTTTTTTGCTACGCAACGTAATACGGGAAAGGGCACGCAGCTTCGAGTTGCACTTTACGCATTTCTACTGAATGAACTAGCAGTAAAATCATTGAATTATGACGAGAAATTTTGTGATCGCATTAAAAATATAAAGCGATATTACGCGCATTCGTATTCCCGCTACGTCGTACCAATTACTGTATTAACTGTGCGAGAATGAGGCATTTAGACAGACTACAGAAACAGGAGAAGAAGGCGCTGCGTTTTTATGAATATAGTTACCGTCCATGGGCCACAGTAACGAACAAAGGAACGAGTCTCAAGATTAAACCTTTTTTCGCACAGTTTAAATAGTAAACTTGGTTAGGTAATATCCAATTGTATAAATAATTCTCATTATGACAACTTTCAAAAAGCTGGCAAAATGAGACTCAGATTACATGCTATAACTGCAGACCCTAATGATAGTATGTGACATCTAAATTCTTTTTAACTACGTTGTAATGCGCGTTTCCAAGGGGTTGTCGATATGCGCGTAAAATGCTTTATTATACAAAAATGACATTATTTTTGAGAAAATACTTATATAACAATGGACAAAATCAATTTTCCTTTTTAATTCATCTGTTCAATATTATTTTCTTGAAGTCAAATTTTCTCGTCGCCACATTCATCATGTTTTTGAAGTTGCAGCAGTTGACACGGAACTGAACCCTATTCCGTTCGAGATGAGGTTCGTAATTCATCCATCATCGGTACATTGCTATAACCTCTTTTAAATGACATTACAATGTGTTATGTTTGATGTTTTATAGTGTTCTTTCATGTAAAAGCAATATGTATTTTTTTAGGGTTCCGTACCCAAAAAGTAAAAACGGGACCCTATTAATATCGCTCTGCTGTCAGTCTGTCTGTCGTGTCTGTCTGTCACCAGGCTGTATCTCATGAACCGTGATAGTTAGACAGTTGAAATTTTCACAGATGATGTATTTCTGTTGTCGCTTTAACAACAAATACCCATACAACAAACGTGATTTTTTTTGCTTGTTTTTGCTCGATATTGATAACGGCAACAGGAAGACGTTTAAAGTTTACACAGAATATTGAGATATATATATATTCACTTTAAAAATAAATAATTAAATAAAAATTAAATTAATATTTAAGGGGGGCTCCCATACAACAGACATGATTTTTTGCCGTTTTTATAGATAACGGTACGGAACCCTTCGTGCGCGAGTCCGACTCGCACTTGGCCGGTTTTCTAATAAACATATTTATTTGATTTCTCACCTATTTTTATAGGATAACTTACGACTAAATATAATAATTATATTTAATGCGCGAGTAGAATAGCGTAAAAACATTGAACGTATGTTATATATAGCTATGTGCTATAAAGATAGCATTTACTTTTTTACTGTTGTATTTTTTTTTTATTTATATCATTTAAAAGAGGTAGAGGTAATATTAAAAGCTTACATAACAACAACGGAAAGCAATAAATATTTATTGTTTATGGCAACATTAGACTTTAATTATTGATGAAATCTCATATTCTCGGCCATTTTTTTATGTGGCTTATGTCATAATATTTTTGGTAAAATCTTCCATTTAGTCATATTTTATACGGTAGTCTAGTTTAATTTTCCCATAAATAGTTTTGTGAACATTTTATTTTAAACTCTGTACATTATTTTTATTTTTTTATGCTATAATGCATAGTTATATAGAATTATTTTATATGTTGTCATAAGCAAGTGTTTTTTTTTTAATAAGAAAAGGTCTCGAGTACCATAGACTGCCAATACGCAGCTTGTGTTTGTTATGCTTGGTTTTTAGCCCCAGCGACCATAGACCGTTGACCACGGCCAGCCACGGGAATTTGTCATGTCCAAAGATGGCGGGCTAAGCTGCGCGCAAGAAAAAAGTATTATGGAAATGACAGTTCATGATTTTGATTTTTTTACTATTGTTTGGTTTGTCAGATTTTGTAGAAAACAAGAATGTCTTTATTCCAAATTCAAATTTCTTTATACAGCTACAGCTTAATTTTCAATTGCTTTTTATGTTAATAAATCAGCGTATATCCTGCGACGGATTGCTGATGCTGCTCATTTAATATAAATATTTTCAATATCTGTATTTGATTTATATCGCAAAATTTTACTAACCAAACAATTTTTGCGTAAAAGTTTTCGTCAAACATTTTTGTTTTACTTTTCTTCAAATAGTAAGCGTTTTTTTATTACTTCTAATTTTTTAAATGTCAAACAATGTTTGACGAAATAAATACGCAAAGAAAATATTTTAAATTACTTTAGTGACAAATAATAGAAGTCATTAAATTATTTTCTAACACTTACCAGCTTAGGTATGAAAAATACACACTTAAATGTGTGAAAATGAAAACGAAATAAACAGATAGGTAGGCTTTTGAAAAAAATATAATCTTATATTTAATTGCATATTTTTAAATTTTCTCATCTAAATTAATTCTGTTTTTCCTTCTAATCCATGCCGAGGGTTGTGTTTAGTAAACACCATAACTTTCTTGGCACTGTAGAAATTACAGCTAGACTAATATAACAAGTAATTTGTAAAACAAATCATCATATCATACATACAACGTGATTTTGAACCTCCTAGCTTTATTGAAATCTCAGAATTAGAATCCCTAATAAAATATAGAACTGAAAGAAAAAAAAGCTGAAAATCGAAAAAAAAATTAGGGTTTCCCATACAAAGTCGCCGATCAGCTGTACGAATTTCTATGGAAAGTCAATTTTTTTTCTTCGGTTTTTACCTTTTTTTCTTGCAATTCTGTATTCCATTAGGGGTTCTGATTCCCAGATTTCAATATAGCTAGGGGGTTCAAAATCACGCTGTATAATAAAAGAGTAAAATAATGTGTCTGTACATTGAAGCTATGTACAAAAAATATTTATAGGGCGACGGAGATATACTAATAGAGTAAGAATTTCAAAAATATGTCTGTTTGTTTTTCTGTTTTTTTACGCTAATCTCTGGAAATACTCGATGGATTCGAATGAAACTTAAACGGTCCAGTTGAATTATAAAAAATATAACAATTACAAATTATAATAAATAGCCGGAGATATAAAGTCCACGCGAACGAAGTCGCGGGCATCAGTATTTATTCACTAATTATTTGAACAAGGATTCCTCACGTTGTAATTCTTCACGAAAAGAAATCATTTTTTTTTTTTTCTATTTTTATTCACAAATTATTTCTTGGTTCATTGATTATTATTGATACAATATCTAAAATCTGTAGTTTATTATCCATTATTTACATCATAAAAATTTGTCAGCAAAACATATATTATTCAAGATTTTATTCCCTATAACTTGCCAGCAAGAAAATACCTATCTTGTTTATTTTTTTTCTTAACAAAATCCGTTGCCTTCTAGGAAATCTTCTTAAAACAATACCTGAAGCACTACCACTCTAACTTGGACAAGGAGCCCCCGACGATAGATGACATCAACCAGCTGTTCACCGAGGTGGAGGCCTATGAGCTGGCCAGCAACCTGCTCTGGTGTCTCTGGACCACTAACTCTAGCACGAGCAAGATCCCATTTGGATACTGGGTGAGTCCTCTAATGTCCAACTCGACAAAATGAGACATGTCTCAATATGACAACTCGAGAAATTAGATTAAGTATAAAAATTCAATATTGCACCTCTACCACGCAAAGATCAAAAATGAAAAATGGTGGCTGACTTAGTTTTCAACTTGGATCTTCTTTCTTGTTTCAGGAATACGCCATTTCCCGATACGAACAGTACATGCGGCTAAAACAAGAAATAATCAAGAAGGACAAACTAGGCCTGCCGCAGAAAAGGAAAATCTGCGAGGTCGACATCTGAGAGGAGTTCGCCGCGCTCTCAGTGGAAACACAGCCTTAGAGTAGGTAGATTTTATTGTTTTGGACCTTATGGTCTGAGACTTAAAGATCGAAATTTAATGGCATGTCATCTGCCGTAATATTGTTGCGTTATTTACTGAGATTTAAGGGGCAAATTTGAACGGCAAAATATCTGCCATTAAGCCCTATCTCAATTAATACGTTTCAAAATCGCATGGCATTACATTTGCCTCTCAAAGACGATAGAAAGAGACAAGTGTAACTCAAAAATACAAGTATTTTCACTGTGATGCCTTAAAACACATTGTAAATTTATATTGTGGCATCTCTTTTTACGCACTATCTAAGGAAACAGACTGTATGCTTTCGTAAACACTTTAAAGCGACTCTGGCTCGATTTAATGGAAAATAAAGAGTCATAGCTTTATTAAATTTTGAAAAAAATTGCAAGACAAATTTTACAGCAAAAATAATTTCAAGAAGGATGCTACTTTTGCAAACATTTTCTACCAGCAGTGTGGGAGTACTATTAGTAACTTTAAAAACTGAAACCACGCCAGATAAAAAATTTGCAAAACGCATTTAAGGAAGAAATTTATAGTTTTGTTCAACCAGTTTAAAGGAATCCTTAGTAAAAATCGTCTATACTCGTCCAAAATGACTGTCCGAAATCAAGTGATACGTTCTTTATGGGGAAGACAGAGCTATACGTTGTAACACCATACGCCGTGTTTGCGAAAACGAGCTTAACTTGCGTAATAAGGGACCGATCGAGGTTCTCAACTTAGCTATATTTTACATTATATCGAGTCGTAGTCTATATAATCTCAATTGACAATGTTGGGGTTCTTGAAAAAGTTCATAAGGTTTAATAAAATTAAAACACAGACACAGTGCAAGCAAACAAAATCGTATTCTCAATTAAATATATCAATTTGTATGAGAGGACGAAGTATTGTTGGCAAACACGTTTTTTCTCATTACGTCCATTTTGTAAGTTTTCAAAATGGACGAAATGAGAAAAATGCTGATACTGTTTAAAATAATTGTTAAACCTTATTACGCATGAGTAAATATTCCGTACAGAGTAAAAGAAATAAATTAATTAAGACCCAAGTGTCTAAAGGCAGCTAAAAATCCCTTAGGGCTGTAAAAAGAATAATAATTTTCGAGTTATGCCATAAGTCAAATTTTAAAGTCTGTCGACTTCTGAGTGAAGCGATTGAGAGTACTTTGCCCGAAGTATAGGTATTATGTTAGTCTCAAGATGACATTATCCTTCTCATTTTACTCTATGAGGAAACAATACCAATGTTTTCATTCCCATGGAACTTAAAAAAAAATTTGTGAGGAACTGAGAATTAAAATAACTTTTTAGTCCCTCGGGAATAAAAACTAAACTGCGCTTTGTTTTTGAATAGATGAGATGAAAAGATATTTCCATTTCAACGCGCATATTTTGTATTTATCAAGATTATCAACCTGAATTTATTGCAATAAGCAAATAAAAAGTCTCAAGCACGAGTACATAACACAATCCAAAAACTGTCTCCTAGAAACATCGTATTTTTTTTAAATTGCTTTTTGGAACCCTTCTGTTTTATTATTAAACTAGCGGCGTCGGCTTCGCACCGGTAAATATAGGTATTTATTTTTATAGCCTATGTCTATCAAGGATACAATAAGATTCTAATGGAGAAAGATTTTTTCAAATCGTTTCAGTAATTTGGAACCTATTCAATGCAACAAAACAATCAAATCTTTTCTCTTTTATTAGTGTAGATACAGATTTTTATCTCTATAAGTGATATTTACTCATGCAATTTGTAAATATTCTCAGTGATATAAAGATGTTTTTTAATTTATCATGTACAATAATATTAAGATGTAAAAATCGCTTGTATATTAACATTTATTATAAAATTTTCCAATGCACAATATCGACGAATGTTGATAAATCTTTGATATAACTATTAAAAAAAAGAATGTGAATATATTATGAAAAAAATTTTGGACTTGTTAGCCAAATCAGGCCTGTCTCACTCCCCGTGGCGGTATAGAAAACATATCTACGCGTGGCGACACCTTCGAAGGTGAAACCCGAACAAATCCGGTAGGAATTACGCGTTTGGTCACATGTTTACCGACTTCAACGAATTATGAATCGTATGTTCAGGGCTATAAGTATAAAATTGGCTTGCTGTAGATATGTAAAATAAAAGGTGCCGAGTTCTGGCGCGAGCTAAATTACACCGTATCGCTAACTACATTGAGTTGATATTTCTTTGAATACCTTTGCAAAGTGCGGCTTCCGTACGTAAATACATTATTCTGTGGCTAAATTAAGAAATATAACACATGTATCGAAATAGGGATGGCAACGCAAAACTAATTGTAGATGTCGCTGTGTACAATTGTTCTTAACAAAAATATGAATATCTTTATTTCTACACTTCTATTCAAGCAATCATCATCATCAGTAGGTGACACGGTCAATCGACCATGCACACCCTGGTGTCAGAGTTCTTCGGAACCGCCTCTCGGCCTCTGACGTGGTTCCTTTAACGACTACCAGATGGCAGCCGGGACCAACGACTTAACGTGCCTTCCGAAGCACGGCATCATCTTTATTATCAGACAATCAGTGAAAAAAAAAGCTTAAAATCGAAATAAAATTAGGCTTCCCATACAAAATCGCCGATCTGGGCAAATTTCTCATCATCATCATCAGGTCCTTTTTAGTCTCCACTACAGGAGCATGACCCTCTCTGTACTACTAGAGCCACACTTGGCCAGAGCAGCCAGAGGACTTGGCCTACACTCTCCACGCTGGCCAGACGGGTTGGAGAGGTCTCTTAGATGTTTATAAGCTTTGTTTAGCTTGTATTTCTTAAAGGGCAAATTTCTACGGAAGGTAATTTTTTTTACCTTTTTTTTCTTGCAATTCTGTATTCCATTAGGGATTCTGATTCCAGGATTTCAGTATACATAGTTCAGAGGTTCAAAATCACGCGTTATTAGATAGTTAGGTATATAATCGTAATCAACACCACTTGATCTGCCATCCCTAGTTGATCAATCACTAACGAGGGAACAAATAATCCAACATAAAACCCCTTTATAGTTTACTCAACAAGTGCTTTTTAGGTATAAAAGGAGTACTAAAGAAGGTACCGCACGAAATTGTGGCATTTTACATATTATCACGTCTTTTTTTCCCTTGCGGGGTAGACAGAGTGGCTCTGTCGGTCTATAAGCCCTAATGGCCACATTTAGCATTTTGGTGGACGTGTAGATAGGAAACGGAATCAAAGTAGTGATGGGTGTAGTGATGCCGAATCATGTCAATAGCCGCATCGCCTATTGACATGATTCGGCAGATTTTTGTCCGTTCCCTCAATCGGTTTTTACGATCTGCGTGGGAAGAGAAGCGGATGGCACATTCTACGTTTTTTCTTTTCTCCCAGACCAGCGTGGAAGAGAAAGCATGGATGTAAAAGACCAGAGTGGAATTTGACGTATTTTTAAATCACTAGTACAATTTGCTGGATTAATTAAATATATTAAAATTATTTGTATAGTTTAGGTCGATTCTTGCACAAGATCGCCGCCTTGTTGAAATTTTAACAGATACATATGACATTTAAAAACGATACATATATGTTGTCTAAGACCATTTTTTAAATAATAATTTAAAACAATAATTCCCAGATGAAAATATTTATATTTTAAATCTCGAAGGTCCGCCTTTCTTAATGTTTTTATAAAAATATAAATATGAAAATATTAAGACTCAATTTTTTACATTAGGCGATGGTTCGCAACCTGATAGCTTGCGTAGAATTCACGTTCTTCGTTCGCGCAGCACACTTAATTAATAAATATTACTTAAAGTTATGAAATATGAAAATTAAGAACTGCAAAATTAGAAAGAAGGCACCTATTAGTTATATCAATAAACAATAATCCGCGGTCCAAAAAATTATTAAAAAAAAATTTTTTTTTTCGCATTTGAATTTTCTTAAAAATAAATTATATGCCATTTCGAATCGAATGACACCTCTCAACTAAATTTTCGGAGAATACGAAAAAGTTTTGACCTAAAAAGCACTTGTTGACTAGATATGGTGATAAATATTAATAATTAATTTTAACATTCCATATTATTATTTTTTTACTAATTATTCTGTACTTATTGATGTTACATAATGTTTTAGACAATAGCTTTTACCATAGCATATAACATACAATATGTAAAAAAAACCCCGTCTGACCTTTGAAGGGGCGATTCAGCCCGTTGATATGAACAACTTTTCCTATTGGACCAAATTGACGTTCATACAAATTGACCGCGGCGAACATTTTTGGTTGTAAATGTAAATTTTTTGAGTTCCTATTTTTGATCCCATAGAAAAAGTTGTTCATATCGATGGGCTGAATCGCCCCTACAAGGATCGGACTGGGTTTTCTTACATATTGTATATGTGAAAATTATAAAGGAGATATTTTAAAAGCCATACTTTTTAAGGACGAGATGATATGTTCCGAAATATAACAGAAAAAATTATTGGGTCACTGATTTGTTAAAAAAAAATTTTTGTAAAGAAAAATATGTTTGAAAAAAATTTATGGTATTTTTTAACTACTTACTCATGGTAATTTATAATAATGTCATAACTTTCCATCCATTATTTTGGCGTCAAATCTTGAAAATTATACATATTTTATATATATAATAAAATTGTATGAAACACTTAAAATTCTCAAGGACTAATATACAATATATTTTTAAGAATCTAAACATGTATAGATTTTTTTTAATAATATCAAGGAATTGACCTTTTATTTACTAATTCATCATGTTTTTTTAAATATATTCACAATCTTATTTATTATAATTCCATGTATAAATTATACTTAGAAATTGTGATTTAGTTTTAAGAAAGGTTACTTTAGCTATTCAAGTGATCCAAATTGTTAAAAAAATCGAAAATAACAAAAAATTGTACGCTCAAAATGAGCAGTATTGCAAATAAAGAGGATTCCCTTTAAGTGCGTTTTTTTTTTCTTAATATAATTATTAATTTTAATGGGACTTAGCACGAACCTTTTATATATTCCGCTGACTTCCATGGAGTTACATCCATCGTGGTCGCAGCGGTACTCCAGTCTCGCTGCCATAGAAACGTCAGCGGAAATATATAAAGGGTTCGTGCTAAATCCCCTAAAATTGATATTTTTGTGTATATATTTTAGTTCAAAGGACAGGTCTGCACATCGGTTGACACAGGACCGTAAAGATTACTACTCAGATACATTGAATTAGAAAAACTATGGAAGCATTGCGCTCCAAAACGGACACCACGCAAAGTAGCTTATAGCGGGCGGGGCTTAAGCACGTACAAAATATCTGGCAAGCATGCCGATAGGCTGTGGTAGTTAGTTCCACTAACTGCCACTATGAGCGGCGGAGAGGGCGCTGCAGTGCAATAGTTACAGACTTTTCCACCCGCCACTAGATGGCGTTAGCCTTAACTTGGTAAAACGAAGGAATAATTTATAAATAAAAGCCGTAAATATTTAACTAACATATATTTCGTGAACACTGATTTTATATTCTCATAATATGGTGGATACATAGTTGTGAATAAACCTGTGGCGCCATCTATGTACAGTTAAGGACAGAGATACCTGACCACGCCTTCTGCCTATATCTTGAATGTCCTCTTAAACTATAAATAATAATAACATGAACTACCTACCTCCGTGGTCGTGGTTAAGGCGTTTGCCTGAAGACCGGGTTATGGGTTCGATTTCCACGGGAAGCATACTTTGTATAGTTGTTTCCAGTTTGGTTAGGACATTGCAGGCTTGAATCACCTGATCGTCTAAATAGTAAAGATGACTTCGTGCTTCAGAAGGCACGTTAAGCCGTTGGTCCCGGCTGCCATCTAGTAGTCGTTAAAGGAACCACGTCAGAGGCCGAGAGGCGGTTCCGAACAACTCTTGACACCAGGGTGTGCATGGTCGATTGACCGTGACACCTACACGAAATGATGATAATGATTAATATGAAAATGTATATACATATTCATGTTAGTATTATTTATAGTTTAAGAGAAAAGTCAGCCACGTGGTTCCCGGCAGAGTAGAATAGGACCACTCCCAGTCTTCCCGTGGATGTCGTAAGAGGCGACTTAGGAAATACAAGCTAAACAAAGCTCATAAACATCAATGAGACCTCTCCAACCCGTCTGGCCAGCGAGAAGAGTGTAGGCCAAATCCTCTGTCTGCTCTGGCCAAGTATGGCTCCGGTAGTACAGAGAGGGTCATGCTCCTGCAGTGGAGACTAAAAAGACCTGATGATGATGATGATGAAGAGAAAAGTCAATACACACATGAATATCCTTGAATCTTATTTAAGTGGCCGAACTCAAAAAGTTAGTTTAGATAGGGTACAATCCTCCGGATCATCGGTTAAGATGGGCGTACCCCAGGGCTCTATCCTAGGGCCTCTGTTATTCCTCATTTACATCAATGACCTACCTTACTGTGTCAATACATGTAAGGCTGTACTATTTGCCGATGACACTTCTCTTGTCTTCAAAATTGATAGAAAAACTAATTCTTTTGACGTGGTTAATAGTACTTTAGCTCAAGTGTTGGATTGGTTCACAGCGAACAATCTATTGTTGAACGCTAAGAAAACGAAATGTATTAAATTTTGCTTACCAAATGTTACAAAAATTCCAACACAAATAGTAATGGATAATGAACCACTAGATTTAACTGATAAAACAACATTTCTTGGAATAACTCTTGATGCCGGGCTTCAATGGGGTGCCCATATTACTACGTTAGCGGGTAAACTTAGTTCTGCAGCTTATGCTGTCAGGAGAATTAGACAACTGACTGATGTTGATACTGCGCGTTTGGTATATTTCAGTTACTTTCATAGTGTTATGTCTTATGCGATTTTACTATGGGGTAACGCTGCAGAAGTAAACACCATATTTGTCCTGCAGAAACGCGCTATTAGATCTATATATAAACTTGGTGCTAGAGAATCTCTTAGAGAATTGTTTAAAGATATCAATATTTTAACTTTACCTTCTCAGTACATATTTGCGAATATTATGTTTGTGCGCTATAATCTTGATTTATATAAGAAAAATAGTGATATCCATGACCGAAACGCGAGAAATAAAAATAAATTAGCTACACCAGTATTGCGATTGCAGAAAACTATGAATTCATTTTTGGGTTTAGGAGTACGCTTCTATAATAAAATTCCTGCAGAAATATTAGGTCTGCCTTTACTTAAGTTCAAAACGATTGTAAAAAACCAGTTAATAAAAAAGGCTTATTACTGCATTGGTGATTATATTACTGATAAAAATGCGTGGAAATTTATATAAATTTATTTAATGTTAACAATTATTAAATGTTAAAATTAATCTATAGTATGAAAAATTGTATTTAATGTTAACAATTTATTCAGAGCCCTTCAGGCACGTAGGGACCAAGGCTGGATTGAGTTTCTTTCGGCGTATTCTTCTCACCAGTGGTCGTTCCGAAACGCTAGTAGTATTTCAATTTTGCATATATAAAAAAATATATAAGAAATAAAAATATGACGTTCAAAAAGAGATACATGTATCCAATTTTGAATAAAAATCTTTGACTTTTGACTTTATACACGATGAAAACTTAAACGTTCTAGACCCTTAGAGGGATGTTCCTATGGGACCAATGCTGGGAACTCAAAAAATTATTTGACGTTCCCATACAAATTGACCGGGCGGCCGAAATTTTTAGTATGGAAATGCCCATTTTTTTTTTAGTTTCCAACATTGGTCCCATAGGAAAAGTTGTTCATATCGTTCTGGACCCTTAAAGGGATGATTCAGCCCATCTGAATCATCCCTTTAAGGGTCCAGAACGATCAAAATTTCACCGTGTATGGGTGGAGGGCCTGGTCAGATATCTCTGTCCTTGACTGTACCATACTGGATATCACACATTCAGGAGAAATACTGCGCCATACATACATACACATATACAGGTGTAAATGTAAATATACATACACATATACAGGTGTAAATGTAAAAACACTAATAACCTCGCAGCACTAGAATGCTATCATCATAAATAACATTTGTTTTACAATTTTTGATAATTTGTTAGATTTTACTTTCATACATAAATAAATTTTCATTTATTTTCCGGGTGAGTGTTAATAACTCTACGCGCATCGCAAAGAAAGATTACACGCGAGCGTCGCGTCGTCCTTTTGTTTACATAGACTTACAAATGTCACGATAGGACATTAAAAACGGGATATTTTTAGCTGCACCTCTAATTACATTATATTCTGTATTTCATATTCTGTAGATTTTGATAGAGCGTTCCTTGCTCAGAAAAAATGTGTGCGATCTATATGCAACATTCCGCAAAGGACAAGTTGCAAGCAATATTTCCAAAAACTTAATGTTTTAACACTGCCATCAGTTTATATATATGAAGTCTGTCACTTTGTTAAACTATATCCATATTTGTTTAAACGGAAGTGTGAAGTGATAAACGTGTATAGGGGTAGAGAACCAAATAAACTTGTGCTACCTGCAATAAATACTTCATTATATAATGACAGTTGTTATCCGATGGCTGTTCGCATTTTTAACAAACTGCCAAGTAATATCAAGGATCTACCTTTGACGCTATTTAAGATTCGACTTAAAAGGTTTTTAATGGACAGATGCTACTATTCCAACAAGGATTATTTAAATGAAAATAATTAAATTTTTGAATGATTTGTTTGTGATGTTGATTTTTATTTAAGTTTAGACTTATTGACTGGACTATATCTTTAATTGTATATTTGAATTAATATTTATAAATTTATCAATACTTAAGTGGCATAGTTTAGTATAATTAATAATTCTTTAAATTGTATATAAAATGACTGGAATTTTGCATGCCTGCTAAGGTTAAATGTAATGAACTCACATTTATGTATTCCACCTATAATGTACACATTTAAAGCAAATAAAAATTATTTGATTTGATTTGATTTACAATTTATGCAAACTAAATGGCTCCACTTATGATCTTACTGCATACCAGAAAACTGATTAAGCTACAAATAAACTACTCAAAAATCTAAACATGTTTAACTAAAAAATATATGTAGTCAATCAAAACTAGATGACCTTTTTACCAGTTTTACATCAAAAATACTTATTGTCTAACAAAAATACTGACTTGCACACTCATTTATCTAATATTCCAACTGAATTTGTAAAATTGGTTTCTAAATATGCATTACAATAATATATCTCTCCATTAACGAATCGCCATCAGTAACGAACTGCTGCCGGAAAAGTAGGTTAGGTTAGAACTGCGACCCCACCAGAAAACGAATCGCCATCAGAAACGAGTTGCTACCAGAAAGTAGGTTAGGTTAGAACTGCAACCACATCAGAAAACGAATCGCCATCAGAAACGAGTTGCTACCAGAAAAGAAGGTTAGGTTAGAACTGCAACCACATCGGAAAACGAATCGCCATCAGAAACGAGTTGCTACCAGAAAGTAGGTTAGGTTAGAACTGCAACCACATCAGAAAACGAATCGCCATCAGAAACGGGCTGCTGCCGGAAAAGTAGGTTCGGTAAGTTAGAATTTATAGTTATAGGATTAAATTTATTTTGTGTGTAAAACATATTAAGTGTGCAAGTTAGTATTTTTGGTGTGGGATTTTAATTTTATGTTTGTAAAAAGGTGATTTTTAGTTATAGGATTAAATACTACCCTTTTTTTACTTTTGACTTATTTAATTAGTTATGTCAGAACTCGTAGAATAAACGTTGTTTATGATGTTAGCCATCTTGTCATCATCATCAGGTCTTAGTCTCCACTGCAGAAGCATGGCCCTCTCTGTACTACCGGAGCCATACTTGGCCAGAGCAAGCAGGATTTGGCCTACACTCTCTAGTCATCCCACGTTATTACTGCTCTAACAAACAACCCTGTATTATTAGGTCTAACTATGGTACATAGTCACTAGACATTGGCCGATAACACGCATATATCTCTCCCAGACGCTCTTAAGATCTGCCTCCCTGAAATAATTAAAAAAAAACAGTATTTTAATGAACAATTAATTTAAAGAGAGTTCTTGGCGGGAATTTCTACGGACTGCACGGTTTTTGTTTTAGATTGTTTTGCAAATTGCTTCTAGTGGAGTTTATAATGTGAAGTCGGTGTAATTTGTGTTATAAATGCCCATGTTTATGCACAATGTGTGGAATAACTAAAATAAAGTGTCATGGTGCGGCTGTAGTGAGATTTACTTAGCGGGCTGATGTTTGCTCGCCTCGTTGCCTCGTTTATAAATAAATATTTATATATAAATAAATATATACGGACAAATCACACAAATTGAGCTAGCCCCAAAGTAAGTTCGAGACTTGTGTTATGGGATACTAACTCAACGATACTATATTATATAACAAATACATATATAGATACACATCCAAGACCCAGGCCAATCAGAAAAAGATCATTTTCCATCTTGACCTGGCCGGGGATCGAACCCAGTCACTCCGTGTCGCAGGCTGGCGTGTTGACCGCTGCGCCACGGAGCTAGTAGTTTATGATCAAACAGTGGATTCGTGAGAATTGTCGCCAGGGGCTTCGTCGAAATTAGCGAAATTAATTACACCATCATTTCGTTGATACACAAGCAAGAATAACTCGAAAAATAACTAGACACTGGCTAAAATAAGCGTCTGAATGAAGTTTGAGTGCCAAATAGAAGAAAAGAAAAAAAAGTGATTAAGAAATCCATCGGCCAGCCCCGTCTTCGCACGGTTTAATTCTATAGCCTATGTTCATCAGGAATAATGAAGGAATTTTTCGGTCCAGTAGTTTCGGACAAACGAGGGTGCCCGGGTTCGATCCCCGGCCAGGTCAAGATGGAAAATGATCTTTTTCAGATTGGCCTGGGTCTTGGATGTGTATCTATGTATGTATTTGTTATAAAATATAGTATTGTTCAGTTAGTATCCCATAACACAAGTCTCGAACTTACCTTGGGGCTAGCTCAATCTGTGTGATTTGTCCCTATATATTTATTTATTTATTTCAACAGTATTGGTCGCCTACTCGCCTGAAGGGCTTTCATTCTCATCATTATCATTATCATTACATAGTATAAAACAAAGTCGCTTCCCGCTGTCTGTCCGTCCCTATGTATGCTTAGATCTTTAAAACTATGCAACGGATTTTGATGCGGTTTGTTTTAATAGATAGAGTGATTCAAGAGGAAGTTTTATATGTACCATTGCACCCATGCGAAGCCGGGGTCCGGGTCGCTAATATTTTTATATTTTTTCTGATTTTATGTTATATACAATTTCAATTAACATAATTATGTGGACCACCTTGTTTTTGAGGGGACGCTTGTGACATATTTTTTTTATTAACCTATACTGTCCCACTGCTGGGCAAAGATCTCCCCCATTTCCTTCCAAACATCCCTACTTTGTGCCACTTCAGACCATTTCTTTTCATGGCTTGTGATATCATCACACCAGCGCTTTCGAGGCCTACCTAATTTTCTGTATCCATCTTCCGGAGTCCATTTCGTAACTATAGTAGCCAATCGGTCTGGATGCATTCGGCAAACGTGACGGGGGGCGGAACCCCTTACATTGTGACATATACAGCGTGATTTTGAACCCCCTAGCTATATTGAAATCTGGGAATCAGAATCCCAAGTCTGGATTGAGTTTCTTTCGGCGTATTCTTCTCACCAGTGGTCGTTCCGAAACGCTAGTAGTATTTCAATTTTGCATAAATTAAAAATATATAAGAAATAAAAATATGACGTTCAAAAAGAGATACATGTATCCAATTTTGAATAAAAATCTTTGACTTTGACTTTGACTTTGACCCTAATGGAACACAGAATTGCAAGAAAAAAAGGTGAAAAACGAAAAAGAAAATTAGGTTTCCATTACAAAGTCGCCGATCAGCTGGACGAATTTCTATGAAAGGTTAAATTTATTTTCAGATTTCAATATAGCTACGGGGTACGTTGTATAACTAGAAATATTATACCTTAGGACATCCATCTGCAACGCACACTGTTCATACGCGCAGAGAAACTGAGCCAAGTCAGTTTTGGGCCAGCCGCCCAGTCGCAGAGGTTCTATACATCTGAAAAAAAAATCGGTTGTCTGTCTGTAAAGTCGGTTTACGTACGATAATTTTACGTGATCACGGTGGGAAAGAGATAGATGCGTCACACGCCGAATCATCATCATCATCATCAGGTCTTGTTAGTCTCCACTGCAGCAGCATGAACTCTGTACTACCGGAGCCATACTTGGCCAGAGCAGACACAAGCCGAATGCTAATGCCGATCGTGGCACTCTATCGCGCTCTCGCGGAACGTGACACATTCTCGTGCGTGCAGCCGGCGTTCATCGATTTATAAGACGTTATCACATTCATCATCATTGCGAGTAGGTGTCACGGTCAATCGACCATGCACACCCTGGTGTCAGAGTTCTTCGGAACCTCTCGGCCTCTGACGTGGTTCCTTTAACGACTACCAGAAGGCAGCCGGGACCACCGGCTTAACGTGCCTTCCGAAGCACGGAATCATCTTCATTATCAGACAATCAGGTGATTCAAGCCTGCAATGTCCTAACCAAACTGGAAACAACTAAACAAAGTATGCTTCCGGTGGGAATCGAACCCACGACCGCCGGGTCAACAGGCAAACGCCTTAACCACTGGACCACGGAGGCACGGTTATCACATTAAAATTCATAGTTAAATCAGAGATAGTGTTATTTTCAGTTTTGGGTATCGGCATAAAACCGGCCGAACTTTCGGCCTTGCCGAAACTCACCGACACGGCGAGTGAGACACCTGTCTTGATTACTAAAAGACAAAATCATACTCACCTTTCAAGTAGATCTATGAACAAGGAGCGGAGTTCTCGACCGCGATGTAGATTACAAGCCAAGCCAACCAAAGCTCTTGTGTATAATCTGTGAAAACGATAAAAAAATAGATAAAAAATAGAGATATACAAAAAAAAAAGCATTTTGCAACAAGTTGCCGGGTCAGTTGAACACTTGTATGAAAAGCCATTTTTAGGATTCCGTAGTAAACAAGGAAACCTTATAGCTAGTACTAGAAAGCTATACTTTGGTATGGGTAAGTATGTATATTAATCATGCCGAAACAGTAGTGTGCACCTCAATACCAACTCCTTCCTCTTAATTTCATCCAACGCCGGGCGGTTCGTATTATCGACGATCCCACACTCACAGACGATATAGACACCCTCAGTCTACGGAGGGACGTTGGCTCTCTGTGTGTATTTTACCATCTATACTATGGGGAGTGTTCTGAATTCTGTTTGAATTGGTGCCACCGTCACCTTTCTACCACCGCACCGCTCGCCACAGGAGTAAAGTCCATCCCCACATCCTTGACGCTTGGGTCTCTAAAAATGTCAGAGCGTCACGTGGTTTTCTTCCTCGTACAGCAGGATTGTGGAATGGACTCGCTCCCGAGGTTTTCCCTGTGTGCTATGACTTGGGGTCCTTCAAAAGGCGTGTTTACAGGTATCTTAAGAGTCGGCAACGCATCAGCACCTCTGGTGTTGCAGATGTCTATGGGCGACGGTGACCACTTTCCATCAGGTGGCTCGCCTGCTCATTTGCCGTCAAATATACATAAAAAAAATATGAGAATGAAAAGGTATTTTATGAAGATTACAAAAAATAGTGAAAACTTCAAAATCTTACCCTAGACTAGAGCAAAGTTTTTCTAGTCTTCTATGCTGGTCTGGGAGAAAAGAAAAAACATAGAATGTGCCAGCTGCTTCTCTTCCCGCGCAGATCGTAAAAGCCGATCGAGGGATTGGGCTAAGATCTGCGGTATCATGTCAATAGGCGATGCGGCTAGCAACCCATCACTATTTTGATTCCGTTTTTCATCTACACGTCCTCCGACATGCTAAATGTGGCCATAAGGTCTTACAGACCTAGGCTCTGTCTACCCCGTAAGGAAAAAGACGTGATACTATGTATGTATGTAGAGCAAAGAGAATATCATACTAACGTCGAATGTACATAAAAAAAAAATTGTCTCGAGCAAAAGGCATATAATTTTAACGATTTTTAAATTTTTCCTTACAAATAAAAAACTGTCTAAACTCACCTAAAATTGAGTTCCAGTTCTTGATAAGATTTCTCAAGCAGTTTTGGTTTCAAACGCATGCAAATCAAACTGAAAAGAAAATATTAAAACATAGTTATTATCCCTAGCCGTGTGGTTTACGGCAGAGTAGAATAGGACTACTCTTAGTCTTCCCGTGGAGGTCGTAGAAGGCGATTTAGGAAATACAAGCTAAACAAAGCTCATAAACATCAATGAGACCTCTCCAACCCGTCTGGCCAGCGAGGAGAGTGTAGGCCAAATCTGGCTGCTCTGGCCAAGTATGGCTCCGGTAGTACAGAGAGGGTCATGCTCCTGCAGTGGAGACTAAAAAGACCTGATGATGATAGTTATCAGCCCTATAAAAACATTGAGGTTATTATCAATACATATAATAAAAGAGTAAAAGTGTAAAAGTGTCTGTACATTGAATATATTGACTAGCTCCGTGGCGCAGCGGTCAACACGCCTGCCTGCGACACGGAGTGACCGGGTTCGATCCCCGGCCAGGTCAAGATGGAAAATAATCTTTTTCAGATTGGCCTGGGTCTTGGATGTGTATCTATATATGTATTTGTTATAAAATATATCGTTGAGTTAGTATCCCATAACACAAGTCTCGAACTTACTTTGGGGCTAGCTCAATCTGTGTGATTTGTCCGTATGTATTTATTTATTTTATTTTTTATATATTTACAAAAAAATGTCTGTCTGTTTATACACGCTAATCTCTGGAAATACTAGACGGATTCGAATGAAACTTTTTTCATTGTATAGCTATCAAGCCTGAGCAACATATAGGGTATCTTTCTTATAGTGTAGCTGGACCGTTATAGTTCTGCATCAGGTGTTCCAGTTTTCAAAATAAATTATATTTTGAAAACTGGAACACCTGATGCAGACCTATAACGGTCCAGCTAAACTATAAGAAATATAAAAATGACGCCTTAACAAAAGTTGTTCAGCCTGATGAGCATTTTCTGCGGAGTCATAAAGTCCACGCGAACGAAGTCGCGGGCATCAGCTAGTTACTATAATAATCATTGCAGCCATGAAAAGTCGACTAGACAAGGGCCTCTCCCAAGGATTCCTCGTTCCATGGGAGGAATTTGCCATACTCACCACGCTTGGCAGGCGGGTTGGCGAGCGCAGTTTCTTTGGCTTCTTGTCAGCGTTGCCAGAAGGTTACATTTCTTACATTTTTCGTAACTTTTGACCTTCTCGCGTAACATGTAAGTAATTTTTATATTTAAGGCAATTTTCGTAACTTTTGATCACAACGAGTTTGTAATACTAGATTTTGATTGCAATACAACGAATTCGATTTGAACGCACCTAAAACTGGTGCGTCTAAAAAGTATTTCACTACATATCACACTCAGAGATGGTTCTGAAATAGAAAGCGCCATATTATCAATTTATCATATCATATATAGTCTTGTCTTGTTAATACGTAATTTCGGCACTCCAGCCAGAGTAATGATTACCCAGTAAGGTATAGACATCGTGATGATCTAGATCTTAGAATATTTTTTTTTGTGTTTTGGTAAAGACGAACTTAAATATGACACAGACATAATAATGGGACAGGGCAGGTTGGTACAGGTTTAGGTGGTATCTTCTCTATCTCTATTATTATAAACAAAAGTCACCGCCGGTAAATGCGCGATATGGTCGACCGATTAAATGCCGCAAAGCGTTATGCTATATGTTAGTGACTTTTCTATTTGATACTTAAAAGTAGGCTCCAACTACTACCTATTTTGTAACTATATACTTAACAAAATAAACATTTTTGATTTTTGATTTTTTGATTTTAAGTGACCACTTTATAGGATAGCGCTGTGTGGAGGGTTCTACTCCGAAAAAATTACGATATTGTAACTTTTGCTGCAAAAATGTAACATTTCAGGAAACGAAACGTAACTTACGACTCAAGGGCCCTGGCAACACTGCTTCTTGTGCTTCCGACGCTGCTGCCCATCGGAAGCATTTAAGCTGTGGAACGATAGAAATTTGTTGGGTCTGGGAAAGGAATAATGGATTAACGGGAGGGGAGTGATGTGGCGAACCTTCATGGTGATATGCCTCTGCAAATATGAAGTAGAATCCATTTGGGAGTTCATGGCGGGAGTTTCGGCGGACTGCACGGCTTGTGTTTTGGATTGTTTTGTAAATTGTTTCAGGTGGACTTTATAATGTGAAATCGGTGTAATTTGGTGTTATAAATGCCCATGTTTATGAACAATGTGTGGAATAACTGAAATAAACTGTCACAGTGCGGCTGTAGTGAGATTGACTTAGCGGGCTGGTGGACCGCCTTGTCTCGTTGCGTCTGTGATCAAGCCAGTGGATTCGTAGGAACTGTCGCCAGGGGCTCCGTAGAATCAATGAAATGAACTACACCACCGTTTCATTGATAACAAGACATAGAAAAAGCGCGGAGAAACTCATTTATACTGGATACTGGCTAAATACGTAACGCGTGAAAATCATAAATAAATAAAAAAAAACCATTTGTTTTTTTAATGTGACATTGAGAGTTCTTGGCGGGAATTTCGACGGACTGCACGGTTTTTGTTTTGGATTGTTTTGCAAATTGCTTCTAGTGGACTTTATAATGTGAAATCGGTGTAATTTGGTGTTATAAATGTCCATGTTTATGAACAATGTGTGGAATAACTAAAATGAAATATCATGGTGCGGCTGTAGTGAGATTTACATAGCGGGCTGGTGGTCACTCGCCTTACTGCTACTGCGTATATGATCAAACCAGTGGATTCGTGGGAATTGTCGCCAGGGGCTCCGTAGAATCAATGAAATGAACTACACCACCGTTTCATTGATAACAAGACATAGAAAAAGCGCGGGAAAACTCATTTATACTTGATACTGGCTAAATACGCAACGCGTGAAAGCCATTAATAAATAAAAAAAAACCATTTGTTTTTTGAATGTGACATTCTGTCAGAAAAATGGATGACAAATAAAATGTGAATTTTCTTGATAAGGTGTATTATGAAAAAAAAAATCATCATCAGGTCCTTTTTAGTCTCCACTACAGGAGCACGACCCTCTCTGTACTACTAGGGCCATACTTGGCTAGAGCAGTCAGAGGACTTGGCCTACACTCTAAACGCTGGCACGGGTTGGAGAGGTGTCTTAGATGTTTATAAGCTTTGTTTAGCTTGTATTTCCTAAGTCGCCTTCTACGACATCCACGGGAAGACTTGGAGTGGTCCTATTCTACTCTGCCGGATACCACACAGCTAAAAAGAAATACTTACTGTTTATGCTCCTTTTCTTTGTCAAGTAAAATCCTCAACTCTCTTAACTCCAACAAGAACTCCCTGTCCATCTCAGTGTCGTAGTATTCAGGGCCTGTGCAGCTGTACGTCCAACTGCCCATTATCGCCTGCAAATACATATTTTATGTGGAAATTCAAACATTATTTTGACAACCTTGTTTTAGATATATCGACATTGCTGTACTGGCCAAATACACGCCAGCAAAGTATGTATGAAACATTGAATTAGAAAAACTATGGAAGCAGCATTGCGCACAAAAACTGACACCACGCAAACTAGATCAAAGCGGGCGGGGCTTAAAAAGTAGATTTTTTCGCGAACTAGTCTGCCACGCGCTCCGTGGCGGAAGGACGCATCGATAAAAGCATTAACGACATATTTTTTGTGAACATCGGCGAAATCTTAACGAATTAAGAAAAAAATACTTCTTGTGTAGTTAAGTGGTGCAGGAAACGCAAAGAAAGACGGAAAAGTGACACTGGAGTAACTGCAAAAGTGAGCGAGGCAAACTGCTAGCCTACCTAACTCCACTATGTTGACACCATAGCGTTCATTAGATTTGTTAACACCGCCCCGTGACCATGACGCGGCCAATCGCAAACTAACTTCGTCTACCTATGAGTGCGTAAGTTTTTCGTTGTGATTTAAGTTTGTTTGCGTAAATGGGACTGGTATTGAATCGTTAGTTGTATGAGAGTTACGCATTCATAGTTTTTCTAATTCAATGGTATGAAACCTTTCGATCAAATATAATGGTAGATATACAGTCTCATACAAAATGAAGCCTTAATAATGTCCCCGAGTTAAAACATCATGTATACTTACAAACAACGACAAAAACGGTACATACTGAAAGTATAACTCCATCTTTGTTTTTTCCTTTTGACGCGTAGTTTTTGCATCTTTTCACTGAACTTCGATATCGCGAGACGTGTGAGTGCTAGCGCGGTTTATTGAAACTGCGGACAAAACAACTCCGTAACTCGATTAGTGCGCTGCTTCGCCGGTGCCACTTTTCGATCGCGATTCGTGTATACCATTATACTTGATCGAAGTATGAAATATCTATAGCAGGCCTGTCTCACTCCCCGTGTCGGTATAGAAAACACACCTACGCGTGGCGACACCTTCGAAGGTGAAAACCGAACAAATCCGGTAGGAACAGCGCGTTTGGTCATGTGATCACCGACTCCAACGAATTATGAATCGTATGTTCAGAGCTATAAGAACAAAATTGGCTTGCAATGGATTCTGTTGATATCTGAACGAAAAGGTGCTGCGTTCTGACGAGAGCTTAATTACACCGTATCGCTAACTACATTGAGTTGATATTTCAAAACTGTTCCGTGACTGTTAACTGCCTCCGTGGTCCAGCGATTAAGGCGTTTGCCTGTAGACACGGGGGTCATGGATTCGAATCCCACGGGAAGCATACTTTGTTTAGTTGTTTCCAGTTTGGTTAGGACATTACAGGCTTGAATCACCTGATTGTCCGATAATAAAGATGATTCCGTGCTTCGGAAGGCACGTTAAATCGGTGGTCCCGGTTGCCATCTGGTAGTCGTTAAAGGAACCACGTCAGAGGCCGAGAGGCGGTTCCGAAGAACTCTGACACCAGGGTGTGCATGGTCGATTGACCGTGACACCTCACGAAATGATGATCAAAACTGTGGGCAAACCTTAGTAGCTTATGGAACTGACCTGGGCACAGTGATAGAAATCGTTGAAGGACAGATACTGAAGTTTGCGCTTGGCCGTCTCGAAGCGCATACACGCTATAAACACAACAGCTCCATATTTTCTGCAAAAAACAACTTTTCTTAACATGTCACACATCTTCAAAATGGGTGTCACATTTTTCAAAATGGGTGTCACGTTTTTCAAAAAGGGTGTGACATTTTTTAAAATGGATGTCACATTTCTTCAACCTTTGAATCATGGTATTTGTCGTGTCCACGACATACATACATAGCATCACGTCTTTTTCCCTTACGGGGTAGACAGAGCCTAGGTTTTTAAGACCTGAAGGCCACGTTTAGCATGTTGGTGGGCATTAGGGTAGAAAATGGAATCAAAATAGTAATGGGTTGCTAGCCGCATCGTCTATTAACACGATTGCTGAGATTTTATCCATTCCCTCGATCAGCTTTTACGATCTGCACGGGAAGAGAAGCAGCTGGTACATTCTACGTTTTTTCTTTTCTCCCAGACCAGGTTTGTAGCTTTTGAGCATTAAAATAAATTTGACTAAATTAAATCCTTTAAAATGTGATTTGACGTTAAAAAGTGCCTGCGTTAAATAGGCTTCTATTTTCTAAAGAAACGTTTTAATTTTTTGATTTTGATTGATTTCATTTGAACATTATACACGGTGAAATTTTGATCGTTTTGGACTCATAAAGGGGTGATTCAGCCTGTCGATATGGAGAACTTTTCCTATGGGACCAATGCTGGGAACTAAAAAAAATGGGCAGTTCCATACAAAAAATTTCGCCTGCCCGGTCAATTTGTATGCGAACGTCAAAAATTTTTTTGAGTTTCCTACATTGGTCCCATAGGAAAAGTTGTTTATATCAACGGACTGAATCATCCCTTTAAGGGTCCAGAACGATCAAAATTGTCGCAACACGAGGGCGCCCGGGTTCGATCCCCGGTCAGGTCAAGATGGAAAATGATCTTTTTCCGATTGGCCTGGGTGTTGGATGTGTATCTATATATGTATTTGTTATAAAATATAGTATCGTTGAGTGAGTATCCCATAACACAAGTCTCGAACTTACTTTCGGGCTAACTCAATCTGTGTGATTTGTCAGTATATATTTTACCCTTAAAGGGATGCCTTTAAGGGTCCAGAACGATTAAAAATTCACCATGTATAGATATAGTACTATATCCTTGGACGAATTAACCACTGGACGCGAAATTATGACATTTGACTCCTTACCCCTCTATCACGGTACTATGAAATATTTCTATGTTAAACAACAGGCTACGTCAGTGTGACTTCAGAGACTCAAGGCAAAACATTGCGTAAAAAATGGTGAAGTGTGCGGTATTGCAGTGTAAAAATTACAGTAGTCGCACAAACAACATTTCTTTTCACCAGTAAGCACATTTTGTCCAATATTTCTTAGTATTTTCTAGTGAATTTAATTAAATGCGTAATCATCAGACCGAATAATACGTCCACTTAAAAAATCCTTGGTTTTAACTGGAAGTCAACCAGAATGTTGTCATACTCTAACGAGTCGGATTAATTCTGTCATTGTTACATTCGTTCACTAATTCTTCAGTTCATTCCATTCATTTAGAGCTTGCACCTATCGATGAACGTGTCGATGAATGATATCGATAGGAATGCAAACTTATTACGGGCGGCGGATAAATAGCCAATTTAAGTAAATACTCAAAATGTATAAATATCCATAAATAACCAGTTTCACTTTTCTCATTATTTGTAATTATATTTGTTAAAGAGGTGATTCTGTCTCTTTACTTACTGAAACTAACAACCTTAGTTTCAGTAAGTAAAGAGACAGAATCACCTCTTTATTATTTACGGAGTAGACAAGACCTAGCTTTACGATATTAAAAAGCCACGTTTTGTATGTTTTTCTCATAAAGTATATAAATTTATTTCTATGATGGTTTCTGATTATTTCTATGATCTCGGAATCGGCTCTAACGATTTCGCTGAAATTGGGTATATGAGGGTTTTCGGGGGTAAACAATCGATCTTGATTAGTCTTATGTTTGGGAAATGCGTGATTTCGATTTTTCATGCGTTTTCCATTTTACGCAGAATATGGTCGCTAATTTCGTCTTGCCTGCCACTGTCCATCTGGTCCAGCGGCTTAAGGCGTGGATGGCAAGAAACGAGTTACGGGTTCGAATCCCGCTCCGCGACTTACTTATTTATTGTATCTTAAATTTTATTTATAATTTTTAATTTTTATTGTTTTTGGACAAGTATAAAAAAAATGTAGTTAATGTTTGAGATAACAATATATATTTATCATAAATATAGATTCACCTTAACACCACCATATTACAACAAATAGTAATAACCGAGCAAAGTTCGGTCGCCCAGGTACTAGTTCTCTAAGAGCAAATAAATACACATGAAGGTTCATGTATTTATCCATAACAGTGGAGATAGAGCCTGCAAATTCATATCTGATCAAAAGGCCCTATTTATTATCATTTCCATGTTCAAATACATTTAAACTAAAACTTTTTGTTCGTTTTTATGAAAAAGGATCAATTATACATCTGAGTCATGGGGTTTATCAACAATAGTGATTGGTAAGAAAAGAGCCTATCCGTAGTCCGTAAATATTTTAATTTCGATGTTTTAAGGACCATATCAATAGCAAATGTATGAGAAATACAATTTAATTATATTTTTATTATTTTTTTCAATTACATTTAAGAGCTGCTGAAGTCTGATCCAATTTTAAATAAAAACTTCTAAATAATCCGAAATTTTTGTTTGAAAAATATATTCTGAAAAATAGGTTCACCGTTTAATGAACGAATTTTTGTTTTCCAAATAAAGCTTTTATGTACACATTCTCTCTAATATTTAAGAGCTAGGCTCTTGACGGTGTCATTGTATGTAAAGAAATTGACACAGTGACTATTTTGACCAGAAAATAATGGAGTGGTTTGCCTTCTCCATTTTACATGGGTACTAGCAAAAAATCCACTAGTGTTCATGGTGCCTCACGATGTTTTCCTTTATCAAAAGCAAGTATTGATCCATGAAAATGGCCGTACTTGACTCAGATTTTACTAAAAACTCAGAGATACAGTTCGGGCCAGGCGGGGTTTGAACCCGGGACCTTTCGGTTTTATTTGTTATGGTTCGAATTTTAAGACAACTGAACCATTAGCGCTTCTACTAGTCCTTAATATGTAATATAATTTTTAACTTGAAACCTAGTGTTCTGTAGATTGTGTGTGTGATTTAAAAGAAGATACATTCTGAAGGCCGGAATCCTAAAAACAGTAGGTGGTTGAAATACGAAAATGACAGTGACTATTGTCATTAAATGTGTCATTGTCAAATTCGTTTTATTTTTCAAATAAAATTTTGATTTGAAACAATCGCCGTATTACGTAAAATGCCCGTTGTAGGGCAAGATATCTTAAAAATCATAATTGTTGTTTTGAGTACCTAAAAAACATTATTTCTTTTAATAAACAGCATAGGTAACTGAGTTGACCATGTTTATAAAAATTGAGCAAGGCTCGTTACATATTTTTGCGATACTTTAAACCGATCATTCATTCAATTTGTCGACTATCGACTTTGTAACAACACTGTCTATGACATCTGACATAACACGAATAAATTTAAAATTTTAAATATAGACGCATGTCGCAGGAGGTAAGTATGTTTCATATTTGTTCGGTTCTATGTTGTCATTACCTCCCGTCCCCCCAGTATTGGTTGAACAAGTTTTCATACATTTTTCTTTAATTTCGCGTCCAGTGGTTAATTCGTCCAAGACTATATCTCATCATCATCAGGTCCTTTTTAGTCTCCACTACAGGAGCACGACCCTCTCTGTACTACTAGGGCCATACTTGGCCAGAGCAGCCAGAGGACTTGGCCTACACTCTCCACGCTGGCCAGACGGGCTGGAGCGGTCTCTTAGATGTTTATAAGCTTTGTTTAGCTTGTATTTCCTAAGTCGCCTTCTACGACATCCACGGGAAGACTTGGAGTGGTCCTATTCTACTCTGCCGGATACCACACGACTACTATATCTAATATGTATTAAACTATATAGTACTGATTCTGTGCCCCAGTTAAAATACTTGCTGACCCCTGACCTCGATACTCACTTGGCTAAAGGCTCTGACAACAAGAATGTGCTTCTGATATTAGCAACTACATTTCCAGGCATTTCTTCTACAGTCTTGAACACACGGCGAACGTTGTCGAACTGGCGGCGACAGCATCGAAGCGGGGCGCCTGAACGCTCTGCTACCTAGAAATGAGAAAAAAAACCGGCCAAGTGCGAGTCGGACTCGCGCACGAAGGGTTCCGTACCGTTATCTATAAAAACGGCAATAAATTCATATCTGTTGTATGGGAGCCCCCCTTCAATATTAATTTTATTTTTATTTAATTATTTATTTTTAAAGGGAATATATATGTACTTAATAAAAATAAATAAATAAATATATACGGACAAATCACACAGATTGAGCTAGCCCCAAAGTAAGTTCGAGACTTGTGTTATGGGATACTAACTCAACGATACTATATTGTATAACAAATACATATATAGAGACACATCCAAGACCCAGGCCAATCAGAAAAAAGATCCTTTTCCAACTTGACCTGGCCGGGGATCGAACCCGGTCACTCCGTGTCGCAGGCTGGCGTGTTGACCGCTGCGCCACGGAGCTAGTCAATGTAATAGTCAATGTAATAATATGAGAGCCCCTTTAATATTTATTTTATTCTATTTTTTTGTATTTGCTGTTATAGCGGCAACAGAAATACATCATCAGTGAAAATTTCAACTGTCTAATTATAACGGTTCATGAGATGCAGCCTGGTGTGGTGACAGACGGAGGACAGACAGACAGACAGACAGACGGACAGCGGAGCGATATTAATAGGGTCCTGTTTTCACCCTTTGAATACGGAACCCTAAAAAACAGGCGAATTGATAAACTCCTTTTTTTGAAGTCGGTTAAAAGTAACTTACTTCGTCCAAATCTTTCCTGTGCCTAGATGACAGTTTCCTCCCCAAGAGCTCTCTTATCACCGCATCATCCAAGTCATAATATCTGAAATAAAGATAATGTGAAAAAATCTTTTATAAAAAAAAAACTAGTTAGTTTTTTTTATTTTTTTTACTAAGTATAGAAGTAGGCATTTGTCTCCCATCTCACCTGATGGTAAGTGACGATGAAGACGAGGATATTACATGCCTATCCAAGAGATACCCATTTATTCTACTTTTAAATGTCCCGGGACTGTACTTGTCTGGGAATATAGACGCAGGCAGTTCATTCCACACCTTAGCTACTCGAACCAAAAAGGAACTGTTGAAGCGTTTAGTTCGACTCTTTGGTATTCCAACAATAAAAGGGTGAAATTTCTGTCTGCGCCTCGTAGTCCGATGGAGGAATGGTGAGGGTTCTACTAGCTCAAAGAGCGCTTTCGCAAACTCTCCAAAATGGATCCTATAAAATACCGATAGGCAAGCGACTTTACGGCGAACAAACTATTCAACCGATTTTAAAGCATACCATTTTTATTTGGAACATGGAATTGGCTCATTACAATCAGTATTCTCTTTGAAGTGGCAGTGGGCGGGGCGCATAGCGTGTAGAACCGATAGCCGATGGGGCAGAAGGGTTCGCGAATTGCGACCACGTACCGGCCAGGGCAGCGTTCGACACCCGCCGACCAGGTGGTCGGATGACCTGACTAAGGTCGAAGACGATGGATGCAGGCCGCTTTCAACCAGTCGTATTGGAAAACCTTGAGCCTTTGCCCAGCAGTGGACTTCTTGCAAGTCAAAGTCAAAGATTTTTATTCAAAATTGGATACATGTATCTATTTTTGAACGTCATATTTGTATTTGTTATATTTTGTTTAATTTATGCAAAATCGAAATACTACTAGCGTTTCGTATCGACCACTGGTGAGAAGAATACGCCGAAAGAAACTCAATCCAGACTTGGTCCCTACGTGCCTGAAGGGCTCCGATTACATTGTTTACATGTATGTATTATTAAATAA
The DNA here is from genome assembly GCA_947532085.1 of Elegia similella. NCBI lineage: Eukaryota > Metazoa > Arthropoda > Insecta > Lepidoptera > Pyralidae > Elegia > Elegia similella. The sequence continues at coordinate 1,321,178 of OX383954.1, read as the reverse complement.
TTTATATTTATTGCCGCTGATATGATGATGATGGTGCGGTATCAAAAACATAAACAAATGCTAACTTACTTCTCAATCAGCATGTGCTTAGTTGGCTCGTCGATCTGGAAGATCATCTGTTCCGACAGCTTTGATGGTACTGTGAGCAGCCTCTCCAGGAGAGCGAAGGTTCTGCAAAGAGAATTAAATCTTAATATGGTAACCAGAGATCGGAAATCGGACCGAAATAGTGACGGGTTGCTAGCCGCATTGTCAATTGTAATGATTCCTTTCATGTAAGCCCATTACATTAACTGCCTTCTATGGTCTGCATGAAAAGAGAAGAAACTCCTGTTGTATGTAGCAAATAGTCGTGGTAGAGTGACACTACCTGCAAACTTTATTTTTGCTAGTAACATGAACGGGCCAGCTCATCCGGGGAGTACCACACTCTCACACAAAATCTATGTTTCAGTAATATCTTTACTGCTTCTGTGCTTCATTTGATGAGAGAGAGCCAGAGGCCCATCCTCCCCCTCCCCCAATTATCCCCCCATAACCACCCCCAACTCCTTAAAAGGCAACGCCCCTGTTACACCCTGGTGTTGCAGTTGTCCATGGGCAGTGCTGATCGCTTACCATCAGGTGACTTGCTAGGTCTTTGCTGTCCTATACCATTAAAAAAACTGGCCAAGTGCGATATATGATGTAACTAAAAATGTACGCTTTTCGTAATTTTTCCTTTATTTGTGCTATAAGGCGTTGCTTCGTACCAAATTTCAAAATTCTGAGTTCATGGGAAGTACACTGTAGGTTTTGATTCCCTTGCGAATGTCGAAAAACACGAAAATTTGCGGCATAACCAGCTGTATCTTTTGATTGCCTTTGTTTAGAAGTTTTATTTTTTCACAGCTCCAAGGGACCGTAGAACTGAGTATTTGTTATGAATTTTAGCTTGATACCTCTACGTGCTATCGCTATCGCTATCTTGACAGACAGACATAACCAAGTGATCCTATAAGGGTTCCGTTTTTAAATATGGAAACCTAAAAACTGGTACATTTTATGGCTTTTTCTTCCTATACCAGCATGTAAAAAAAAAAACACAAGGTTTTTGCATTTTCATTACCTGTAGTGATCCAACACATCGCTAGCGATAAGTTCCACTGTAGCTCCGGTCTGTTTAGTGATGGCCCGTTGATGTAAAGTTGACACTGCTTCACTTGCTGAAGAAAAACCAAGTGAAAATTATATATGATTAAAATATCAGCTCATTCAATGGTTTTTTAATCTACTTTTTTACCCTTTGGGTACGGAACCCTAGTTCCGTACCCAAAGGGTAAAAAAGGGACCCTATTAATTCCACTCTGCTGTCCGTCAGTCTGTCTGTCTGTCTGTCCATCTGTCACCAGGCTGTATCTCATAAACCGTGACGTTAGACAGTTGAAATTTTCACAGATGATGTATTTCTGTTGCCACTATAACAACAAATACTAAAAAAAAAAATATTTAAGGGTGCTCCCATACAACAAATGTGATATTTTTGCTTGTTTTTGCTTAATATTGATGGCAACAATTAGATGCTTGAAATATTCACAGAATATTTAGTTATATATTCACTTTAAAAATAAATAATTAAATAAAAATAAAATTAATATAAAAGGGGCTCCCATACAACAGACATGTAATTTTGCCGTCTTTATAGATAACGGTATGGAACCCTTCATGCGCGAGTCTGACTCGCACTTGGCCGGTTTTTTTTTTGAGGATTCCCATTGCCCTGTTCGACACTTAGTGTGACTATGCCCGTAAATATAAAATTTATCTAAAATTATCATTAGATTAAGGTTTCTTAGATAAATTTATTACAATTTATCTCAGAAACCTCTTAGGTTCTTTTTCTTAGGTTTTTAAGATAAATTTAGGCTTTAGGTTTCTTAAATAAATTTATTACAATTTATCTCAGAAACCTCTTAGGTTCTTTTTCTTAGGGTTTTAAGATAAATTTAGGCTTTAGGTTCCTTAAATAAATTTATTACAATTTATCTCAGAAACCTCTTAGGTTCTTTTTCTTAGGGTTTTAAGATAAATTTAGGCTTTAGGAGACAAGAAGTTCCCTAGAGAGACTTACAGTCAACCAAGGCACCAGACTAGGTGAGTTTTGGATGTGTCCTGTACCAAACACCTTTTGATTCCGAGCATTTGTCAAAATACTGTTTCTCGATTACATATGATCTAATGGTGCTTGTTCGTGATTGGTGCGAATATGGAGGCTTGCTCGGAGGCATAAGGCGAGCACTGGACCTTCTCTCCTCCTCAGTTGTAGGAGGAGAGTAGGTCCTGTGCCCGCCTTATGCCTCTGCCTTATCCTCTCTCGTTGCTGAATCTGCCACTTCATTACCTCGAATTCCTACATGGGATGGCACCCACTGCAATATTATATTTTTATGAGTGTTTAGCACCATTCCCAGTATTTCATAGGCTATTATTAATGTGCAAAAGCTACAGACTACTAGCATTTCGGAACCACTGCAGAGAAGAAACGCTCAAAGAAACTCTTTTCAACAGTATTGGTCACCTACTCGCCTGAAGGGCTTTTTAATTTTATGAGTATTTTTCTTTTCTTTTTTTTCATTTCTAGTAATGATTACAATTTTTATTAGTTACATGATTATTTTTGGAATATATGATCTTACATAACTCTTCCATGCTGGTCTGGAAGAAAAGAAAAAACATAGAATGTGCCAGCTGCTTCTATTAGATTGCAGATCGTAAAAGCCGATCGAAGGATTGGGCTAAAATCTGCAGAATCATATCAATAGGCGATGCGGCTAGCAACCCATCACTATTTGATTCCGTTTTTCATCTGCATGCCCAACATACATGTGGCCATAAGGTTTTATAGACCTAGGCTCTGTCTACCCCTCAAGGGAAAAAGACGTCATACTATGTATATATTATGTTATAATTATAATGAATCTAGATACATTTTATACAAGATGTCCACCATGAGGCTGGCATAGTCACACCAAGTGTCTAAAACTTTGAATTTTTTTTTATTAAAATATACATTTAGGAGTATGTTTCATTATCTCTAGCCATGATATAAATAAGATGTGGAAGAGAAAAGTAAGTCGTACATTTAATGGTAGAAAGCTTATACTAAAGTTCTATAGTAAATAAAAATAAATAAAAGCATTTCAAAAACCAATATAAGCTTTTAATGAATTTCATGCTGTAAGACTCCTATATTTCAGTAACCATCAATTTAGACTGCTATAAATATAGATTGTTATCCATATTAGATACTGATAAACGTGCAAGTGTGCCAAATATGAATATCTAATAAGATTTTTCTTATGATTATGATATAAGATTATAACTTTTAATAAACATGTATAAACTTACAAGAGCAGCCTTCTATCCAAAGCTGGTATATCTCAGGATCTATTAGAGTGTAATTACTAACGAAAACGTCAACTTCTGTGTACATTTTTACGATATTTCCAATTTATATTGTGACCAAAATAAAACACTGAAAACTCCAGACAGACACCATCTATTGATAGGTGATAAAAATGACATTTCACATGTCAATGTTGCCATGTTTACAATCTACTGAAATTGGTAGATTTATATCGATTTAATTTTTATTTTATTTCGAATGACCTTACGTATCTCATTGAATCGACTATATCTAGCTAGTTTAGTAATAAGACGCAATATCCTTACTCTAATATTATAAATTCGATCATACATTCCGTCTGGCGACATGCTTGCGTTTAGGGGCTAAAACGAATGTCCCGCATCGTTGTTTATGCGGCGATACCGTAGACCAGTTTGGGCGTCACGGGCTTTCGTGTCTCAGGAGTGCAGGTCGCATGGCGCGCCATGCCACATTAAATAATATCATCCACCGGGCTCTTGTCACCATTCACATGCCAGCCGTTTTAGAACCTAATGGCCTGGCGCGTGAGGATGGCAAGAGACCGGATGGAATGACTCTTGTTCCGTGGAGTATGGGGAGGCCACTGGTGTGGGACGCCACCTGCGTCGATACACTTGCGTCTTCCCATATCCCCGGCACTGGGTCTAAAGCGGGCATGGCTGCAGCCAATACTTAGTCCCTCAAACGGCGAAAATATGCTTTTATCGGTATCGGTTTCATATTTGAGCCGTTTGGGGTGGAGACACTAGGTCCGTGGGGCCCGTCGGCGCATAAACTTTTTAAGGTATTGAGCCAAAAGCTGGTTGAGGTATCGGGTGACCAGAGGGCTGGCCATTACCTTGGACAGAGAATAAGCATTGCCATCCAACGTGGCAATGCCACCAGCCTTCTGGGTACCCTTCCGTGTGATAACGACCTGCGGGACATTTTTTATTTATAGTTTTGGTGTTATTTGGGTAGGTATTTGTTTCATAGTTTTAATTAATTTTTGTTTTTTTTAGTTTAAGTTTTAATTAATAATTATATATATCCTTTAATTATTTATATTGTAATCTATACTACTTATGAATAAAAGTAACAAAAAAAAAATGCGAAAGTGAGTTTGTTGGTTTGTTAGCTTTCACGCCGTAACTACTGAACCGATCATCATGAAAATTTGCATACAAGTTCTCTGGATTACGGAGTCAAGTCAAAGAAGTCAAAAAGTCAAAGATTTTTATTCAAAATTGGATACATGTATCTCTTTTTGAACGTCATATTTTTATTTCTTATATATTTTTTTATATATGCAAAATTGAAATACTACTAGCGTTTCGGAACGACCACTGGTGAGAAGAATACGCCGAAAGAAACTCAATCCAGCCTTGGTCCCTACGTGCCTGAAGGGCTCTGAATACATTGTTAACATTAAATACAATTTTTCATACTATAGATTAATTTTAATATTTAATAATTGTTAACATTAAATAAATTTATATAAATTTCCACGCATTTTTATCAGTAATATAATCATCAATGCAGTAATAAGCCTTTTTTATTAACTGGTTTTTTACAATCGTTTTGAACTTAAGTAAAGGCAGACCTAATATTTCTGCAGGAATTTTATTATAGAAGCGTACTCCTAAACCTAAAAATGAATTCATAGTTTTCTGCAATCGCAATACTGGTGTAGCTAATTTATTTTTATTTCTCGTGTTTCGGTCATGGATATCACTATTTTTCTTATATAAATCAAGATTATAGCGCACAAACATAATATTCGCAAATATGTACTGAGAAGGTAAAGTTAAAATATTTATATCTTTAAACAATTCTCTAAGAGATTCTCTAGCACCAAGTTTATATATAGATCTAATAGCGCGTTTCTGCAAGACAAATATGGTGTTTACTTCTGCAGCGTTACCCCATAGTAAAATCGCATAAGACATAACACTATGAAAGTAACTGAAATATACCAAACGCGCAGTATCAACATCAGTCAGTTGTCTAATTCTCCTGACAGCATAAGCTGCAGAACTAAGTTTACCCGCTAACGTAGTAATATGGGCACCCCATTGAAGCCCGGCATCAAGAGTTATTCCAAGAAATGTTGTTTTATCAGTTAAATCTAGTGGTTCATTATCCATTACTATTTGTGTTGGAATTTTTGTAACATTTGGTAAGCAAAATTTAATACATTTCGTTTTCTTAGCGTTCAACAATAGATTATTCGCTGTGAACCAATCCAACACTTGAGCTAAAGTACTATTAACCACGTCAAAAGAATTAGTTTGTCTATCAATTTTGAAGACAAGAGAAGTGTCATCGGCAAATAGTACAGCCTTACATGTATTGACACAGTAAGGTAGGTCATTGATGTAAATGAGGAATAACAGAGGCCCTAGGATAGAGCCCTGGGGTACGCCCATCTTAACCGATGATCCGGAGGATTGTACCCTATCTAAACTAACTTTTTGAGTTCGGCCACTTAAATAAGATTCAAGTAAATCGCGAGATTTACCTTTTATTCCATAGTGCTCCAGCTTGGAGAGAAGGGTATTGTGGTCTACGCAATCAAAGGCTTTGGAAAGATCACAAAAAACACCAATAGCATTTTGTTTTCCCTCCCAAGCATCATATATGTATTTCAACAGAGCTACACCCGCGTCTGTAGTTGACCGACCCTTTGTAAATCCATACTGTTCACGATGGAAAAGGCTATTTATGTTAAAAAAAGCTAATAACTGATTAAAAATCATTTTTTCAAATATTTTACTAAGAGCTGGCAGAATAGAAATGGGACGGTAATTAGTGGGATCATTTTTATCGCCAGATTTGTACAAAGGAATGACTTTACTTAACTTCATCAAGTCAGGAAATGTCCCAGTATCTACACACTTATTAAATATAGAAGCTAAATATGGTGCAATTACTTCAATGATGTTACTAATGACAGCTACAGAGATATCCCACAAATCTCCAGTTTTCTTATTGTTCAAACTCTTAAATGTATCAATGATTATTTGAGGTGTTACATGTTGAAATATTAAATGATTGTTACATTCTGGTATACAGCTTGTTAATAGTTTTTTAGATTCCTCAGATGATGAACGTAAGGAGGCAGTAGTATTTACGGGAATGTTAGTAAAGAAATCTTCGAAATATTTTGCGACGTCTTCATTAGTACTGAGGATCTTATTATCTACTTTTAATTCTATTTTGTTGTCACGATTTTTGGTTTTCCCGGTTTCCATGTTAATAATTTTCCAAGTGGTCTTTATCTTATCATGAGAATCTAGAATAGCTTTTCTTGTATATAAAGATTTTGCGCACAGGCACGCCTTTTTAAAAACCTTAGAGTAAGTTCTAACATAATTAATAAATTCAGTATTTTTATTGTAAGCTTTCATAGCTAATAATTCGTATAACCTGTTTCTACTAACGTAAATACCAGTTGTAGCCCATTCACTAAATTTTTTACCGATACGTTTAGTACATTTTTTAATTTTGAATGTATTGTTGAATTCCGATTCAATAATACCAAACATTTTATTATATAGAGCATCCGGATCATCTCTAGTTTCTTCAATTAGGGGCATTTTTTCAGATATTTTTTTCTTAAATACATTTATTTTAGCTTTGGTTATAGATCTAAAGGTTACTTTTGGTAAGTCTACTTCTACATCATTTATAAGTTTTACAAACTGACCGTAGTGATCCGAGGTTAGATTTTTAGTTATATATTTGTCAACAGCAGTGCAATTGCAGAAAACATTATCTATGCACGTTGCAGAATCTTCAGTAACTCTAGTTGGTTCCAAAAACAAATTAACCAAATCAAATGATTTAAAGACATTTAAAAATCGAACACTTTCAGTTGTTGTAACTAACAAATCAACATTAAAGTCACCGCACACTATAATATTTTTGCGACAACAGCATAATTTTCTCAAGACATCTTCAATAACTGATTCTAAAGTATTATAATCTGATCTTGGGGGTCTGTATACACATACTATAATATAATTCCCTAGTTCGATACATGACAGCTCAACATTACAATCTACCGAAAGACTAACAATATCCTTACGTTCTTTACATTTTACGTCACTTCGAGTTAGAATTAAGCTACCGCCTTTCTCTTTAGTCTCTCGGGTGTAAGAGCTTGTCAATAAATAATTTTCTACATTGAACTGTTGCTGGTGCGACTGCATAAAATGTTCAGTCACACAAACTACATGCAAATCTTTACTGTTTATAAACAACTCTAATTCTAACAATTTGCTAGTCAGGCCTTGGACATTCTGATGAAAAATATTTAATTCTTTAGCCTCGACTGTTGTCTTATTAATTAGTTTAAATCAGACTGAGGATTTTGTATTTTAGGTATATCATTAGTTGCAATACCTGTGTCAAATTTAAAATTATTTGCAGTTGTACTACATACAACAGAAGTTTGTAAATTAAAAGCTACTACTGTAGCTATTTGTCTTTTAAAATTAAAAGGAAGATACATAGTATCGTTAGTCAACTTAAATCTACTTATAAACTTATTTATATCTAAATAAAAAATAAAATCGCCATGACGATACGTCATGTTGTACATATGTACATTTAAATTGTGTATGTGCTCGTTTCTTTTCCTATCTAAAGATTCCGAATACGGAAAGGCACATATCATAAATTTACATTGTGTTCTTTCATTTATATTAATTAATTTGTCCATACTTTGTTTAATATTCCTTTTTGATACAGAGGAACTGTCACCACATAATATTAATATTGTACAGTTTTCATCAAGACTGTCACAAGTAATACTGTTTACCAGGTCTAAATAAGAAGCGCCGGGTGTACATGTGTTGTAGACAGAACAGTTATGGTTGAGGTGACTCAAAATTATGCTACTAAGACCTTGACCTAATTTATCAGAGTATATAAATAATTTGTTACAAAACCTTTTTTTATTAAAACTATTATCTATCGTACCTATCCTTGTTTCTAAGTTACATTTACCAGTATCACATTCTCTAGACTCGGGAACAATGGCTATTACAGGTGACATTGTAATTGCCGTTTCAGGAGTACTATAGCACTGCTGTTTTTGTAAGAGAGCATCATACCGCTCTTTATTATAGTGAGCTTCAGCCACAAATTCTTTGGCCTCTAAAATATATTTACTTATATCTTTTTGGGACAATTTATACATTTTTGATAAATTATTTAAGGACTGTTGCAATTCCGAGACCTGTGACTGCAACTCATGAATCTCGGTGTCATATATACGGCTAGCCATATATAGGTCATCTTCACATGATCTAAGTTCCTTAGACAAACACAGTTTTTCCCTACTTAACTGCGCTAAAGATTTACATTTTTTTTGTTTAGATAATACTTTCTTAGTGCGTTTTATTATTCTATTAATTTTTACATACTTTTTAATTTTATTATGACTATTTAAAATAAAATACTGTGACTGCGGAGTACTCGCAGGTATTTCCATGACCGGTCCCGAGCCACACTCCATGAGTTCGCTGTACAAATGAAGCGTTTTGTTACATATTTCGGCATCTTTTTGATCTTGTATCTCTAATGCAGATTTTTGTGCATCGTATAAGCTTTGTTCTAACTCATTTATGCGACATAGGGCCCGTTCATGTACCATACGGCACTCGTTAGCTTGCTCTAAACATTCTTTCAACCTAAGGTTTTCTTCCAACAATTCTGTACTGTTATTGTGAAGACTTATACATTCATTTTTTAATTGACTATGGCGATCATTTATTTTCTGAAATTCTTCTTCAGATTCCTCCCGTTCCAGTAAGAGTTGTGCCTTATCCTCACGACACGCTTTAAGGTCAAACAGGGCTTGCCTCAGCTTCATGGTTAGGTCTTTGATAGTGGCCTTCCGTGTCATCATAGTGAATGAGGTGGTCAGTAACTGAAAATATATTTAATTATGTAAGTAAAGGTAAACTATACTTTAAGAACTCGGAGGGCAATTTTTTGTACTTAATAAGACAATTTTATTATATTATTGAGAATAACTACATAGATATTTAAAGCATAAATGAAATAAATTAGCTGTATTCTTGCTATAACTATTGTTTTATAGTCATCAACTCAGCTTTCACAAGCTTAGCGAGACCTCAAAAACAGAGTGAGTTTTATGTTATATTAAAGGAGTCAGTAAGTAGAAATTAGAGTTTTATTGTATATCAAAATATATAAAAAATTATGCAAAAGTTAAAAGTTAACTTCACCAATTTATATTTTTTTTTTGAAGTAAGTAGGTAGTTTACATTTCACAATCTGCTATAAAAGAAACAAAAGGAATACAGCAGATTTTGCGTTGCAGTGTATAAAGTATTATTTGTTACTGAATATATAAGCCTATAGCTGTAGTTTTAGGTCGTCATCACCGATTGCACTAGGTAAACGGTGCGAGATTCAAACTGAGCTTCGTAGGTAAAATATAGTTCACTGCTATTGCTACTTGCGGAGAAGGACATAAGCTACCTTTTATCCCGGGAAAAAGTACTATCCCCGAGGGATCGACATTAACGCGGGCGGAGCCGCGGGCGAAAGCTAGTTATTAATATGATAAGAGTAAATTCACACTAACCACTTAAACTTTCTCGTGAAACTGAACTAGTGACTACTATTTGATGATGTCTTTTTATTACAGTTCTCTCATGATAACAACCAGGATCAACAGCTTAGCTAGCGCGTATTCCTAAATTCAAATAGTGAATCTTCATTCATCCCAATGTGTTGCATGTGGAAATTACATCTAAGTTTGAGTGTTTGTGCATTTCAATTTAGAATCTAATAAGAATGGAATAGGATTTCATATTTTATTCTAATTAGTTTCTTAATTTAAATGATACGTGCAAAATAACGATGGGCATTAAGAAGCAAACAACAATATGACCTAAAATTAAACTTTATTGATATAATAGCTTTTCTTATGAAAAATCTGCAGACTCCGCTGCAGCAGTTAGGTCTTTAATCTGTGCAGTAGTTGTAATACATTGCTGCTTCAACGAATCAATCTTACTTTCACTAACTACTACAATACCAGTCATCAAATTACTGTGATGTCTTCTCATGTGTTTGTTCAATAAAGAACTCTTTACGCCCATGTAATCACAATGTTCACATTTAAACGGTTTGATTCCTGTGTGAATCGTCTCATGACTCAAAATACTCTCTTTCCTAGCTGCTACATAATCACAGTATTGACATTTAAGTCCATTCCCCATATGCGTCACCATATAATGTTTCTGTAACTCATATTTGCGTTTGGAACTATATTCGCATTCAGTGCATTTATTATCGTAATGCCCTTTTTGATGCATAGCGTATTGACATTTATAAATTGTGGTGAATTGACATATGTTGCAGAATAATGTGACGTCAGATTTGCTTCGTCTGTTGTGTAATGCGATTTTGTCTTTAGTTTTGGTTGAGAAATCGCAGTTTGTACACTCGTATGGTCTGTTGTTGCTGCCAGTGTGGTGTCTTTGATAGTGCCTCTTTACAGCAGCTTTGAATCGTGACGTATAGTCACAGCCAAGGCACTGGAACGGCCGTTCTTTATCGTTAGACACTAACACTTTGATATTCTTCCATTCTACAGTATCTGGATCGATTACGTAGTCCCTTTGGTATTCCTTTTGTCTCGTATTAGTTGCCTCTTGGTCGTAATAATTGTCAATTTCACTATAATCGTCATTTGTGCGATTATTATGCACGTATTCTTCCCGGCTTGAAGTAGTTGGAGAAATATGCATTCCTGTAGTTGGTTCAATTACTGAGTTACGTGGCTGTGGCACACTATAATCTGAAGTTTCGTCTTTCAGATTGTAATCTAATGTTAACCCGGTTGCGGCATCAACTTGCGAGTTGTGTGATTCATTGTAATTATCTTTTTGAACATTATTATAGCCGGTATGATTGTATTCCGTGCTCATCCCTGTGCTAGCGTCTAGTTGAGAGTTGTGCGATTCAGTGTAATTTTCTTTTTGAACATTCTTATAGCCGTACATTACATCATAATGTATAACTTTATGCTTTTTACTTTCACACATGAAATAGGTCTGGAAATTACAATATCTACACGCCAGTACATTCTGTTGTTTACTTTTTGTCTTGTGTATATTCAATCTCCATCTCACTCGTGTAGAAAAGTCACACATATCACACTTATAAGCCGTATCGGTCACTTCATTGTGGATTTTCGCTAAATGTCTAGTAATATGCCCCTCAAACTTAGTTACGAACGTGCATTTATCACATTTATAGAACGTCACAGGCTTATCTTTCGGCTGATGAGTTCTGCTATGTTTCAAAAAGTTATGCCGATACGCTGTCTCGAAAGGACAGTGACTACATTTATACTGCTTCTCTATATTATGTTTCCGCTTATGGGCTTTCAAATTCCATTTGAAGTTGGTTTTATAATCACACTGGTCGCAATTAAAGACTTTATCTGGCTGTGATGTTGGAGTATCGTCTTTTTGATGCTGTATTTTAATATGTCGCGTTAGAGCGTTTTGATATTTTGACCGATAATTACATTCGGGGCAGCTATACTTCTTTTCTGAACTGTGCCCAATCTTATGCATAATTAAGGCAGTTTTGTAAACGGTGGTGTAGTCACAGAGTGGGCATTTTAGTACGTCAGTTGGAACTTTACGCGGTTTTTTCTCACCCTCTTGGCCGTCTTCGTGTTTTCTTTGCCTTTGTTTTTTTCTGGTGGTGGGATGTTTAGGTTCATAATTTCTGGAATTATATGAATAATGTATTAACATTATGAATAATTTTTAATACAAATACACACTAGTAGTAAGATAATTGTTAATATAAATACACACTAGCCATATTATGTAACTGTATATTTTGTAACTGTTTGTTATTCCTTAAATAAATAAATGAAACTAGTGACCTAGTGGATTTGTTATTTTAATAGAATAAAAACAGACACAGGCATTAAACAACTCCTTAGCTCAGTAAACAATTGCCTTATTCTTATTACAAACTAGCGGTCCGCCCCAGCTTCGCACGGGTAATCCAGATATTTATTCTACAGCCATATTATGTTCATCAGGGATGATGCAGGATTCTAATGGTTATAGATTTTGCCAATCGGTACAGTAGTTGCGGAGCCTATTCAATGCAAATAAACAAACAAACAATCAAATCTTTCATATTTATAATATGAGTGTAGATAGTTGATCGTGAACTAACTGTACAGAAAGCTAATGTATATATCAAACCGTATATCATAGTTTGACATAGGTTACGTTTAATACTCGGGTGAAATTTGGACTAATTGATATATCTTACAGAAATACATAAAAAAGGCTAATCAACCCTGGCCATACTTGATATGCAACTCCTTTGTGTACAAATAAGTTTAACTTGAATACGATATTGTAGCTGTAATACTTTTTAATAATCAGTTATCAATGATCCTTTCTTCTCACGGTCATTCAATATCTGTGAACTATAGCTTACTGCCCGCTTATTCCAGTTTTTAGGATACCATACAAAGTCATCCAAAACTTCTTAACTGTTTGGCGCTTACGTTACCACAGATAGAGAGACATATCAATACAGACAAGTAAAGGCTCGAAATTTAAAAAAAAATGTGAGCTTTCGTGGGATGTCTAGCAGTGAAAAATCGAAATTATTTTGTATGTACAGGCAGGTAAATGTGACCTCTACAATAAAATCTGTTGTTAGAGGGGTCAGACTCTTCTGCCCCTGACTGTACATATCATATAGCGTAGCAGGCGACGCATACCTAGCAGTCAGGTTAACCCGCCGTTATGCTTCACATTAAAAAATTTGTAAGTAGGTGGCTAAAAAAATTGATTGTCTGTAATGTCGGTGTGTGGACGATAATTTTACGTGATAACAGTGGAGGAGAGATAGATGCGTAACAAGCCGAACGCTTAAGCCAATCGTGCCTCCCTTGCACACGGAACGCGACACTTTTTCGTGCGTCAGCCGGCGTTTTTAATTTATAACGTCGATATCACGTCAAAAATAAGAATGAAAATATATTAAGTGAAATTAATACTCACACATCAGTGTCATCATCATCCGGTTCTGGTTCGTTATCTTCTTCTTCCTGCATCTCCACTTTTACCCACACACTTGCAAACATACTATCCATTCCTTTCTCTGTTTCCGCTGGATCCGACTCCTGCTTTACATCTCTTAATTCCCGCTTTATATTAGCCGTATCAACATTTATGTTACTCGATTCTTGCTTTGATTGACTTGATTCATCTTTTAAATGATCCGATTCTGGTTTAGAGTGAACTGATCCATTTGAATCCTCTGCTTCTGAATCAGATTGATTAATAGATTCTTCAGAATCTGATTCTGATGAGTTTTCGACGTCTTCTTTCTGTTGCTCCATTACGTGGTACTGAAACGGAAAATAAAATACCTTTGTATCGATCAGTCTGAAGTTTTCTCAAGATGAATCAACAAGTTTGCTACAAAAATAAGCTTAATATTACTTGGGAATTTTGTATATTCCTAGGTTTAGTCATCTTATTTATTGATTGCAAAACCTACATGTCCTCTTATTCCAAACTTTATAAAGTCATAGCATTTCACAATAGCATTTAATCAAATTTAGCTGCTGTGTACATATTGATCCCTAAGAAAGAGTTGTATAAAAAGCAATAGATGTATTGATATGATGACAAAGATTAAGAAAAATAAACTAAATAAAAAAAGATTCAATAATCGTTACTTGAATCCGTCAACAGGTATTGTATTATGTGCTAATGTAATGATTGATATTCTCTTTTCATAATAATTCAACCTGTTATGAAATAGAAAACATAAATACAATGGAATTTTAGTAGGCTTGTCAACTAAGAGCTTATTTACCTTATTTTTTGGGGAGTCGCAGGTCCTGAATGTTTAAAACTAGGTACTTTGTAGTAGAAAATATACGTTGACCTTAGAACTCTTGAAACACTAATAAACATGCACAAATGGCTTAAAATACCAAAGAGTATTCTAATCACTTCGTTTAAAATACGTAAAAATCTGACACGGCGATAGTGACGCCCGACGCTGACCTAATCTTATTTTTTTTTGTAAACCCAAAATCCTTTTTTTGGGCTAAAAATCTAATTAGTCATTACATCATTGCTTATTTGTGAAATATGTTGTTTTTATTCTAGTTCATTGTTTCATCGTGTAAATGCAAAGTGTTATTAATTCAATTGTTTTCATTAATTTTATGTAAAAAATCACTATCTGCAATATTGATTGACGTTTGTTATATGACAGTTCATAATCGTGACGTTTTATATACCAGTATTGCCACTATTTATTGATAGAATGTGAATCGATGTTTAATTGAATCGATTATCAAATGAAAATCTAAATTCCTTTAATGAGAAGGTAAATTGAATTTATTAAAAAAAACAATCTTGTTTTAATATAGTCTTGTTTCGCATGTCCCAATTTATATTCTCAAATCTTCGTAAATTCCTGTAAATTCAAATAAAGGCGTCCAAGAAACAAAAGATTTGTGGATTATCACGATTTGACAGATCGTTTGTTGAAAGTACGTTCCGTACATATGTTGGTTAGTTTTTGTAAAAATATTATCGAGTTACAATTTTTATCTTGATATTTTAATTTTTTTATGTTTATAATCACGGAGAATTAAAAAGATGTTCTTAATTAAATTAATTAATATATTCTTAAAATGATTCATTCAAATAGTTTTTTACAAAAATATTTATTTTTGAGATAGTACTTTTTTTATATGTAGTTTCGAACATTTTTTTTAAAGATTGATCTGTCATTGATTTTTTCGTACATTACATTGAAATGAAATGAAAAATTCAATTTTTCTCGTTTAATAATTTGTAAATAAATGCGTAAGTACGTTAAATTTCTATATATATTAGTACAATAGTGATAGTTGATAAACGGTCGCAGGTATTCCTTAAACAAGTGTTGTTTATTGACGCAAGTTTTTGATGCCCAAAAATAGAATTTTGGGATTGCAAAAAAACAACATCAGCGTCAGTGTATGCAGTATCAGTGGTTTCTACGTGTTTATATGTTTATCTCACAGTTATCATACTTTAAACTAAACACTATATCTCATTTAAACTTTTTTATACGGTACTCTTTATTTAAAGCTGTATTTTGTGTTCGGCCTTCGATATTGTTATCATACCTTTTTTATCAATGAGTTCACATATAAGTCTGTCAAAGCAGAATACTCATGAAAGAATGTGTGTATTTGTTTATGTTGTTAGCTAAAATTAGGGTCAGCATTTCCAACTGCTTAAAGGCATCTTAACATAATTCTATATCGCAGAATGAACTGTTATGTATTATATACTGTGCCCTCAAAGCATGTGACCTTTAATTAAATCATCATCACTTTGGCTGTAAGAAGTCCATTGCTTATTAAAAGGATTCTATCCCAAGGGTTCTTCATCCCATGGGAGGATATTGCCATAATTACTGGTCAATACATTAAGCATTAACTCATCTATGTTTATGCTGACAGTCACTCAATTCTAAACATCCTCTTTTTGCTCAACTACTGGTATATTTATTGGGATTAGAAAAGCGAAGGACTAGTGCTCACATTATTAATACATATAATAAAAGAGTAAAAAAAATGTGTCTGTACATTGAATATATTTACAAAAAAATTATATAGGTAGATAGAGACATACTAATAGAGTAAGAATTAATAAAAAAATGTATAGTCTGTTTGTCTGTTTAAACTAGATTTTGAAAACTGGAACACCTGATGCAGAACTATACAGTTCAGCTATAAGAAATATGGCACCTTAAAAAAAGTTGTTTAGCCTGATGAGCATTTTCTGTAGAATCATAAAGTCCACGCGAACGAACTAGCGGGCATCAGCTAGTTAGAAATAGTTTTCTAATACGGGAGAAAGAAAAGTATGCCATCTTATAAGCCACCACCTTTTTTATTGGTAATTGTATTGGACATTAGTGATGTGACACAAACTCCAGTCTAATCTAAGTGAGGGGAATAATAAATGAATACACCACAAGCCAAAAAGAAAATACATATTTGAAGAAAACAATTGGAAATATGGTACAAAGATGGACTTATCACTAAGCAATATCTTCCAGTCAACCTCTCCGGTAGACGGAAAAGAGAAACATTATTGGCATGGTGCAGCTAACAAAAATGTTGCATAACCAAAACATACTATCAAACAACAAATATACTTACAACAAAATTAATTTACTACATACAATCTAATCATCAACATCATTAGGTCCTTTTTAGTCTCCACTACAGGAGCACGACCCTCTCTGTACTACTAGGACCATACTTGGCCAAATCTAATATCTAACCAAATATAAATATAGTAGCAGTGCCCGCAACTTCGTTCGCATACATTTTGTTATTTAAATTTCTTTTTTTTATTATGGTATCACACTTAGGGCGTAAACCTAAAGGACGTGGGTTCGAATCCTACCTGTGGCCAAGTTCTTTTGCCGTCCTATATCATAAAAATAACCTACCTTTAACTTTAGAATCTGATTCTGATCCTAAAGGTTTCTCCCATACCATTTTATAAGCCCACTAGGACTAGCTCCGTGGCGCAGCGGTCAACACGCCAGCCTGCGACACGGAGTGACCGGGTTCGATCCCCGGCCAGGTCAAGATGGATAATGATCTTTTTCAGATTGGCCTGGGTCTTGGATGTGTATCTATATATGTATTTGTTATAAAATATAGTATCATTGAGTTAGTATCCCATAACACAAGTCTCGAACTTACCTTGGGGCTAGCTCAATCTGTGTGATTTGTCCGTATATATTTATTTATTTACTTTTTATTTCAATTTGAAATGGCTATGCTTAGTCATAATACAACATTGGAACCTTATGCATTAAATATATATTCAATTTAAATTAGGAGCAAAAATTTTAAAGGCTTACTCCCATTAGCTAGAAAAATGCTTTAGAAGCAAAATAAAAAAACATCGGCACGCTAGTTTTTGAGATATCTGGACCTGAACATTTAAAATAAAAAATGAAAACAACACCCTGTGTACAAAGAAACACTTTTCTTGGCCAACAACTTTTTACTATTATCTACTATGGATACTGGGTCACTGACCTCGACGATCAAAACAGCTTTTACAGATATATCATATAATCATTTTTGACATACAAAAAATGTTTAAGGCTAGGCTTTAGGCTTTCAGTGTGATGCGTTTGAACAGCACCGTCCAAACGCGCGCGTTTTTATTACACTAGATAGTAGTCTCTTTTCATAGTGATGCAGTTGAAACGCACCGCTCGGGAAACGCGCGCCGCCGGCCAGCGCTGCCGAAGCGCGCGCTTAATAATCAATTTGCAATGTTTTGAGACGTCGATGTTGCATTCTTATCCATAGAAAATAAACAGCTAATCTATTTATATTTATAACTAACTTTCGCCCGCGGCTCCGCCCGCGTCAATGTCGATCCCTCGGGAATAGTACTTTTTCCCTGGATAAAAGGTAGCCTATGTCCTTCTCCGTACTCCAGAGAACTTGTATGCAAAATTTCATGATGATCGGTTAAGTAGTTACGGCGTGAAAGCGTAACAAACAAACAAATAAACATACAAACTCACCTTCGCATTTATAATATTAGTAAGGAAAAGTAAGGAAATATTAGTAAAGATAAGGATAAGGAAGTAAGGATTGGGGCCTGTGCCTCTGTGGTAGACATCAGGCGTATTAACCTTTGCGCCATGGAAGTCGACAAATCTGGATATCCTCTTTTTTTTAATAACCTATTTCCGTGGCCCACTGCTGGGCAAAGGCGGGGAGGCCTTTGCCTTCAGTCTTTTTGTCTTCAGTCATCCCTATCGCGGGCAGTAATTTGCGAGCCACTTATATAAGCATCCAAGCCATCGCGCCATCTCCTTCTAGGTCTGCCACGTTTCGGCGGTCATCCGGTTTCCATATGGTGGCCACCTTGGCCCACCTTTCCTCTCGCATGCGGTAGACGTGTCCCGCCCAGTACCACTTAAGCTGTTTTTCTTAATAAATTAAGAAACAAAATATGGTGAAAAAAAATTTATGCGGACGGGATTGAGTTGAATCAAATACCTCACTTGTAAAAGTCGGGTGGTTGTGAAGGTGACGTAAGCCTTAATACGTATAAGGGAAAATGGGATATGGTGGAGAATTTCGCGGCTGAGATTGATTTGTGCGGTAGCTCAGATGGCAGATCATAGGTCGTACAAAGACCTAGGTCGCCGGTTCAAGTCCCGCCCGCATGAATTTTTTTCACCATATTTTATTTCTCAATTTATTAAGAGTATATCAAAATAGCATTAGCCGTGTGGTATCCGGCAGAGTAGAATAGGACCACTCCAAGTCTTCCCGTGGATGTCGTAGAAGGCGACTTAGGAAATACAAGCTAAAGAAAGCTTAAACATCTAAGAAACCTCTCCAACCAGTCTGGCCAGCGTGGAGAGTGTAGGCCAAGTCCTCTGGCTGCTCTGGCCAAGTATAGCCCTAGTAGTACAGAGAGGGTCGTGCTCCTGTAGTGGAGACTAAAAAGGACCTGATGATGATGATGATGATGAAAATAGCATTGTGAATGCAAAATAAAACACTTATAAAAAATAAGCTGTGTTGATTTCAGTCCTACAACCTTTATTTGAGTTTTGGTCCATAATATATTATTCTCTTATATGAAAAAGATATCCTTGGTTAAGGATATGCAAAAAATATTGTATGTTAGTATGTAAAAAAATAACTTTCAATCTTTTGACTTTAATCCAATTATACCAAATTAATTTTATATACTTTTGACCAACTAACGTTATAATTTTATTTTTAATGTATAAATATTGACTACAGAACTAATTTCGACTTGTATAAATTTATTAAAATAATTTTGACTTGTATAACCATATTGAATTTCGCAAAAATTAATTTCGTGCCAATTTAAATATTTAATTTTATGTCTTTTAGTAAATAATCTATTGCAACGCCCTGACTGGGTACATGTATATACTGCACTATCTATTATTGTCAACTTTATGCAACATGTAAGCGACGAATAAATGAATTATGAATTATGTTCTAACCACCTATATGTCTCATTCTAGGATCACAAAATGACGGAACAAACAGAACAAGACCCTGACAATCTATCGGAAGCCGAATCAGAAGATTCCGTGAGCACCATAAACACATCAGACTTGGATTCTGACGATGAACCTCTCAATCGTCATTCCAGACGAGAATCCAATCGGTTACAAGAATCCCGGCTAACTCAAGAATTCCAAGAAGAATTAGTACAAGACCTATCAGCATTAAAAGAATCCAGAAATCATGAATTGCATTTAAAAGAATCATTAGATATTAAAGAATCGAGGCATTTAAATGATGAATCCAATAACTTAGAATCGAACCATTTACAAGATGAATCGGAGAATTTAAAACAAGATAATAATATTAATGAATCAGAAAATGTCCAACAGGAGATTAAAGGACAACAGATGGACCAAGGGGCGTCGGATGTCGATGATAAAGACATGAACATGTTTGCGAGTGTGTGGGTGAAGGTGGAAGTGGAAGAGGAGGATAATGGTGTGCAGATGGACGACTTGACAGATGTGTGAGTAAACTTTATGAACAACTAGCTGTTGCCCGCGACTTTGTCCGCGGCAATTTCTGTTATTATGATTAATTAGTATCCTTACTAATATTATCAATGCGAAAGTGAGTTTGTTTGTTTGTTACGCTTTCACGCCGTAACTACTGAACCGATCATCATGAAATTTTGCATACAAGTTCTCTGGAGTACGGAGAAGGACAAAGGCTACCTTTTATCCCGGGAAAAAGTACTATTCCCGAGGGATCGACATTAACGCGGGCGGAGCCGTGGGCGAAAGCTAGTAGATGAATATTTTTTCCCCGATTTCGAAACATTTTTTATTGATGCTTCGCTCCTATTGGTCGCAGCGTAATGTTTTATACCTTAAAGCCTTCCTCAATAAATGGACTATCCAACACAAAAGGAAATTTTCCAATTTGATTAGCGCGTTCAAACAAACAAACAAACTCTTCAGCTTTATAATATTATAGTATAGACTAGCTGTTGCCCGCGACTTCGTCCGCGGCAATTTCTGTTATTATGATTGATTAGTACACAATAGACGAATAATTTTCCCCAGTTTCCAAAACATTTTTTATTGATGCTTCGCTCCTATTGGTCGCAGCGTGATGTTTTATAGGCTAAAGCCTTCCTCAATAAATGGACTATCCAACACAAAAAGAATTTTCCATTTTGAACCAGTAGTACCTGAGATTAGCGCGTTCAAACAAACAAACAAACAAACTCTTCAGCTTTATAATATTATTACTAGCTTTCGCCCGCGGCTCCGCCCGCGTCAATGTCGATCCCTCGGGAATAGTACTTTTTCCCGGGATAAAAGGTAGCCTATGTCCTTCTCCGTACTCCAGAGAACTTGTATGCAAAATTTCATGATAATCGGTTCAGTAGTTACAGCGTGAAAGCGTAACAAACAAACAAATAAACAAACAAACAAACTCACTTTCGCATTTATAATATCAAGTAAGGATAAGGATTAGTATCCTTACTAATATTATCATTAACGCGGGCGGAGCCGCGGGCGAAAGCTAGTAGATGAATATTTTTTCCCCGATTTCGAAACATTTTTTATTGATGCTTCGCTCCTATTGGTCGCAGCGTAATGTTTTATAGCCTAAAGCCTTCCTCAATAAATGGACTATCCAACACAAAAGGAAATTTTCCAATTTGATTAGCGCGTTCAAACAAACAAACAAACTCTTCAGCTATATAATATTATAGTATAGACTAGCTGTTGCCCGCGACTTCGTCCGCGGCAATTTCTGTTATTATGATTGATTAGTACACAATAGACGAATAATTTTCCCCAGTTTCCAAAACATTTTTTATTGATGCTTCGCTCCTATTGGTCGCAGCGTGATGTTTTATAGGCTAAAGCCTTCCTCAATAAATGGACTATCCAACACAAAAAGAATTTTCCATTTTGAACTAGTAGTACCTGAGATTAGCGCGTGCAAACAAACAAATAAACTCTTCAGCTTTATAATATTATTACTATCTTTCGCCCGCGGCTCCGCCCGCGTTAATGTCGATCCCTCGGGAATAGTACTTTTTCCCGGGATAAAAGCCTATGTCCTTCTCTGTACTCCAGAGAACTTGTATGCAAAATTTCATGATGATCGGTTCAGTAGTTACGGCGTGAAATCGTAACAAACAAACAAACAAACAAACTCACTTTCGCATTTATAATATTAGTAAGGATAAGGACAAGGGCGTCGCCAGCCGATGGCGCAGGGGGGGGGCAAGTTGACTTTACCTACTACAATTCATACTTTTCTCATTCTCTATGAATGAGAAAAGTAGGTATGAATTGTAGGTAAAGTCGACAGCCCATGAAGCTTTTCACTTGTACTACGAGCCTTACATCTACAGCGATTGTAATAACAACAGTATCTTAGTACTATATACATATATATTCTGTGACAGTACAGACATGATTGTTCAAGGCTTGAACTTCAAGCAAATCAACTCAAAGACAAAGGACTTTGGTTGCATTATATTTGGCAACTCTTTTAGAATCTCTAGGGGGGGGGGGCAGCTGCCCCTCCCTGCCCCCCCTTGGCGACGCCCTTGGATAAGGATTAGTATCCTTACTAATATTATCATTAACGCGGGCGGAGCCGCGGGCGAAAGCTAGTAGATGAATATTTTTTCCCCGATTTCAAAACATTTTTTATTGATGTTTCGCTCCTATCGGTCGCAGCGTGATGTTTTATACCTTAAAGCCTTCCTCAATAAATGGACTATCCAACACAAAAAGAATTTTCCAATTTGAACCAGTAGTACCTGAGATTAGCGCGTTCAAACAAACAAACTCTTCAGCTTTATAATACTAGTATAGATAGGTACCATTTAGCAACTACGGGTGTCAACCTCGACTGCTAGGTTGCAGGTATGTCATCGGGTACCCCGGCCACCCGAGCTGCTACTTGCTTTTCCCCCATTCATCCTAGTGAGTAGTATTCCAATACATTCCCTTCCAATATATATAGGATAGGAGTTGTCCTATCCTTCCCCAGCTTAAAAATGCTTCCGATGGGCAACGGAAGCACAAGAAGCCAAAGACTTTGCGCTGACCAACCTCGTGCCAGCCTAGCGTCGTGAGTACGGCAAAATCCTCCCAAGATTTTTTTGTATAATCACAGTTTCAAACAAATTACCACCATTGACACTCTTCGAATGTCAATGTGTCAATTAGCTTCGAATTAGCCGTGTGGTTTCCGGCTGAGAAGAATAGGACCACTCCAAGTCTTCCCGTGGATGTCGTAGAAGGCGATTTAGGAAATACAAGCTTAACAAAGCTTATAAACATCTATGAGACCTCTCCAACCCGTCTGGCCAGCGTAGAGAGTGTAGGCCAAGTCCTCTGGCTGCTCTGGCCAAGTATGGCTCTAGTAGTACAGAGAGGGTCGTGCTCCTGTAGTGGAGACTAAAAAGTACCTGATGATGATGATGATGATGACACTCTTCGTATTACGAAAAGGTGTAAAGCTGAATATTGGATCCGCTGGGAGGGACGCCGCTATACGTTAGACACGATACGAGATATTTCCAATCGTATCGTACGTATAGCGGCGTCCCTCTTATCGGGTCCAATTCAGGATGGTATAATACCCTTAATTCGCGAAGCTGGTTGCACACGCAGTCTTGATATTGTTCTTCGATTATTCGATATCTCACAAGTTATGATACAATTCGAAAACCTTCTTTTCGTTCTACCATTGTATATCGCGCGCCTGATAAAGTGTCAAATTGATATACAAAATGCTCTTATTAAATTAAGAAATAAAATATGGTGGACAAGTTCCGAGGTTGAATCATGCGGTAGCTCAGTTGGCAGAGCGTAGGGCGTACAATTACCTAGGTCGCTGGTTCAAATCCCGCCCGCATGAGATTTTTTCACCATATTTTATTTCTTAATTTAATAAGAGTATATCAAAATAGCATTGTAAATGCAAAATAAAACACAGAATATTCATATACAAAAGTAATTGTTCTCTTCTCCATTTCAGGAACTACGTACCCCCCAGCGAAAGAAAATCACGGCAGCGACGAAAGGGCGACAAGAAGCCTCGCCCTCGGCCCACCAAAATCCTCAACTGCACACTATGTGAATACACCACCGTCTACAAAACAGGTCTTGTCATGCACATGATCGGTCACACCACAGAAAAGCCCCACTGCTGTCCAGAATGCGACTACAAGTCTAAATATCGCAACGCACTGACTCGACATATCAAAATACAGCATCAAAAGGAAGATGGACCTACAACGGAGTCGATAAAAGTCTTCACTTGCGACCAGTGCGATTACAAGACACATTTCAAGTGGAATTTAAGAGCGCATAAGAGAAAGCACAATGTGGATAAGCAGTTTAAGTGTTCACACTGCGATTATGAAACTGCATATCGACATAACTATTTGAAACATAGTAAGACGCATGAGAATAAGGATAAATCGCAAACTTTCTATAAATGCGATAAATGTACGTTTGTTACGAAGTTTGAGGGACATATCGCTAGACATTTGGCCAAAATACACAACGAGGTGACAGAAACAGCGTATAAATGTGAGATGTGTGATTTTTCTACTCGGGTACGATGGAGATTGAATATCCACAGGACGAGGAGTCGACAAGAGAACATCTTGGGGTGTGCGTACTGCAGTTTCCAGACTTACTTCATGTGTGAAAGTAAAAAGCATAAAGTATTGCACTATGATGTTATGTACGGACATAAGAACATTCCGAAGGAAGATCCATCTTTAGAACACAATTCGGAGATTGAACCAACCACCGGATTGCACATATCTGCAGCTGAATTGCATATGGCTGTGAACGAAACTAAAGAGGAGCATAGACATGAAGATCACGATTACCACGAATTGGACTATATGGATTCTGAACCGGATCGCACTCTGAAGAATCAGAAGAAGTATCTAATGGACCCGAATTGTATTGACTGGAATAACATTCAAGTATTAGAGTCGGATGACAAAGATCGACCGTTCCAATGCCATATGTGCAGCTATACGTCCCGGTTCAAAGCCTCCGTACAAAGACATTTCCAAAGGCACCACACTGGTAGCCAGAACAGGCCATATAAATGCATGAACTGCGATTTCTCAACGAAGACTAAAGATCAAATTGCTCTTCACAACAAGAGAAGCAAGTCTGAAGTCAGTCTTTACTGTGCTATCTGCAAGTTTACAACGATATACAAGTGTCAATACGTTATGCACCAGAAACGACATTACGAGAACAAGTGTTCACAGTGCGAATATTCTTGCAAGCATAAGTACGAGTTACAAAAACATTATATGACTATACATTTGGGTAACGGACACAAATGCCAATATTGTGACTACATCGCAGCGAGAAAGGAAAGTTTGCTTTGTCACGAAACAATCCATACTGGGATCAAACCGTTCAAATGCAGTCATTGTGATTATATGTCCGTGAGACGATCGTTGTTGAACAACCATGTGAGGAGATATCATAGTCACTTGCTAACGGACGTGGTCGTTGTAAGTGATAGTAAGATTGCTTCGTTGAGGCAGGAAGGCAGCATCGAGGAGGTTAAAGATAGTTTAGAATACGCATAGTGTTGGTTTTGTGGAATAAAGTGTCATATTATTAGTAGAAAGACCTGTTTTAATTTTTTTATATGTCACAGCGCATTTATTTAAATAAATAAATAAATATATACGGACAAATCACACAGATTGAGCTAGCCCCAAAGTAAGTTCGAGACTTGTGTTATGGGATACTAACTCAACGATACTATATTTTGTAACAAATGCATATATAGATAAACATCCAAGACCCAGGCCAATCTGAAAAAGATCATTTTCCATCTTGACCTGACCGGGGATCGAACCCGGACACTCTCATGTCGCAGGCTGGCGTGTTAACCACTGCGCCACGGAGCTCGCCAAAACTTTATTTATGCAATATCATTTGAACTCTGACACAGGTTAACATGGATTTTAATGTCTAAATACTAATAATACTTAAACTTTATAATTAGTCGTATATATTATTTGTCGTGGTAGAGCCACGCTACCGGCAAAATTAATTGCTAGTAGCATGAATGGGCCGCCTCGTCCGGGGAAGTCATCATTTCGAGTAGGTGTCACGATCAATCGACCATGCACACCCTGGTGTCAGAGTTCTTCGGAACCGCCTATCGGCCTCTGACGTGGTTCCTTTAACGACTACCAGATGGCAGCTACCGGCTTAACGTGCCTTCCGAAGCACGGAATCATCTTTATTATCAGACAATCAGGTAATTCAAGCCTGCAATGTCCTAACCAAACTGAAAGCAACTAAACAAAGTATGCTTCCGGTGGGAATCGAAGCCACGACCCCCGGGTCAACAGGCAAACGCCTTAACCACTGGACCACGGAGGCTGTCCGGGGAAGTAACACACTCTCACAGAAGATCGACGTCTGAGTAGAAACTTTACCGCTTCTATGCTTTGTTCGGTGGGTGAGGGAGCCCCTCGCCATTTCCATCCCCTAACTCCTTGAAAGGCCGACAACGCTCCTGTCACACCCTGGTGTTGCAGTTGTCCATGGGCAGCGGTGATCGCTTACCATCAGGTGACTCGCTTGCTCGTTTGCCGTCCTATATCATAAAAAAAAATCAACAAGTACTCATCAACTCATCATCATCATTTCGAGTAGGTGTCACGGTCAATCGACCATGCACACCCTGGTGTCAGAGTTCTTCGGTACCGCCGCTCGGCCTCTGACGTGGTTCCTTTAACGACTACCAGATGGCAGCCGGGACCAACGGCTTAAAAAGAAGTATGCTTCCCGTGGGAATCGAACCCACGACCCCTGGGTCTCCAACGCCTTAACCACTGGACCACGGAGGCAGTAACAAGTACTTAGATCGTATTATTGATTATTGACACTACCTATATGATATTTTTCGGAGATTTGTTTTCTGTCAGTGTTGTGTGTAAAAACCTGTTCAATAAAAAACTAAGAAAGAGGATAGACCGATACGGTTTCCTTTGACAGTTCCAACATCCACTGCAGCTCTTCAGTCAGTTTGTGAGATGGCGGCTGCAATAATCCCGAAATATGACATAGTAAATAGATTCAGGTGTTACTTTGCGGAAGTCAAAGCTACATTTACTTTGAGACAATTTACTTTGCGTGCTTCTGCCACCAGTTAGTTCATGCAAACTATTGCTGGGCAGCACCCCCCCACTACTGTTAGTCCCTTCATGCCTGCCATACGTCATACATCGATACTGTTGCATCCGTACAACGGATGCAGCAGTATCGACCAAGGTTGCATGCATCAACTATTGGTGGCGGGCATGAAGGGACTAACAGTAGTGGGGGGGCGCTGGCCAGCAATAGTTTGCATGAAGTAACTGGAGGCGGAAGCACGCAAAGTAAATTGTCTCAAAGTAAACAAAATATAACAAATCTCAAAAAAATAATCGCGGTAAGTCCCCGCAGTGATTGTGACCGGTAAAGCTCAAAAAGTACATACATACATATATAGTATAACGTCTATCCCTTACGGGGTAGACAGAGCCTAAGGCCATAAGACCGAAAGGCTACGTTTAGCATGTTGATCGGCTTAAACATGGAATACGGAATCAAAATAGTGATGGGTTGCTAGCCGCATCGCCTATTGTCATGATTCTTTCGATTTTCGCCCATTCCCTTCACCGGCTTTTACGATCCGCGCGGTAAGAGAAGCAGCTGGTACATTCTACGTTTTTTCTTTTCTCCCAGACCAGCATGGAAGGGAATTTGAGGAAATTAAATACAAGCTAAACAAAGCTTATAAACATCTGTGAGACCTCTCCAACCCGTCTGGCCAGCGAGGAGAGTGTAGGCCAAATCCTCTGGCTGCTCTGGCCAAGTATGGCTCTAGTAGTACAGAGAGGGTCGTGTTCCTGTAGTGGAGACTAAAAAGGACCCGATGAAGATGATGAAATGAAACAAATAATAAAAATTAACATAATTCTATAATTTGTTAAAAAAATAAAGGTACATGTGTTTCGATTATTCTAAAATATAATACATAAAACATACCTATACAGTGATTAGAAGCCTTGCTAAGCAATGCTTGTCCAATGATCGGGTCGCGTGGAACATATTTTAAACCGAGTGAGAAATTGCAAGAGTGGATATTACCGCCGGCGAAAAGCACGCTTGTTGCTTTCACGCGCTGTTATTACCGCTTAAATGAAATT
The DNA here is from genome assembly GCA_947532085.1 of Elegia similella. NCBI lineage: Eukaryota > Metazoa > Arthropoda > Insecta > Lepidoptera > Pyralidae > Elegia > Elegia similella. Next base: position 1,293,380 of record OX383954.1, on the reverse strand, counting down.
TAAGTAATCATGCGCCTCGCGCTCCGATCACTGCTTATGACATTTCGAAAACTGTTACAAATCTGCATATTTTGCAAGCATTATGCATACTTTTCAATCCCACCCGAATTTCTCATTAAGAGATAGTAAAGAGTGACCGAACGGATATTTGGTTACTATTCGGTATCCGGCCAAACTACTATTCGTTACATGATTGTATCTCTAGTAAAAATAAACAATTTCGATATTAGTTTTCATAGTATTGTGACTTATTTACACTGGTTTATTAAAATCGAATCCCCAGGGACTACACGATTCATAAATGTGTGGTAGCGTGCCTTGTCATCTTTGCGTCCTTACGCTATAGCGACCACTTTTCCGACGGAGTTTCATGGCATACTTGCCTTAGGGTATAAAAGATTTCATATAATAATCTTTCATATAAAAAACCGACTTCAAACCACTGAACCGATTGTGATGAAATTTAAATGGGAACTTAATAGCTTACCCATCCCAACAAACAAAGATTTTTTTTAATCGGTTCGTAAAGGAGTTCTGAGGTAACAAACATTAAAAATGATAAAATATAACCGTATACATAATCTCCTCCTTTTTTGAAGTCGGTTATAAATGTTTTTAACATGATAAAGAAATAATCCAAGCAAAGTTTTTGAGTAAAATATCCCTGAATTGTGTCCCTTAAAGAGGACTATAAATAATAGACAAGATAAACAATGGAAGTTCATATAGGAAAACATTTCATGAACGAACATAGAGAGATAAGAAGTAATATTCTTTTACTTTTTAATATTCGGCATTTAAAAAAAATACTGCGTACTATTCGGTCGAATATCTTATGATTGTGACGAATATTTGAGCGCCGAATACTTGACGTTTTGTCTATAGTGGCCTTGACTGAACCAAAACCAGAGCCTGAACAAATATCCGGCCGCCGAATATTCGGCGTTTTGGAGAGCAGCGTGGTCGAATATTCAGTATTCGATAAAATCACTATTTATTACATCTAAAACCATTGAAGTATAAGTAGGGAAAATATGTTCAGGTTATATATCTAGAAAAAAATCATATAGGATATACAAAATAGCAAAAAATGCGAACGACAATGGAAAAAAGTATACTAAAAGTATTAATTATGTACATTTTTATCACTATAGTTTGGTCAACGTAAGAAGCGCTTTTAACTGTAAGGTTCCGGGTACGAATCCCGCTCGACTCATGTCTCTGAGTTGTAGAAATTGTTAATATATTCAGGACACGCAGCCCCCTTAGAATGCCTGCCGGGTGCACACACGAAAGTGTCACGGTTCGTGTTAATATATCAGGCCTCCCGTATGTATCTGTTTCCCCCTCAGCGAGTTCCTGCCCCCCCCCCCCCCCCAACTCAAATATTGGCGACGTCCTTACAAGGCTTCACTTTCTATACAATACTCTGCTACAGATAATAAATACTCACGCTATCTAAATAAAGATATAAAATTAGTCTATTCGGCAAGCGTAGCTATATTTTTATGAGATTTTAAGATAGCTACATCAACCACCAGTTTATATTTTTACACTCTAGTATATACAAGAGTGTTAAAATAGAAACTGGTATCTTACTACCGACATACATATGTATGTCAGTACCTTGGTAACTCAAACCTTTTTCACATAAAAATACCGACCTCAATCAAACTACTGAACCGATTGCGATAGAATTTATATGAAACAAATTTGAAAGTATACCCTTTCAAATAAAGATTCTTTTAAATCGGTTTATTAATCGTTAACAAACATACAATCGAATTGATAAACTCCTCCTTTTTTTTGAAGTCGTTTAAAAACTCAAACTCCATATTTTGTGCGATAATCCTAATAAGTTTCAAACCCACTGATATATATTTTTTTACCTAGTTTGATAATTGTCCGAATATTCTAAGTTGGCAAAAGAATTGTAAACCAGTAAAATTTGTGTCGCAATGAGATGCTAAGTTTGAAAATCCCAGGCGCCAAGTTTTTGATCCTCTCGTATGACTTACAGCAATCCAATGACGTTAGCACTCGAATCACTTTCAATATGTGAATATTATACGAACGAACACTTTGTTCATTGATTTTGACATTCGAATACTTAATTCGAAATTGTGTCGCCATTAAAATGGGCCAATGAGGATTCGCATGTTGAAATTTCGAGTTGGATTGACAATTCGAATACCGAATAGCCTCTACACGAACGATTCAAAAATCGACTCTGTTCACAATCTATTTTGAAAGCAGTTTAAGAAGACAAGATTATGAAAGACAAGTTGATGTATTAATAATCATCATCAGGTTTTTAAAGTCTCCACTACTAAGTAGTAATTGTCAACCAAATTTTCAATCAAACACGACTAAGAAGAAATTTGATGTGTTTAGAATTAATATCTAGTGTACTGGAGACGATCCCCTCCATACAAAAAGCGAGGGGGAATTGGGGTAATATTTGATAGCATGAAGAATTGTGGCAGTGATTGTAGAAGAAAAACTCAAAACCGAGCTTACGTAAGTCAAGCCAACCCTGGGCGGAGTCCCTCAAAAATTTTGAGTTCCCAGCATTGATCCCATAGGAAAAGTTGTTCATATCGACGGGCTGAATGACCCCTTCAAGGACCTGACTGGTTTTCTTTACATTGTATGTGCTATTGGAATGCCTTATATATAATTTGATAAGCAGTCATGTTCTTAAATCTTGATAAATAGTAATTTTCGAAGTGAAAACTTATTTAGCGGCGCTGTGCACTTCTGGGATGGCTAAAAAATGTTAAACTCGCGTCAGGACACGCGACCTGATCGAAAATTCGTAAGACGAACACGTGACCTGATATCGGCGCGGCGTAGGAGAGGAAGTATATATGTAATATCCTCTCTTTCGACCGCGCGGAGTTGTCACTTCTGCCGGCACTTTGGTTTTTTTATCCGTTGATGCTGGGGGAGGCTCTGGAAGGTCGCTTGGGGATGAAGGTCACGTTGATGAGATCGTCTTCGTCCTGCAGTAGGCAGCCGTCGTTAGGCTTGCTTCGATGGAACAATCTGCGGAGAAATTATTTTAAATTAGCCTAATTAGCCTTCATCTAAATATATATATAGGTATATAACTGAAGGTAAGGGATCTAAATAAATATAACTCAAAGGTGACTGACAGACATAGTGATCTATCAACGCACAGCCCAAGCCACTGGTCGGATCGGGCTGAAATTTGGTATGCAGGTAGATGTTATGACGTAGGCATCCGCTAAGAAAGGATTTTGATCAATTCTACCCCCAAGGGGATAAAATAGGGGATGAAAGTTTGTATGAAACTTCTATACTTCTTAACGCGAGCAAAGCCGCGGGCAAAAGCTAGTTTTTACATAAGACCGAAAGGCCACGTTTACCGTGTTGGTGTTAAGGTGAAATGACATGATTCCTCACATTTTCGCCCGTTCCCTCGATCGGTTTTTACGATCTGCGCGGGAAGAAAAGCAGCTGGTACATTCTACGTTTTTTTAGGGTTTCGTACTCAAAGGGTAAAAACGGGACCTTATTAATATCGCTCCGCTGTCTGTCTGACTGTCTGTCACCAGGCTGTATCTCATGAACCGTGATAGTTAGACTGTTGAAATTTTCACAGATGATGTATTTCTGTTGCCGCTATAAGAACAAATACTAAAAAAATAATAAATATACATACATACAACAAACGTGATTTTTTTGCTTGTTTTTGCTCGATATTGATAACGGCAACAGGTGGACGCTTGAAATATTCACAGAATATTTAGTTATATATTCACTTTAAAAATAAATCCTTACTAATATTATAAATGCGAAAGTGAGTTTGTTTGTTTGTTTGTTACGCTTTCACGCCGTAACTACTGAACCGATCATCATGAAATTTTGCATATAAGTTCTCTGGAGTGCGGAGAAGGACATAGGCTACCTTTTATCCCGGTAAAAAGTACTATTCCCGAGGGATCGACATTGACAATCTGTGTGATTTGTCCGTATATATTTATATTTATTTATTTATTTTATTTATTGACATGGGCGGAGCCGCAGGCGAAAGCTAGTAATTAAATAAAAATAAAATTATTATTAAAGGGGGGCTCCCATACAACAGACATGATTTTTTTGCCGTTTGCATAGATAACGGTACTTGGCCGGTGTTTTCTTTTTTCCGACCAGCATGGAAGATCTTATTAAGTAGACAGTGGCTTAAATAAGTTTCTGAACGAGATCCAAATAGAGAAAAAAAAAGTGAGGGCCAAATAGAAAAAAAAACCAAATTCACACACACAAACTCAAAAATCCACAGATTTTAACACACAACACATTAACCATGTATGAATGTATAATAAATATTAATATGAGGAATTATTGGAATAGGCTTGTTTCTGTTGCCGCTATAACAACAAATACTAAAAACAGAATAAAATAAATATTTAAGGGGGCTCCCGCACAACAAACGTGATTTTTTTGCTGGTTTTTGCTCGATATTGATAACGGCAACAGTTAGACGCTTGAAATATAGAATATTAAGTTATATATTCACTTTAAAAATAAATAAAATTTATATTTAAGGCTCCCATACAACAATCATGATTTTTTGCCTTTTTTATAGATAACGGTACGGAACCCTTCGTGCGCGAGTACGAATCGCACCTCGCCGGTTTTTTCTTTTCTCCCAAACAAGCATGGACGAAAAAATATAGTATTCGTCAAAAATAGAGCGGACACATTACATTTTTTTTTATGTCTGTAAGCGTACTATGAAACCCAAAAACGCCAAGCCAACATTTGAATGCATGAAAACACAAAATACATAAAATTAATAATTAACGCATATTCCCAATTTCCATCGCAAACGACAACTTGGCCCAATGCAGACGACAGACTATCCGTGACGCACTTATTAGTCTATATGACACCATGGGAGTACCCAGCTTCTGACCTGGAGGGGGAGGGGGGGTAATAACATTAGTAAGGTCAGATCATCCGCGCTTGTTTTGTCATAGACACTAGATAGATAGATAAAAGCTTTATTGTTACCGAGTGGACACATAAACATTTAAACAAAACATAACATTAAAATGGTAAAACAAAACGAATTTTGCATGTGTGCCACAACGATAACAAAACGTAGTAGCTCAGTGATGCGTTTGCTCGTAGAGCAGACAAATTTTCAGCTACCACCACTAAGACTCACTACATAAAGACATCTTCATAAATATCCAAGGCAGCCCTCCCCTGCCCCCCTTCGGTACGCCCATGTATGCAATCATATGCAGTACAGAACAACAAACACATTAGAAGTATTATCACGCGTGATTTCTATAAAAACCAGCGTCGCCTCATTTCAAGTATACTACTAACGCAACACGATTGAGTAGAAACTCCTCCTTTGGTCAAAGTTTCACTAGGACTTCTCACTTTACACGTTAGAATAGCACACGTCGGCATTTTTCAATTTTTATCTTACGTAAATCTCACTTTGGTCCTTTGACCTGTAACACAGGTCCATAAGGACCTATAACAGGAACTAGTCTCTTCAGAAGACTACATTGTTACAACTTAAGTTGAGGACAATTAGATAACATTATATAAGTATTCGTCCAGCAGTGGACTGCAATAGGCTGATTGATTGATTGATTGATATAAGTATTACTTACCTTGTACTTTCATTGTGAAGAGAAAATAAACGTTATTTTTATTTATTACTAGCTTTCGCCCGCGGCTATGTCGATCCCTCGGGATTACTATGTAGCCTATGTCCTTCTCCGTACTCCAGAGAACTTGTATGCAAAATTTCATGATTATCGGTTCAGTAGTTACGGCGTGAAAGCATAACAAACAATCAAACAAACAAACTCATTTTCGCATTTATAATATTAGTTAGGATTATTTATTTGGCGATCCCGGGACAAACTACTTATGTGATTCAAGTGAGCTGATCGAGCGCATTGTCGGCGCGCGTGTCACGCCCCCTTGCCATTTCTAATGTCTTTGTTGTTCTGTGGCAGTACACGACACGATGCGCCATAGACTTTCGTGCGCCGTAGACTTGACAAAAAGTGTATCGTCTGCGTTAGGCCTTACAGTTTATAACAAACAAATACCTTTACCCCCACAAGTTCTCACGCGAAAAAAAAATCAAACTACACACCAATGACACTAAACCTTGATCAGAGCTGATTTCCAGGAGTCCCGCTTCTTGCTAGAAGTTCAAAATTGTGCTTTGAGTTTTTGAAAAGTTGCAGTGAGTTTAGAAAAAGCGCAGTGAGTAAGGAAAGAGTGCATAGAGATTTGAGAAAAATATTTTGAGATTATAAATAAAAAAATATTGAGATTAAAAATATAAATATACATATATACTATAAATATAAATATATATATATATATATCAATCTGAAAAATATCATTTTCCATCTTGACCTGACCGGGGAGCGAACCCGGGGCCCTCGTTTCGCAGGCTGGCGTATTAACCACTGCGCCACGGAACTCGCCAATTTGTTTTGTTAAATTTGCCTTAAGTACCACATAAATTACCAATTTAAATTAAGCGCAAATATTTTAAAGTCTCCCATAAGCTAGAAAAATGCCTTAGAAGCAAAATAAAAAAAATACATCCTGTGTACAAATAAACATTTCTTGGCCAACAACTTTTTACTATTATCTACTATGGATACTAGGTCACTGACCTCGACGATCAAAACAGCTGATTTATCGATTTTAATAAAAAAATAATTATTTTGTATGAAAAAACAAAAAAATATAGCGACTCGATTTTTTTAAAATTTGTTACTAAAGCATTTCTTTGACCTATGGGTTGGGTCCCATAGGCCAATCTGAAAAAGATCATTTTCCATCTTGACCTGACCGGGGAGCGAACCCGGGGCCCTCGTGTACCTTTTCTTTCTTTATTTCATTTGCATCGCATGTAGATATAACTGTTTTTCGTCAAACAGTACAGCAATTAAGGACATAATTATCATTTAGCATATTTAAGGACCCAGCCCTTAAAATATTTGCGCTTCATTTAAATGGATGTATACATGGTGAAATTCAGCCCGTCGATATCAACAACTTTTCCTATGGGACCAATGCTGGGAACTAATAAAAAAATGGGCAGTTTCATACAAAAAATTTCGGCCGCCAATTTGTATGGAAACGAAAATATTTTATAACAAATACATATATAGATACACATCCAAGACCCAGGTCAATCTGAAAAAGATCATTTTCCATCTTGACCTGACCGGGGATCGAACCCGGGGCCCTCGTGTCGCAGGCTGGCGTGTTAACCACTGCGATTATCTCTATATATTTATTTATCCTCTAACAGAGGTGTTTCTGTTTAATCATCAGTCATCAGGTGACCCGTTTGCTCGTCTGCCATCCTATAACATAAAAAAAACTGAGCTATCACGTCATTAAGCAAATTCTCACCTGGCCAGCGGCGAGGCGTTCCCAGCTGGTACTCGCTCGTCAAGCCCCCTCGTCACGGAGATAGCGTCGAGTCTCTCTAGGTGAATGGACTGTATGTACTCTGGCGTACGTAGTTGATCCGCTGTCGGCTTCTTGAAGCTGCAAAGAATATATGAATGAATAAATAAATGATATTAATTATATTATATAGCATACAATGCTCGGTTTAATATTAAAATTGAAAATATGATGAAAAAATTCGCCACATAAAAAAAAAATAAGTAAAGTAAAAATAAAAAATATATAAATAAGTAAAAAAAAATAAGTTTTTTTTGATCCAACGTGTTTACGAGGCCATTTGTCGAAGGTTGTAGGTTCGAATCCTACCTGTAGCGAATTTTTTCATCACAGTTTCAAGCTATATGATATAATTTGATAAAGCTAATATCACTCACTGCAATTAATTGACTCATTTGTTTTCAGTATTACGTCTTTCATTATTTCCTTACACTTACTGAGAAAAGCACTATACATGCCTCGGCGGGTATCGGCTTACTAGACTCGTAGTGTTCGTCAACTTTTACTCGTCCGGCAATCCCTAACTTCCCGGCCTCTGCAGTACCTAATGTACTATAGTCTTTCATCATCATTTCGAGTAGGTGTCACGGTCTCTCGACCATGCACACCCTGGTGTCAGAGTTCTTCAAAACCGCCTCTCGGCCTCTGACGTGGTTCCTTTAACGACAACCAGATGGCAGTCGGGACCAACAGCTTAACGTGCCTTCCGAAGCACGGAATCATCTTTATTATCAGACAATCAGGTAATTCAAGCCTGCAATGTCCTAACCAAACTGGAAACAACAAAGTATGCTTCCCGTGGAAATCGAATCCACGACCCCCGGGTCAACAGGCAAACGCCTTAACCACTGGACCACGGAGGCTGTCCTATACTCTGGAGGGACTATAGTCTTTTATCATCATCATCATCAGGTCTTTTTAGTCTCCACTACAGGAGCATGACCCTCTCTGTACTACTGGGGCCATACTTGACCAGAGCAGGCAGAAGACTTGGCCTACACTCTCCACGTTGGCCAGACGGGTTGGAGAGGTCTCACAGATGTTTATGAGCTTTGTTTAGCTTGTATTTCCTAAGTCGCCTTCTACGACATCCACGGGAAGACTTGGAGTGGTCCTATTCTAATCTGCCGGGTTCCACACGGCTAATAAATATAGTCTTTGACCATATCTAATAGGTACTCACGTTTTGAGCAGTAAACTGGAGCAGACGACGGACACAGAACTCATAGCCATTGCTGCTGACGCCATCCACGGCTGGAACAAAGTCAACTGGGTTATAAAATACGAGTCTGCGACTTCGTACGTTTAACAATGCTTGGAACTCAAAAATAATTAACTTTTCATATAAAAATATTCAACTGTCGGGTCACTTGAAAAAAATAGGTATAAATATAGCAAAAAAAATAAATTCCCAGCATTGGTCCCATAATAAATAAATATATACGGGCAAATCACACAGATTAACAAGCCCCAAGGTAAGTTCGAGACTTGTGTTATGGGATACTATCTCAACGATACTATATTTTATAACAAATACATATAAATAATAAAAAAAATATATATATATAGGGACATATCACACAAATTGAGCTAGCCCTACAGTAAGCCAACAAGGCGGCGATCTTGTGCTAGGAATACGGGAATACAGAGTGAGTGTAGTTTGTAAAATAAATTAATTTGTAAAATTTAATATATGTATGTACCTGTAGCTGTAACCCGAACACAGCGAAGGCGCCACTGGCCAGCGGTATCCCCAGTAGGTTGTACACGGACGCGAACAGAAAGTTCAGCCTCACGCGTCTCACCGTCGTCCGGGACAACTCTAGGCACGCCACCACGTCTAGTAAGTCGTTCTGGAACGGGACACGAAATACATCAGAAAAATTAAACATTTTAATATATTTTTATATTTGGACAGCTCCATGGCGCAGTGGTTAACACGCCAGCCTGCGACACGGAATGCCCGGGTTCGATCCCCGGCCAGGTCAAGATGGAAAATGAATCTTGTTCAGATTGGCCTGGGTCTCGGATGTGTATCTATATATGTATTTGTTATAAAATATAGTATCGTTGAGTTAGTATCCCATAACACAAGTCTCGAACTTACTTTGGGGCTAGCTCAATCTGTGTGATTTGTCCGTATTTATTTATTTATTTTGTGAGGGCTCGACTATCCCGGCGCTCTAGCCGAGTTCCCACATAAATAGGAAGTAGGAAATAGTGGAGAACAGAGACTCGACACAAAACACACACAGAGAATAACTTTATTGCTTACAGCTTATGTATTACAAGACCGTACCGTACGTGTACCGTGTACGAGCTTACCTCGAACATTTGGGCGACCCGTGGCCTACATCATGTAGGTCACGTGTCAGGTCTTTTTATACTATAACTAGCTTTCGCCCGCGGCTCCGCCTGCGTCAATGTCGATCCCTCGGGAATAGTACTTTTTCCCGAGATAAAAGGTAGCCTATGTCCTTCTCCGTACTCCAGAGTACTTGTATGCAAAATTTCATGAAGATCGGTTCAGTAGTTACGGCGTGAACATGTAACAAACAAACTCACTTTCGAATTTATAATATTAGTAAGGATTAGAATCAAAACTTATAACAAATTGAGATACTATCGAGCAGTAGCCAAGTTACTATCCAGCGGCGGTCGAGGTACTGCTGGGCTGCCATCGAGAAAGGATCCGTCACACCCAGTGATCAACATGTAACATCGAGACAAATAAACTACTTTCTACGTGACGTGATCTTGTATCTCCAACATCTACAACCTACAATCTATATCCCGTCATGTACGGTGTATGGCTAACACCATGGCCTGCACTGTACATACCGTACGTAATTAAACGGTCCGAGAGATGATGGTAGACCGAAGAATGAGTGATGAGAGAGAGAGAAAGTGATCGAAAAATGGAATGAAATGAAATTTGTAGAATATTCCATGGGGATTTTGCTAATGCGATATTCCAAGAAGGGTATTTTTGCTAAAGCGATATTCAAGGACCGGGACTACATAGCGACCCTGCCAAGGCACATCCTTAACCTTCGTATCAGTTGTCTATCTATTCTTCATCATCATCAGGTCTTTTTAGTCTCCACTACAGAAGCATGGCCCTCTCTGTACTACCGGAGCCATACTTGGCCAGAGCAGACAGAAGATTTGGCCTACACTCTCCTCGCTGGCCAGACGGGTTGGAGAGGTCTTGTGTAAGCATTAACTTTAAAAACCCAAATAAAATAACCTATCTGTGGTCCTGCTTCCGTTTTCCCATATATCTACTCCCTTTTCGCCGAGACGGCCTGTGATTGGCCGAAAATACCAGTCGAAAAAAAAATATGGCGGGCGAGTCTTGTTGAGCGCGTCCCTTGCGCTAATATAATTTCCAAAAATAACGACCCTAAGGGCTTCGCTGGCCGAAAACAACCCTAAATCCTTATCGCGCGTGTGTGAAGGTGTACCACCAGTGTAGGCAGTAAGAAAATAATAAAGTTCAAGCAAGAAGATCGCTAGCCGGCCGGCACGAGGCCCCGTCGAAGGCGATTCCTTCACCAACTCCTGTTCAACATTGAATCCAGGTTAGTGTTTACTGAATTTTCCCTTGCTGTGATTCTGGGGTTGATCGGAGAATGCAGTGACCCTTCCAGAAAGTCGCAACAGGTCTCATTGATGTTTATAAGCTTTGTTTAGCTTGTATTTCCTAAGTCGCCTCTTACGACATCCACGGGAAGACTAGGAGTGGTCCTATTCTATTCTGCCGGAAACCACACGGCTATATATCCTTATCCTTACTAATATTATAAATACGAAAGTGAGTTTGTTTGTTACGCTTTCACGCCGTAATTACTGAACCGATCATCATGAAATATTGCATACAAGTTCTTTGGAGTACGGAGAAGGATATAGGCTACATTTTATCCCAGAGAAATATTATTCCCGAGGGATCGATATTGACGCGGGCGGAGCCGCTGGCGTAAGCTAGTTATATTATACTAGCTGTTGCCCGCAACTTCATCCGCGGCAATTTCTGTTATTATGATTAATTAGTATAGATGAATAATTTCCCCCCGTTTTCAAAACATTTTTTATTGATGCTTCACTCCTTTTGGTCGCAGCGTGATGTTTTATAGCCTAAAGCCTTCTTCAATAAATGGACTACCCAACACAAAAATAATTTTCCAATTTGAACCAGTAGTTCCTGAGATTAGCGCGTTCAAACAAACAAATAAACTCTTCAGCTTTATAATATTAGTATAGATATTACAATATGAAAAATTATAACTCACTCTCATTAAAACTAAGTCCGCAGCTTCAACGGCGACGTCAGTACCGCTCGCTATGGCGATGCCCACGTCCGCTTGAGCGAGCGCTGGGGAGTCGTTTACACCGTCTCCCACCTGTAGGAGAAAGTAGACTAGTCAAGCGTGAGTCGGATTCGCAAACACTAAGGTTTTCGACCATTTAACTGCAAGAAACTGGACCATTTGCGAATCTCCAGGTGCTGTCTGCCTTAACATCAAAGAATCCTGAAAACTGCCTAGGGTAACGGCAAAAACTGCCTTCTAAGGGTAATACTAAAAACTGGTCTTCTTAAGGCAACACCGAAAGCTGCCTTCGCAGGGTAACGTTAAGAACTGCCCTTCTCAGGGTAACAGTAAAAGCTGCCTTCTAAGGGTAACATTAAAAACTGGTCTTCTCAGGGCAACACCGACAGCTGCCTTCGCAGGGTAACGTTAAGCACTGCCTTTCTCAGGGTAACAGTAAAAATTTGCCTTGAACTATACGGAAGACCTTAAAATTAGATATTTAAGATATTCATAGGATTCGTGCTGACCATGTATGGCATGGTCTTAATGGCCCCCCGATCAATTACTACGGGAATATAAAAAAGGAGTTCCCATCATTGATCCCATAGGAAAAGTTGTTCATATCGACGGGCTGAATCACCCCTTCAAGGATCAGACAGCAATAAATGGGTATCTCATGAATAGGCAGGTAACATCCTCGTCTTCATCGTCACTTACCATCAGGTGAGATGGGAGACAAATGCATACTTCAATAATTAGTAAATAAAAATTCTTTACATGTTGTATAGTACGGATTCCTAAAAACTTTACAGAACTCACCATGGCGACTTTCTGCCCCTGCTCCTGTAGTTTCTGTATTTTGGCCACTTTGTGAGAGGGCAGCACCTCCGCGTACACCTTGTTTATTCCAACCTGAAAAAGAATTACGTTATGAACAGCCGTACCACCATTACCAGTACTTCTGGGGGCGAAAATCCCGAAGCTTCACTGTCAAAACGCTACTTGAGAGGGGAAATTGGGGAGAAGAGAGAGGGGGGGGGGGGGTGAAATGGAAATGAAACTGTCCGGCGTCCCCTACCCCGTTATGTGCTTACTAGCACTAAGCGTGGCACCGCCAGCCTGAGCCCCTCCATTTCCTATCACCCAACTGTCATCCTCTGAACTCTGGAGCGCGGGGGAACCTGACCTTCATAGGTCCTTCCAATCAAAATATTACGCTTTATCAGAAGGGCAAAAATATAAGAAAAACAATACGCGTTATTTCGGAATTAAAAATGAAATATATTGCCCTCCCTTTTTTTATAAAAATCTAAAATCACTTGCTTTATAAAGGACATTCACGATACCTTAACTATCGAATGCATCCAGTCGTTTGAAAGATACCGATAATAAAGAAATTTACAAACAAACAAGATACCGACATAGGACGGCAAACGAGCAAGCGGGTCACCTGATGGTAAGCGATCACCGCTGCCCATGGACAACTGCAACACCAGGGTGTAACAGGAGCGTTGTTGGCCTTTCAAGGGGGAAAGAACGGGGGTGGACATGGGGGAGGGGGAGTATTATAAGACACATAAGTTACGGCCCAAAACTATGTGATTCACGCTTTATGTGACACACCGTTTCTTGGCGGTCGGGTGAAAAATACCTGTCTGGCTATCGCCACAGCAGTCTTCCTGTTGTCTCCCGTCAGTAGACACACTTGGAGCCCCATTTTCTTCAAACAGTACACGGCTAGGTGCGCCTCCGGCTTTACTTCGTCTGATATTCCTAGTGTACACACCAGTTGGTCTGGAACAATCGCATAAATCCATAATTATGTATATAAACGGGACTTAGCACGAACCTTTTTGTATAAACGGTTTTCATTGTTAAATCCGGCTCGAAGGACCATGTATCAAGGACCTCCTTGGGAATGAAACGTCTAATGTATATACAAACAATGCTCATATTCTTTGCTAGCCTAATTTAACAATTTTTTTTGGAAGCACTATGTAGTTAGCTCCAAGTGAGCTTTCGCTACTTCACCGGGCGTTTGAGGCGAGGGCAGAGTGCCCTCGCCTATATAGACAAAATAACCAAAGGGCCCCCAAAGGAGAGACTGACAAATTGTGTTGGTATTTATAACATCATCATCATCATCATCAGGTCTTTTTAGTCTCCACTGCAGGAGCATGACCCTCTCTGTACTACCGGAGCCATACTTGGTCAGAGCAGACAGAGGATTTGGCCTACACTCTCCGCGCTGGCCAGACGGGTTGGAGAGGTCTGGCCAGACGGGTCAGAGAGGAATTTATTACAGATACATATGAAATTTAAAAATGATATAGATATATTATGATATCCAAAAACATTTTTCTTCGATAACTTTGTAATTTTTACATCTAAAATAATAGATATTACATGAAAATTTACATCTCGCAGGACGCCCCTTTCTTATTTTTTTTTTTTTATAAAAATATAAATATGAAAATATTAAGACTTTTCATCTTTTTTCATGATCGTCTAATGGCTCTGCGCAGCCTAATGGCTTGCGCAGTAGCGACATTTTTCGTTCGCGCGGCACCCGCTTAATTAATTAATTTATTTATTTCAGAAACATTTACAGGTTTCCCTAATACAATGGTGAAGTCATACACCACATTTATTACTATTAAGCTATATTACCTATAACATAATATCCACAATGTAGCTCTTGTGAAGTCAGTCAAGGAACAAGAGAAAATATCAACTTTATTCGCAACCTCGGTCAAAGTTCGAAGAGTTCGTGTCAATGGTGCCTCTCTTAACAAATTTGTTCGCGCCTTTGGTATTGCGAACAGGGCAGGTTGACACCTTCTCCACACATACCTGTCTGGCACACTCAGCGCTATCCACTCCAATACTACTTGGTTTGAGACTCTGCCATTTAAAACTTTAAATACATACGTTGCCAAATTAAGACTCCGTCTCACTTCCAGGCTGTTGTACCCCACCATACCGAGTACAAATAGCGTTGGGTACATTAATGGGTAGATCGGATTTAATTACATTACTCCCATTGCCCTTTTCCAACCAACACCTTGCGTAACATAGACTTACCGTTAACCGCGGCCATAACTGCCGTCCGTCCCAGCTCCTCATCCTGTTGCAATGTGTCCAGTACTCTTCTAGGCACGGTCACTCCGTTTCTCGTCATCCACTCTCGGTTACCGATCAAAACGATTTGTTCTACTTCCTGCGTTGCGAAAACATTATTGTTAATTAGATAACAAAACTTAACTGTAACCCTTTAATTATACAGAGCTTCATCCTTATCCTAACTAATATTATAAATGCGAAAGTGAGTTTGTTTGTTTGTTACGCTTTCACGCCGTAACTACTGAACCGATCATCATGAAATTTTGCATACAAGTTCTCTGGAGTACGGAGAAGGACATAGGCTACCTTTTATCCCGGGAAAAAGTACTATTCCCGAGGTGTCGACATTGACGCGGACGGAGCCGCGGGCGATAGCTAGTAATCATATATTTTAATTTCTCTAATTTGCAATGAACTGATGTCATACAACTCTTACTTGATATTTTCAAAACTTTGATTGATGCAGAACATCATAAAATTTCAAAAGCAATTGACTAAGTAAACATTATAAATTTGCTAAGACTACCATAAAAAATAATTCGTATACGAAAAAAATATTTAAACGGAGAGTGAGTTTTTTCCATGCGTAGTTAAACACGTGGCTCACATGTAAATTTCTATAATATAAGATTAAAATAACGATATAAATGCAGGAGTACCACAAGGATCTATTTTGGGTCCATCACTATTTAATGTCATCTTTCATAATTGACCAAATATATAACATTTCCAGTATTATACACAAATAACGTAATGGTTCGTATATATTATTAAAATATGTAACAACAACTTTTCCTATGGGACCAATGCTGGGAACTCAAAAATTTTTTTTGTCGTTCCCATACAATTTGACCGGACAGCCGAAATTTTTTGTATGAAATTGCCCATTTTTTTTGAGTTCCCAGCATTGGTCCCATAGGAAAAGTTGTTCATATAGACTTAATCACCCCTTTGAGGGTCCAGAACGATCAAAATTTCACCGTGTATATCACGTTAGTTTTAATCAAAAAGTTAATATATGTCTTTTTAAAACAGAAAGTACTCTCTCACGAGTTCCATTGGCAAACAGTTCCATGGAACTAGTGACTTTTTTTTCTCAGTAGTTCCATTGACATTATGAAGTGGCATGATTTACCAGTCGTATTTAACGTAGCTTAAGAGAATATAAAGATTTTATTTGAAATGAAATTAAATAGAATTTTATTCAAATTTGGATATCATGTATCTCTTTCTGAACGTCATATTATTATATTTAATATTTGCAAAATCGATAAACTACTAGCGTTTCGAAACGACCACTGCTGAGAAGAATACGCCGAAAGAAACTCAGTCCAGTATTGGTCCCTACGTGCCTGAAGGGCTACGCTTTCACATATTTATAACAAATTGAATTATTTTACATTAATCACTGATGTATATTGATTAATAATTTATTGAATGTATTACTTCCATGGAGTTTTATCTGTTAGATAGTCAATAATATTATATTACAGAAAATAAATCAACATCCTCGCCTTCATCGTCACTTACCATCAGGTGAGATGGGAGACAAACGCCTACTTTAATACTTAGTAACAAAAAAATGACAGCACTGTGTCCACAGAGTGGACCTCACCTCTCCCGCCTCGCTGCGAATCAGGGTACTGAGTCGAGTGGCAGCCTGCGCGGAGCTGAGAGCTGCATCGCCGTCACCCACTACTATTTCCACTGGAACCCCGGATAGGTAGCACTGGGAGCCGGGTCTGGAATAGACAAGAAGTAATAAAAAAAATATCCGACTTTTCTATGCTCTTCCATGCTGGTCTGGGAGAAAAGAAAAAACGTAGAATATACCAGCTGCTTCTCTTCCCTCGAAGAATGTGAAAGCCAAAAAATGTAAAGTTCAGATGTAACGATGGAAATTTGCATCGTATTCGCGCGCTATCCAATCATAAATTCAGAGTCGATAGAATTATAAATTTATAAATAAATAATAAATAAATATATACGGACATATCACACAGATTGAGCTTGCCCCAAGGTAAGTTCGAGACTTGTGTTATGGGATACTTGTCGACGCACCACATCGACATCAAGACACGCACACACGCACACATCTTGCATAGGCTCTGCGGCTACGGTTCTCCCGCACTCAATCTCGGACCTCCGTTGTGCATACATATTGCTGTATACCTATTTACTAGTTGTTATGTACTTTTCTCATTTATCATATCATTAAACCGAATTCAATCGAGTCATCTTCATCATTTCATCACCATACATCAAGCACTTCCTTAGGACGACTGCCAGCCCGAACATACTAACTTAACGATACTATATTTTATAACAACTACATATATAGATAAACATCCAAGACCCAGGCCAATCTGAAAAAGATCATTTTCCATCTTGACCTGGCCGGAGATCGAACCCGGTCACTCCGTGTCGCAGGCTGGTGTGTTGACCGCTGCGCCACGGAGCTAGCCAATATATCAAGATAGAACGGGGATGCCAGGATTTTGCCAAGGAAACGCGTGTCAGTTTTGCATAAGCAGCGCCCCATTTCATAATTTTTTAAGCAGCACACATTTTTACAGTTAAAAGCCGCAGAATAAAGCATGTGTTCATGTCGGGACGTGCGCGCTGACTGCTGAACATTTAACGAATCTTGCCCGATTGTGCAAGATTGAGACGCGTGTACCGCCCACTTGACCGTTCTATCTTGATGTATTTCTGTGGTACAAGCTGCTTCTTTTCCCTCGAAGCCAAAAATGTGAAGTTTAGATGTAACGATGGAAATTTGCGTCGTGTGCGCACGCTATCCAACCCTAAATTCAGAGTGGTTAACATAAAAATATGTATACTTTCTTGTCTTCTATTTATTAAAATAATATGAAGACATACATAACAGAATATATTTTTTTTAAATGTAACAACATAAATTCAACAATGCAAATCAAAAAAATTTAAACTTGTCATCAGTTTCCTGTGCCTCCATAGTCACGTGGTTAATGCGTTTGCCGGTAGACCCGGGGGTCGTGGGTTCGATTCCCACGGGAAGCATACTTTGTTTAGTTGTTTCCAGATCACCAGATTGTCTGATAATAAAGATGATTCCGTGCTTCGGAAGGTACGTTAAGTCGTTGGTCCCGGCTGCCATTTGGTAGTCGTTAAAGGAACCTCGTCAGAGGCCAAGACCGCCGGCGCGGCATAGTAGAGGAAATATTTTGACGAGCTCCGTGGCGCAGCGGTCAACACGCCTGCCTGCGACACGGAGTGACCGGGTTCGATTCCCGGCCAGGTCAAGATGGAAAATGATCTTTTTCAGATTGGCCTGGGTCTTGGATGTGTATCTATATATGTATTTGTTATAAACTATAGTATCGTTGAGTTAGTATCCCATAACACAAGTCTCGAACTTACTTTGGGGCTAGCTCAATCTGTGTGATTTGTCCGTATATATTTATTCAACTTACCTAGCCTGATTAACAACATTAGCCAGTTTAGTTTGGTTCTCCATCCTCGCTCTCGCTGGACACCTGAGCTTCGCTCGTAGCCCACAGCCCGGCACGGCGATGAAGTCCGAACACTGGTACGAAGCCGTCGCACTCTCGCCTAGAACTGACGTACACCATCGGACAATAGCTGCAACAAACATATATCCTTATTAATCCTAACTAATATTATCATCATCATCATCATCATTTCGAGTAGATGTCACGGCCAATCGACCATGCACACCCTGGTGTCAGAGTTCTTCGGAACCGCCTCTCGGCCTCTGACGTGGTTCCTTTAACGACTACCAGATGGCAGCCGGGACCAACGGCTTAACGTGCCTTCCGAAGCACGGAATCATCTTTATTATCAGACAATCAGGTGATTCAAGCCTGCAATGTCCTAACTAAACTGGAAACAACTAAACAAAGTATGCTTCCGGTGGGAATCGAACCCACGACCCCGGATCAACAGGCAAATGCCTTAACCACTGGACCACGGAGGCTGTGACTAATATTATAAATGCGTAAGTGAGTTAGTTTGTTTGTTACGCTTTCACGCCGTAACTACTGAACCGATCATCATGAAATTTTGCATACAAGTTCTCTGGAGTACGGAGGACATAGGCTACCCGGGAAAAAGTACTATTCCAGAGGGATCGACATTGACGCGGGCGGAGCCGCGGCCGAAAGCTAGTAATTATACACCCATAGTCCTCTGGCTGCTCTGGCCAAGCATGGCCCTAGTAGTACAGAGAGGGTCATGCTCTTGTAGTGGAGACTAAAAAAGGACCTGATGATGATGATGATGATGATGATGATGATGATACACCCATAGGAAAAGTTGTTCATATCGACGGACTGAATCATCCCTTTAAGGGTCCAGAACGATCAAAATTTCTCCGTGTATAACTTTAACAAAATGGGGGTAGCAATGGACTGTATTCCGAAGAATGGGCAAGTTTTATGAAAAAATAAAAATAAAAATAAAAAACTACAAAATAATTAGTCCGTCTGATAGATTATTGAAAAATATTGGACACGTATTTTTTCTTTTGTCAATCAAACAAAAAATTATAAAGATATAGCCCGTTAAAGTTCCGCGTGACGTCACCGACCGCTACAATTTTTACCGGCCTGTTGCGTCATGAGATGCGCTTTATCTTTATCATCTTTTGTTTGATGTCTTTTGTTGATCCAATGTTGGGAACTCAAAAAAAAATCGTTTCCATACAAAAGAGTTCCGCCGCCCGGTCAGTTTGTATGGGAATGCCGAATTTTTTTTTAGTCCCGGGATTGTTTCCATAGGAAAAGTTGTTCATTTTGATGGTCTATGTCACCCCTTTAAGGGTCCAAAACGATAAAAATTTCACCATGTATACATACATATATACATACGCGCGAAAAACATTACCATCTTTCTGGGTGGGTCAGTCGGGTAAAAAGGAATTTACTTTCCGTAGAAAGTCGATCAGCTGATTCCTCATTTTGTATGAAGGGTCGAATGTATTTTCGTATTTCGATAAACATATGTTACTAATCTCTCCACCACAATTAACATATACAGGATACATGCTTACCTGAAGCTACAGGATGTTCAGAGTTAATCTCAGCGGCGAGCAAGCTCGCGAGCACGTCTGGCAGTGTGCTCGGTTCGCCAGTTAGAAGAGAAAACTTGGCTACACTGGTTCGTCCGCGCGTGATTGTTCCAGTCTTATCGAATATCACAGTCTTGACCTAGAAAGAGATTGTTTTAAATAAAACAGTGATCCATACGTGGTAAAATTTCACTTTTTGGACCATTTTCCTATGGGGCCAAAGCTGGGAACGAAAAAATGGACATTTACATACAAAACTGTTCGGCCACCAGTTCAATTTGTTTTGGTCCCATAGGAAAAGTTGTTCATACATATCGACGGGCTGAACCACCCCTTCAAGGGTACAAAACGATCAAAATAACACCGTGTATATATTAACCCCTACACATCAAATGAAAAACGTAGAGAGCGTAAAACTTAGAATAAAAAAAACTACAGCTTACTCTGCCACAAGAAGTGCAACGGGGGGCTTAACCAGTTAATAAAGCTAGCCGTATCTAAAAAAATTAAAAAAAATTCAAACGTTTATTTAATATAGGTTTATATTTCACTTCTCAACAATTGTTGACGTCAAAATTTACTTATGGCTAAGTTTAATGCCGCTTCCAAATCGGAGTGCAGAAGAAGCGGCAACAAACTGCACAGCGTATTTTCTCCAAAAGACGTCAACTCACAATTTTTGAAAACCTTAGAACCTTGGTATGTGGACTGTGTATACATTGGTTTATTTTAATGTCATATTATTGAGATGAATAACACCGAAATAAAGAAATGTCAAATTAAGTACCTACTAAAATAAAAATAAAAAGTGTCATCTTTAAAAATATCCTTTAGAACATTATAAATTATTTAGACAAACAAAAATTTGTTTTTTAAAATTCGAATGGCATTCTTTAAATTTACAAGAATGCCATTCGAATTATAAAAAACAAAATTTTTCATTTTCTGTAAAGTCGGTTTACGGACGATTATTTTACGTTATAACGGTGAGATAGATGCGTGATATATACTAGTACTGCTGCTGCTTCGGAACGTGTCATTTTTCGCGCATGCAGACGGTGTTCATCGATTTATAAGTCATCATGTAATTTTTTCCTTAGACTATAACTGACGTGATACGCGTTTTCTAATGGTTCCGCCCCTTTTACCAGTAACCAAAAAAACTACAGCTACATAAGTAGATACTTAGCCAAGAAGTGCAACGATATGCTTAGCCAGATAATAAAAGCTAGCCGTAACTAGAACTTACTTAGAACACAATATTTAAAAAAAAACAACATATAGATGTCACGTCTGCCGAATGTACTCTGACAGATGGACTCGCATATCAACCGAGTGGGTTCCAAGGGATGGTTACAGAAAAAAGAGGAAGACCGAGAAAGAGATGGGCAGACTTGAGTGCATTTGACAAGCATTGAATGGAACACACCAAAGACAGGGATAAATGGAAAAAGGAGGGGAGGCCTTTGTCCAGCAGAAACACAAATCACGGACCCTTTGATTTCACAGGAATGCCATTCGGAACACAAACCTATATGTTTCCCTAGATCTCAACTTACCTTATGTGCGTTTTCTAATGGCTCCGCCCCTTTCACCAATAACCCAAGTTCAGCACCCACGCCACTGGCCACCATAACAGCGGTGGGCGTGGCCAGTCCCAGCGCACAGGGGCAAGCGATGGCCAGTACCGAGAGAGCAAAATGAAACGCGGTCTGCACGATCAGCTCCCACTTCGAGTAGCCGGCGTTACGGAATATCTCCTGCGGATAGAAAAAGGCTTTTTAAAAATATATATATAGATATAGGGACAAATCAAAAAGATTGAGCTAGCCCCAAAGTAAGTTCGAGACTTGTGTTATGGGATACTAACTCAACGATACTATATTTTATAACAAATACATATATAGATACACATCCAAGACCCAGGCCAATCTGAAAAAGACCATTTTCCATCTTGACCTGGCCGGGGATCGAACCCGGGCACTCTCGTGTCGCAGGCTCGCGTGTTGACCGCTGCTTTTAAAATATCCAATCCATTTACATATACATTTTCCTAGCACATAGATGTTATGTCCTGTCCAACTGCTGGGCAAAGACCTACCCCTTGTTTTTTCATTAGTTTCTATCCATCGCAACTTCCACCCATCAATCCATAAAGTCTAAGCGCCAGAGACCCCAAAGGCGTTTTTATTTATTTTATTTTTATTTATTTATTCATCAAACAAACACATAATCTTAAATTATATAAAAGATGTACAAAAACCTGAAAAGATTTGTCCGCACATCCGATTTGACTCGCATACAACACATTTACATAATACCTACATAAGTCGCCACATAACGTGAACCAATCAATACAAACATCACCTTATCATACGCAGGATCGCAGGTATTCAATATCTGATTCATCTCGACAAACTGCAACTCACTTGAGTTAGATCGTCCGATTGGTACGTAAATCAAAAACAGGTTATCAAGACGAGGCACAGCTAAAGAATATATACACTAGCACAGCGTAGTACCACTTTAGATGTGTGCAATTCAAAACCGGTCATCAGTCAGCATGGCAAGTGAGTGACAATAAGCTGTCATAGTGTGTGTGTGTGTAAACGAGTTATTTTGTTACTAACAACAGGATGATTATTGTAGAACGTAATGTTTTAGTCTATACTTAATATTTTTTGAGGTAATTTTGTTTTTTAATTCATTTGGCAGTTCGTTAATCAATTGGGATATAACATATTCTAGTCGTCTTTTACCATAAAGGTTATGGAAGAAGGGAAGTAATAATAGTTTTTTATTTCTTGTTTTACTTGTAGTTTTATGTTTTTGTAATTCAGTATGGAAATAGTATTCTTTTAATAATATATATTTTATTTTATTTTGAACTGGCATTACTTTGCAAAAGGAGAATAATAAGTTGTAATTGTCTTTATATTTTTGTTTTATTTTATAAGGTACAACTGTTTTAAGTAATCTTATTTGTAGATGATATATTAGATCTATGTGTGTTTTAAAAGTACGCCCATAACTGCTTAGACCATAATCAATTATGGGTTCTGCCAGTGACTTATATAGAGATAAACGAACGTAAAAAGGTACTTTATTTTTTAATAACACAAATTTAGCCAATAATATACGCAGTTTATTACATACAGTATTTATATG
This sequence comes from Elegia similella, assembly GCA_947532085.1. Lineage (NCBI taxonomy): Eukaryota > Metazoa > Arthropoda > Insecta > Lepidoptera > Pyralidae > Elegia > Elegia similella. The sequence continues at coordinate 1,270,208 of OX383954.1, read as the reverse complement.
ATCTCGCCAATTGATCCTACTATCAATAGTCAAGCCAAGATATTTATGACTATCCACCAGTTCTATTTTTGGACAATTACAGTTGTCCATATTATTAAGTTTAAGTCCTTAATGTCAATCCCGCCCGACATTATGAAAAATTTATAAAAATGGTATAACAAAAAAAATCTATGTAATTATTGAACTCACTATTATGATTCCGTTTTCTAACCAATGCCCACCAATATGCTAAATGTGGCCATAAGGACTTATGGACCTGGGCTCTATACCCGGCAAGGGAAAAAGACGTGATAATATGTATGTATGTATATACTAACCGGAGTAATCTTCATTATGACGTCTTCATTGATAGCTCCCGTTATGATCCAGCAGACTAAAGTCAGCATTGACAGGAACACCACTAGAGGGACGAAGTACCTGTAGGAAATGAAATAATAATATTGAAATCCTTATCCTTACTAATATTATAAATGCGAAAGTGAGTTTGTTTGTTACGCTTTCACGCCGTAACTACTGAACTGATCATCATGAAATTTTGCATACAAGTTCTCTGAAGTACGGAGAAGGACATAAGCTACCTTTTATCCCGGGAAAAATAACTATTCCCGAGGGATGGACATTGACGCGGGCGGAGCCGCGGGCGAAAGCTAGTCCTTACTAATATCATAAATGCGAAATCCTTACTAATATTATAAATGCGAAAGTGAGTTTGTTTATTTGTTTGTTTGTTACGCTTTCACGCCGTAACTACTGAACCGATCATCATGAAATTTGGATACCAGTTCTCTGGTGTACGGAGAAGGACATAGGCTACCTTTTATCCCGGGAAAAAGTACTGTTCCCGAGGGATCGACATTGACGTGGGCGGAGCCGCGGGCGAAAGCTAGTTTGATATAAGTATAAATATTGAAAAATCACACAGATTGAGCTAGTCCCAAAGTAAGTTCGACACTTGTGTTATGGGATACTAAGTCAAGGATATTTTTCTTTATGACATAGGCCGGCAAACAAGCAAGCGAGTCACCTGGTGGTAAGCGATCACCGCTGCCCATGGACAACTGCAACACCAGGGTGTGACAGGAGCGTTGCCGGCCTTTCAAGGAGTTGGGGGAAGGAAAAGGTGCCTCGTGAGTCGCGGTGAGTACGATTTCGGGCGCGCGTACAGGATGCAAGGGCAGCGATTACACGACCCGCCACAATGGCAAGTTAATAAATAAATAAATACGGACAAATCACACAGATTGAGCGAGCCCCAAAGTAAGTTCGAGACTTGTGTTATGGGATACTAACTTAACGATACTATATTTTATAACAAATACATATATAGATATACATCCAAGACCCAGGCCAATCTGAAAAAGATCATTTTCCATCTTGACCTGGCCGGGGATCGAACCCGGTCACTTCGTGTCGCAAAAAAGTCTCCCGGTTTTGACCTCATATCGGGTGAAATATTACACAACCGTCCACGAAAAGCTGTAGTAAAGCTAACAAATCTCATTAATGCTGCACTGAGACTAAAATACGTGCCAGACCTGTGGAAAGTAGCTGAAGTTATAATGATAGCAAAACCGGGGAAACCCCCGAATTATACTGCTTCGTACAGACCTATTTCGCTGTTACCTGTCATATCCAAATTGTTTGAAAAACTGCTTCTAAAAAGATTAAAACCTATAATAGAGGCCAAAAATCTGATTCCAGGCCATCAGTTTGGTTTTAGAGAAAAGCACTTAACAGTAGACCAAGTACATAGAATAACAAATATAATTGAAAGATCATATGAAGAGAAAAAAGTTTGTACTACGATATTCCTAGATGTAGCACAAGCTTTTGATAAGGTATGGCACGATGGACTCATTAGCAAACTGAAAAGAATGCTTCCTAAAAATTACACAGACATTTTAACGTCATACATATCGGATAGAGTTTTTAGAGTTCGACAAGAAGATGCATATTCAGAAATTAAAGAAATAAAAGCGGGCATACCTCAAGGAAGCGTATTAGGTCCGGTCCTGTACCTACTATACACTTGTGACATTCCTGAGCTAGAGAATAACACTATTGCGACCTTTGCTGATGACACGGCCATAATGGCTGTCGGAAATACACACGAGGTGGCTGCAGAAAAGGTTCAAATAGCTGTAAATAAACTTAACAACTGGACAAAGATATGGCGAATTAAGCTAAATGAGTCAAAATCTATTCATGTAAACTTTACAAACAAACGTGATAGATATTGTCCTATATATATAAATGATAAGCAAATACCATATGAAGACACAGCAAAATACCTAGGTATGACACTTGACGCGAAGCTCTGCTGGAAAGCCCACGTCAAAAAGACGAGACAGGAGTTGGAAATAAGATTCCAAAAAATGTACTGGCTACTAGGAAGACACTCTACCTTATCAGTACATAACAAATTACTTTTATATAAACAAGTCCTTATGCCAGTGTGGACTTACGGCATACAGCTGTGGGGCTGTACCAAACAGAGCAATGTAGATATTATTCAACGATTCCAAAACAAAGTGCTGAGGGCTATTGTAAATGCGCCCTGGTACATAAGAAACGACGACCTGCATCGGGACCTTAATATACAGTTCGTTGATAAAATAATCAAAAAATACGCTAAAGCACATGAGCATAGATTGCTTTATCATGTGAACGTCGAGGCGATCCAGCTCCTCGACAACACGGACATAGTGCGAAGACTTAAAAGGACTAAACCATTTGAATTAGTGTAGTGATAAATAATAACAAAGTAGTGCAGTGTAAGTGCGAATAAAGACACGTGAACAAAGTGCCTTCCCCTTAATAGAGACAGTAAGAAAAGTGCCGATGGACACATTCTTATTCTATACTTTATAAACTAGGTCAATGTAAAATTACTCATTAGCCAACGTTTAGGCTAGATTGTAATAATATTCGCGTATTTAAATAAAAATACCGGAAAAAAAAAAAAAAAAAAAAACTTCGTGTCGCAGACGTGTTGACCGTGTCGCCATGGAGCTAGTCAAATAAATCGGTACTAAAGACCCAAGGGACTGCGTAGTTCCACTTGGGTGAGGCGGGCGACCATCTCTTTCCGTCCCATACTCGTTGAACGGGACGACGTCAAGCCGTCTAGTTACCTCATTAAGAAATATATAGGGATAGAAGATCAGAGGCTTTCCGGCCTCAACACAAACTGATAATACAATCTTACCCAGCTATAGTGTCAGCCAATCTCTGAACAGGCGCCTTGCTGCTCTGAGCAGTCTCTACCAATCTCACAATTTGAGCGAGAGTGCTTGCTTCGCCGGTATGAGTCGCCCGCACGAACAACGCCCCGTGTTGGTTGATACTGCCGCCTATGACGAGAGAGTCTGAAAGAAAAGGGATTTGTGAAGAATCTGCTCCTAAAATACTTCATCATCATCATCATCTCAGCCGCAAGAAGTCCACTGCTGGACACAGGCCTCCCCCAAGGATTTCCAATATGACCGGTTGGAAGCGGCCTGCATCCAGCCGTTATGTTATGTTATCGTTATGTTATGTTATGTTATGTTATGTTATGTTATGTTATGTTATGTTATGTTATGTTATGTTATGTTATGTTATGTTATGTTATGTTATGTTATGTTATGTTATGTTATGTTATGTTATGTTATGTTATGTTATGTTATGTTATGTTATGTTATGTTATGTTATGTTATGTTATGTTATGTTATGTTATGTTATCGTTAGTTAGTCTAAAATACATAAACAGTTATAAAGATAAACATCCAGGACGCAGCTCAATCTGAAAAAGATTATTTTCCATCTTGACCTGACCGGGACCGAACACCGGACCTAAACTGTAACAGCCTGGTTGATGACCACTAGGTCACAAATCACAGAGGACGTAAAATATAATGTAATTATATAAATTATTGTAAGCCGTGTGGTTTCCGGCAGAGTAGAATAGGACCACTCCAAGTCTTCCCACGGATGTCGTAGAAGGCGACTTAGGAAACGCAAGCTAAACAAAGCTTATAAACATCTAAGAGACCTCTCCAACCCGTCTGGCCAGCGAGGAGTGTGTAGGCCAAGTCCTCTGGCTGCTCTGGCCAAGTATGGCCGTAGTAGTACAGAGATGGTCGTGCTCCTGTAGTGGAGATTAAGGACCTGATGATGATGATATAAATTATTGTAAAATATTTTGTTATATCCGAGGCTTCAGGCACACAGAGACAAAGACTGGACTGAGTTTCTTTCGGAGTTCATCGATTCTTGGATTGGCCTGGGTCTTGGATGTGTATCTATATATGTATATGTTATAAAATATAGTATCGTTGAGTTAGTAGATTCAACCTAGGCCCCGAAATTTTTCACGATATCCGTATAAGGGGAATGGGATAAGAGTACACGTACCTTTAGTTTTGGGGACCGGCATAGACTCCCCCGTAATGAGAGATTCGTCACACGTACTTTGTCCTTGTATTACTCTACCGTCCACTGGGATTTTGGCACCTGGGACCACCTGGAAATATACATCATCATATTGTATGGCATGTACAGTCAGTCAACGAGATACCTGACCCCGCCATCTACCTATGACTTGAATTTTCACTTAAGGGCCCGTACTACCTCACACTGCTTTGCATGATTGACTGTAATATCAATAATAATTAAATACTCAAGTTGAAATAAAAATGCAGCAAAGTTCAGGACTAACTCTGGTAACTATCTGACTCAAAAACACGATTGCGTTAAATTTTCTCAAAAGAAAAAAATTGCAAAGTTGCCTCAAAATCATGTCTAATTTACTCGGTATATAGCATTATTCACCAAATAGATTAAAATTAACCTTGAAACTTTTGATTATTATTGCATTACAGATAAGGCTGCCATCATGTGTTTTTCTTTTTCGAATAACACTTGAATATTCCTAAAAAACGAAAATATCCAAAGTAGCCAACGCGTTTAGACCATCCGCGTTTGTATCGCCACGCCGCCTGGCATATGGTGGGCTCTTAAACTAAAAGTAAATAAATAAATAAATATATACGGACAAATCACACGTTCAAGTAATATTAACATGAAAATATATAATCAGAAAGTCTTAATTAAAATCTTTCTGAACATATATTTTCATGTTTTGGTAGGACTATGTAGCTAGCCGTGTGGTTTCCGGTACAGTAGAATAGGACCACTCCAAGTCTTCCCGTGGAGGTCGACTTAGGAAATACAAGCTAAACAAAAATCATAAACATCAGTAAGAACTCTCCAACCAGTCTGGCCAGCGAGGAGAGTGAAGGCCAAATCCTCTGTCTGCTCTGGCCAAGTATGGCTCCGGTAGTACAGGGAGGGTCATGCTCCTGCAGTGGTAACTAAAAAGACCTGATGATGATGTAGCTAGCTCCAAGTGAGCTTTCGCTACTTCACCAGGCGTTTAACTGCCTCCGTGGTCCAGTGGTTAAGGCATTTGCCTGTAGACCCGGGGGTCGTGGGTTCGATTCCCACGGGAAGCATACTTTGTTTAGTTGTTTTCAGTTTGCAGGCTTGAATTATCTGATTGTCTGATAATAAAGATGATTCCATGCTACGGAAGGCACGTTAAGCTGTTGATCCCGGCTGCCATCTGAGTAACCACGACAAAGGCCGAGAGGCGGTTCCGAAGAACTCTGACACCAGGGTGTGCATGGTCGATGGACCGTGACACCCACTCGAAATGATGATGACCAGGCGTTTGAGGCGAGGGCAGAGTGTCCTCAGTCTAATAGACAACATCATCAAAGGACCACCCCAGGACGGACAGACCTGGATATTGTTTTTGCAGTGTGTTGATTAGCTCCGTGGCGCAGCGGTCAACACGCCCGCCTGCGACACGGAGTACCCGGGTTCGATCCCCGGCCAGGTGAAGTGGAAAATGATCATTTTCAGATTGGCCTGGGTCTTGGATGTTTATCTATGTATGTATTTGTTATAAAATATAGTATCGTTGAGTTAGTATCCCATAACACAAGTGTCGAACTTACTTTGGGGCTAGCTCAATCTGTGTGATTTGTCCGTATATATTTATTTATTTATTAGTATATATGCGTTTACCTTGAGAACGTCTCCCCTCTCCACCAAATCCACCGGTATGTTTTCTTCGCTGATGACATTTTGTTCTCTGTCTAACTGGACTAAGGTGGCTTCCGTCGGTTTTAAAGATAGGAGTTTGGATAGAGCTTCTGAGGTTTTACCCTGTGGATACATAAGAAAATTATTACAATTGCGACACGAGGGTGCCCGGGTTCAATCCCTGGTCAGGTCATGATGGAAAAAGATCTTATTCAGATTGTCCTGGATCTTTGATGTTTATCTATATTAGTATCGTTGGGTTATAACGGCATAACCAGCTGTGTCTTTGGATTGCGTTGGCTTAGAAGTTTGATTTTTAACAGCTCCAAGGGACAGTAGACTTGAGTATTTGATATGAATTTCAGCTCGATACCTCTACGCGTTCCTGAGAAAAAGGGTCTTGAAAGACAGACAGACAACGAAGTGATCCTATAAGGGTTCCCTATTTTTCCTTTTGAGGTACGAACCCTAAAAATGAGCATACTTTTGATTGGTCTCTGAACTCAAGATACAAGTCGGGCTGGGCGGAGTTTTTTTTTACTAAATGTTGGATTAGGCATTTGTCTCCTATCTCACCTGATGGTAAGTGACAATGAAGACGAGGAAGTTTGAACCTGGGACCTTTCGTTTATATTTCACGCTTTTAGACCACTGCGCAACTATCGCTTTTGCGGTGGTAAATGAGCAAGCGAGTCACCTGATGGTAAGCGATCACCGCTGCCCATGGACAACTGCAACACCAGGGTGTGACAGGAGCGTTGTCGGCAGTACAGTGAGGAATCTTACCTTAGCTATATGCTCGAGCCATCTCCCCAAAGACACGAAGACCAATAACATAGGCGGTGTGTCGAAAAACGTCATTGGGCTAGTGTCTTGCAACATCGCCATTGATGCTATTACAACCGCTAGGGAGTATGCGTAACTGAAACAAGTATAAATAAATAAATATATACGGACAAATTACACAGATTGAGCTAGCCCCAAAGTAAGTTCGAGACTTGTGTTATGGGATACTAACTCAACGATACTATATTTTTTAACAAATACATATATAGATACACATCCAAGACCCAGGCCAATCTGAAAAAGATCATTTTCCATCTTGACCTGGCCGGGGATCGAACCCGGTCACTCCGTGTCGCTGGCAGGCGTGTTGACCGCTGCGCCACGGAGCTAGTCTAGTATAATATTCACTTCAACCATACTATTACATGTGAGACGGTGTTTGTATTGTCGCGAAGCTCCCAGAACAGAATAGTCTAGAACTTTTCCGAACATCGTCTGTCGCGCTCATACATCTTCCATCCTGCTCACACATATGTATTCTATCCCGCTCATACACATACTCGAATATTCTGGAATATTTTGGCAGTCGGTTGTCGGGACTGGAAGTATGTGGAACTTTCTAGAGACTCATAAGTCAGTATATAAGGGAGCGGACGTGGCGATCGTTAATCAGCTGACCGCGAGTGTTCTTAGTGAGCGATACTAATACGAGTGATTTGTGTGCGACTGATAAGTGATAATTTCTACGACCACAGCAACGGACCAGGACTACGAGAGCTTTGCGTTTTGGATATTCGACGTGTTGGAAGACCAGTCAGGTGTCAGTGTTGGGATTCCGTAGTGAATAAATTCCCTCTGAAGAGTTTGGTGTTTTACTCCAAATCCTGAACCCTAACCACGTAACAATGATATAGTTAATTCAATTCAAAACGTTTATGTAATACTAGCTGATGCCCGCAACTTCGTTCGCGTGGTCTTTATGACTCCGCATAAAATGCTCAACAGGCTGAACAAGTTTTGTTAAGGCGTCATTTTTATATGTCTTATAGTTTAGCTGGACCGATATAGTTCTGCATCAGGTGTTCCAGTTTTCAAAATAAATTATACCCTATATGTTGCTCAGGCTTGATAGCTATACAATGATAAAAGTTTCATTCGAATCCGTCCAGTGTTACGGAGATTAACGGTACAAACAGACATCCTTTTTTTAATTCTTACCCTATTAGTATGTCTCCATCGCATGATGTTTTAGAAATTAAAATATAAATTAAAACTTTTATAAATAAAATGTCATCTTTAAAAATATTTTGTACCGAATGTACAAAACTACGAGGTTTCGCCAAGCTCAAGCCAAATATTACTGTCATTAAGGAAATCTTCAGTACTATAAAAATATATCAAATTAAATACTTAAATAAATAAAATTAAATATATTATGTTATTAAATATATAATATATAACGGTAGTGATGTATTCGTAACACCTCATCACACTTCATCATTTCGTGTAGGTGTCACGGTCAATCGACCATGCACACTCTGGTGTCAGAGTTCTTGGGAACCGCCTCTCGGCCTCTGACGTGGTTCCTTTAACGACTACCAGATGGCAGCCGGGACCACCGGCTTAACGTGCCTTCCGAAGCACGGAATCATCTTTATTATCAGACATTCAGGTGATTCAAGTCTGCAATGTCCTAACCAAACTGGAAACAACTAAACAAAGTATGCTTCCAGTGGGAATCGAACCCACGACCCCCGGGTCAACAGGCAAACGCCTTAACCACTGGACCATGGAGGCTGTTATGACACCTCTGATGAAAATACGACTTACCTGATTGTCGTAGTCATGGCGATCAAGACATCCATGTTAGCCGTGCCATGCCGCAAGGCCTTATAGGCTTGCTTGTAGAAATGCCAGCCGCCTATAAACTGTAACAAACAATTTTATTTTAACCTATATTGCCCCACTGCTGGGCAAAGATCCCCCCCATTTCCTTCCACTTGTCTCTGCCCAATGCAGTTTTAGGCACATTGAAAAACGTCGAGGTCGTCGCGCCATCGCTTTTTAGGCATTCCCTTTGACGTCGACCATCCTCAACAAACAATAACTTTCAAAAAATCATCATCATCATCAGGTCTTTTTAGTCTCCACTACAGGAGCACGACCATCTCTGTACTACTAGAGCCATATTTGGCCAGAGCAGAAAGAGGACTTGGCCTACACTCTCCACGCTGGCCAGACGGGTTGGATAGGTAAAAATACATACATACTATCACGTCTTTTTCCATTACGGGATAGACAGAGCCTGGGTGTTCAAGAAATAAAACCCACGTTTAGCTTGTTGGTATGGTGGAAAAGGATAATTTTTCAAAAAATAGTACATAAATTATTGAAATTAAGTAGGCTTGTTATTATGGGGGGGGGGGGGGGGGGAGTAAGAGAGGGGGGCGAGAAATGGGGCAGATGGGAGAGAAGGGGGAAAGCCTGCAAGTCTATACATATCCTTAAGAAATACATACTTAAGACATATATATATTTGGCCGTGTGGTTTCCGGCAGAGTAGCATAGGACCGCTCCTAGTCTTCCCATTGATGTCGTAAGAGGCGACTTAGGAAATACAAGCTAAACAAAGCTCATAAACATTAATGAGACCTCTCCAACCCGTCTGGCCAGCGAGGAGAGTGTAGGCCAAATCTGTCTGCTCTGGCCAAGTATGGCTCCGGTAGTACAGAGAGGGTCATGCTCCTGCAGTGGAGACTATTAGACTTGATGATGATATATATTTAGCAATATCATGAACCTTACGCCACATATATAAGGTTGAAATTGCTGTTATTTTTAAATAGTATTCCTAGCTACACACGACTTTTTACGGCTTCTACGGACTTTTGCAGGCGACTGAACTTCCCCACATAAGAGATAAGAGAAAGGAGATGAGTAAGAAAGAGATATAGACAAAAAAAATGCCAAAAAAAATGCAAATGCCTAATTAATCCAAAATTTAAAAAAAAAAAACTATCTAATATTATAAATGCGAAAGTGACTTTGTTTATTACGCTTTCACGTTGTAACTACTAAACCGATCATCATGAAATTTATGTCGTGGTAGAACCATGTTACAGGCAAAATGAATTGCTAGTAGCATGAACGGGCCGACTCGTCCGGGGAAGTACCACACTCTCACAGAAAATCGACGTCTGAGTAGAAACTTTACCGCTTCTATGCTTCGTTCGGTGAGTGAGAGAACCGGAGGCCCATTCTTCCCCCTCCCCATTTCCTACTTCCAACTCCTTGAAAGGCCGACAACGCCTCTGTCACACCCTGGTGTTGCAGTTGTCCATGGGCAGCGGCGATCGCTTACCATCAGGTGCATTTTGAAATTTTGCATACAAGTTCTCTGGAGTATGGAGAAGGACATAGGCTACCTTTTATCCCGGGAGAAAGTACTATTCCCGAGGGATCTACGTTGAAAGCGGGTGGAGCCACGCGCGAAAGCTAGTAGAGAATCACACTCACCTGTACCGGCGTAGACAACAAAAACATTACTAAATTCTCGGCACTCAACCCCGGCAAGACGCAGCACATGTCTTTAGCGCTGTGTTCGTGCGACATCTTACTCATGAAGTAGATCATGGCCGCCATGCACGGCGCGCCGAATATGAGCGATATGAGAAAGGTGTTTCGCCATTTTCTTATTTCTTCTCTGTGGACAAGTTAATAATTGGTTTTTCAACTCATCTATTTGAAAAACGCGGGGTCTATTATTCCTTACTAATATTATAAATGCGAAAGTGAGTTTGTTTGTTTATTACGCTTTCACGCCGTAACTACTGAACCGATCATCATGAAATTTTGCATACAAGTTCTCTGGTGTACGGAAAAGGACATAAGCTAGATTTTATCCCGGGAAAAAGTAGTATTCCCGAGGGATCGACATTGACGCGGGTAGAGCCGCAGGCGAAAGCTAGTCTTTTATATAAAAAAAGACGACTTTAATAAAACTACTGAACCGATTGTGATGAAATTTAAACGGGACCATTGAAAGCATACCCTTTAAAAAAAAAAAAAGATATTTTTAAAATCGATTCATAAATGACGGAGTTCTGAGTTAACAAAAACAAAAGAAAAAATAACGAAATTCAGAATCCTTCTTTTTTTAAGTCGGTTAAAACGTATTTCACCTTAAAGTCATTTTAATTCACAATTCAAACTTTTTTGTCCCGTAGGTATGAAAACACAAATATAGTTTTTCTCATAGAGGGAGATAAAAATTTGTCATCTACATATTTATACTTCGGGCAACATACTCAGAATCATAGGCTCACCAAAAAATATTACGTTAGGCCCTTGTGTCGCAATCTACTAATGTTGTTCAGTAATAATTACCTGTTGCTATCTTGAAATTTTGATAAATTTTGTAATCTGTGCGAAGGTCCCAATACAAGTGCTTGAGGAACACTCGACGAAAAATTTTAATCAAAGACTTTTGCGTAGCTTGTGAGCAATAATTATAGTTATTTACTCCAAAACAAAACAATTGCACGACACACATAACAATTATTTAATGTAGATACATACATTTCATAAATTCGTACTTAAGATATTATGATCTACACAGTCAAAGGCCTTCGTAAAATCTAAACTTACTTGTGTTCTAAATAGTCCGTGCTGCCTTTACTGCTGTTGACGACACTGGCTTCGAAACCCAATTTGTTAATAGATTCACATATCGTTCGGGCACCAACCACCTCCGCATCGTACTTTATTTTACCTCTGCAACAAATTATCAACATAAGTAAAAAGAATACAACTAAAAATCACGTCTTTTTCCCTTGCTGGGTAGACAGAGCCCATGTTTATAAGACTTTATGGCCACATTTAGCATTATGGAAGTGTAGGTGGAAAATGGAATCAAAATAGTGATGAGTTAGCCGCATCACCTATGATGATTTGACATGATTTCTCACATTTTCGCCCATTCCCTCAAGTAAGTAAAAAGATATTAATACATACTATCAAAGAAATGAATACATACTATCACGTATATGTCACTAACGTGGTAGACAGAGCCAAATCTTTAAAACTACGCAACGGATTTTGATGCGGTTTTTAAGAAACTATAAGGGTTCCTTGGGCTACGGAACCCTCATAGTTTCGTCATGTCCGTCCGTCCAGGCTCGTACTCCGTCGCTACTCGACTAACTTATGTAGTTACAGTCCCAACGGAAGACCAGTGCTGGACTTAAACATACAGCTAATGCTGAGTTGGGTCCATGTTTGGAGAACCTTATTGTTTTTACTCCAATTTATCCATATTTAGAGATTACTGTTATTGTATAGTATTTTTGGTGTCTTTGTATGTTAGTCTGTATTTGGTTTCTCCAAATAAAGTAAATCTTATCTTATCTTATCTTACAGTCGGTCGAACAAAATGTATGGAGTCAACCGCAAAATTAAATTTGTATATAGAATTCGACTTTTTTTGCCGTTTTTATAGATGACGGTACGGAACCCTTCGTGCGCGAGTCCGACTCGCACTTGACCGGTTTTTTTAATAATAGAGTGATTCAAGAGGAAGATTTATATGTACATTGCACCCGTGCAAAGCTAGTAATAAAAATAAGTAGGATTGCAGTACCTTGAAGTGAGTAGCGCCACGGCACACGAAGATACTCCACTCAGCTTGAGCAAACTCTTCTCAATTTTATTGACGCAAGACGCACACGTCATGCCCGATATCTGTGGAGACAGAGTCACATATCAGTTCAATCCGTTCACTCTTGTTCACTCAGCAAAGAGCAGGAGACCGATGGTCCAGTTGATCTGAGCATTATTAGCGCTCACGTAAGTTAAGCGACCCAGGGCGCGGTCCCACTGGGATGAATGACCGAGTGGTGCTTCGGAAGGCACTTTAAGCCGTTGGTCCCGGCTGTCATTATTGATGGTAGTCGTTAAGCTATATCAAATGCCTTTGAGCAGCTTGAAAGATCTGACACCAGTGTTGTAATATAAATATTATTTTATAACAAATACATATATAGATAAACATCCAAGACCCAGGCCAATCTGAAAAAGATCATTTTCCATCTTGACCTGACCGGAGATTGAACCCGGAACCCTACGATTAGAAGGCTCTTGCGGTACCACTCACTAAGCTATAGAGAATCATCATCAGGTCCTTTTTTAGTCTCCACTACAGGAGCACGACCCTCTCTGTACTACTAGGGCCATACTTGGCCAGAGCAGCCAGAGGACTTGAGGTGAGAGGTGTCTTAGATGTTTATATTGTTTGTTTAGCTTGTATAGCTGTAAGCTACAGAGAATATTCACCCTTAAATACTAAACACATCATCATCATCATCATCAGGTCTTTTTAGTCTCCACTGCAGGAACATGACCCTCTCTGTACTACTGGAGCCATACTTGGCCAGAGCAGACAGATTTGGCTTACACTTCCTCGCTTTGGAGAGGGTTGGAGAGGTCTCATTGATGTTTATGAGCTTTGTTTAGCTTGTATTTCCTAAGTCGCCTCTTACGACCTCCATGGAGAAACTAGGAGTGGTACTATTCTACTCTGCCGGAAACCACACGGCAATACTAAACACGTCTTTTTCCTTTACGGAGCAGACAAAACGAGACGGAGTAAACATAGCTGAAAGTATCACCTTGACCACGAGTTCCTTCTGTCCGCCATCATCTTCACTGATGACGTCACTCGGGAACCCCAGTTCGGTGATGCTCCTAGCGATATCCGCGGCTGAGATTTTTCTTGGAGAGTAATTCACCTCCGCTTTTGCAGCGAGGAGGCCTATGTTTATTGAATGGACTCCTGGAACAGGCATCAAAGATTCATGAATTGGTTCAAGCGTTGTGTGTAGTAACAACATACATACTATCACGTCTTCTTCCCTTGTGGGATAGACAGAGCCTAGCTCTATGAGACCACGATATCCTCGTACAGCAGGATTGTGGAATGGACCCGCTCTCAAGGTTTTCCCTGTGTGCTATGACTTGGGGTCCTTGAAAAGGCGTGTTTACAGGTACCTTAAGAGTCGGCAACGCATCAGCACCTCTGGTGTTGCAGATGTCCAAGGGCGACGGTGACCACTTCCCATCAGGTGGCTCGTCTGTTCGATTGCCGTCAAATATACATAAAAAAAAAACTGAAAAGCACCGTTTGGCATGTTGGTGGGCGAGTAGGTGGAAAAGTTGCTAGCCGTGTCGCAGACTAATATGCGTTTACTATCTGCGCTGGAAGAGATGCAGCTGGTACATTCTACGTTTTCCAGCATGCCACCCTGTAGTTACATCACTGATTCTCATACATATCACGTCTTTTTCCCTTGCGGGGTAGACAAAGCCTAGGTCTATAAGACCTGAAGGCCACATTTAGCACGTTGGTTGGCATTAGGTGGAAAAACGGAATCAAAATAGTGATAGGTTGCTGCGTGGGTGGTGGCTGCGTGAAATAGTGAATAGCCGCATCGCCTATTAACACGATTCTTCAGATTTTACCCATTCCGTCGATCGGCTTTTACGATATGCGCGGGAAGAGAAGCAGCTGGTAAATTCTACGTTTTTTCTTTTCTCCCAGAACAGCATGGGAGAGTGATTCGTTTGTGATGCTTTTGTGATGAGAAAATAATCATCATCATCATCAGGTCCTTTTTAGTCTCCACTACAGGAGCACGACCCTCTCTGTACAACTAGGGCCATACTTGGCCAGAGCAGCCAGAGGACTTGGCCTACACTCTCCACGCTGGCCAGACGGGAAAAGAAAATAAATAAACTTATTATTTTTCTCACCGTATAATTTAGCGCAATGTTTCTCTATAGCGGCGACACACGATGCACACGTCATGCCCTTGACTTCCAACGTACACCGGGACATCGGCTCAGCTTGGACTTCTGTTGTAGGGGAGACCCCCTGAAAGTATACAATATAACTATAGTTGTGGTAGAGTCACAGTACCGGTAAACTTACCATCAGGTGAGATGGGAGACAAATGCCTACTTTCATCATCATCATATCAGCCGCAAGAAGTCCACTGCTGGACATAGGCCTCCCCCAAGGATTTCCAATGCCTACTTTAATAATTAGTAAATAAAGCTAGAGGCTCGATCAGCCTAAGCGTTCGGTTTGTGAAGCATCTACCACCGTTATCACGTAAAATTATCATTAAACCTAGCTACTAGCAAAAATGAAGTTTTTTTTTACTAAATGTTGGATACATTTAGTAAAAAAGAAACTTCATTTTTGCTAGTAGCATGAATGAACCAGCTCGTCCAGGGAAGTACCACACTCTCACAGAAAATCGACGTTTGTGTACTAGCATTACCGCTTCTATGCTTCGTTTGATGAGTGGGAGAGCAGGAGGCACATCCTTCCTTCATTTCCCCCCAACTCCTGGAAAGGCCGGCAACGCTCCTGTCACACCCTGGTGTTGCAGTTGTCCATGAGTAGCGGTGATCACTTACCATCAGGTGACTCGCTTGGCCTACACTCTCCTCGCTAGCCAGACGAATTGGAGAGGTCTCATTGAGGTTTATGAGCTTTGTTTAGCTTGTATTTCCTAAGTCGCCTCTTAGAACCTCCATGGGAAGACTAGGAGTGCTCCTATTCTACTCTGCCGGAAACCACACGGCTAGTAACGGAGCCTAGACCTATAAGACCTGCTCGTTTGCGGTCCTATACCATAAAAAACAAAAGATTGCACTTCGGGAGTGCCGGCAGCAGTGAAAACTTCGCGTGGTAGAAAGCGAGGGGGATATTACTTCCTCTCCTACGCCGCATAATGAGACATGGCAGAGTAAGCTTCCCAGGTAACTGTGAAACTTACTCTGTCATGTCTTATTAAGTGAAGTAAGCTTCCCAGGTAACTGTGAAGCTTACTCTGTCATGTCTTATTAAGTGAAGTAAGCTTCCCAGGTAACTGGGAAGCTTACTCTGTCATGTCTTATTAAGTGAAGTAAGCTTCCCAGGTAACTGGGAAGCTTACTTCACTTACTTAAGATATCACGGTTAATGAGATACAGCCTGGTGACAGACGGACAGACGGAGAGACAGACGGACAGACAGACGCAGACGGACAGCGGATCGAAATTAATAGTGTCCCGTTTTTACCATTTGGGTACGGAGCCCTAAAAAAAGACGGCCCTTGTACGCCGTACGAATTTCGAGAAAAATATCCCCAACCTGGCAACTCATAAGACTTGCAAAGTTAGCCGCACCTTCAAAGGATGCAGTTGCAAAGGTAGCAGAAGAATTCCAGTCCTTCAGGGAATCTATCTATAAGATCATTATAAAAATACGGTTTCATCCACGTTTATTCAGTTGGAATATAAATAATACATACTGTAAATATTTATGACATATTAAATTAATTTTTGACAATTATAAAACTATCTTGACTGAATGAGTAGAAATATGTAATTAATTAGTAATTTAAATGACACTGTATTAACTAAAAATGTATAGAATTGTATTGTGAATTGTGACTAAACATTCCTACGCCTACTAGGCAGAATATGCTGCTCATATTTATTGTAACACCATTGTATCATAGATAGATTCATTTATTCCTTAGAATATGGATTCTAAGGAATAAATGAATCTATCTGTATATCTATCTATCATAATAACTAGTTTCGAAGATGAACACCATCATCAGGGCGAGTGTTAGGGGTGGCGACACAGCGGTTTCTCTTCCCTCAAAGCACTGAGGGCAGCATCGCGCGTCTCCGCTCGCGATTCCCCTAGTCGTGTTTTTAAAGTACACGAAGTAAAGACCATTATTTAAAAAAAAGAAATATTTTGTAAAAAAATTAAATGCTTATAATTTAAAAATGACGCGACTCCGCACTTTAAAATGGTAAATAGAAATCACTTTCCTCTTCGAATCTGAGTTCTATTTATTCCAATACCCAGCATATCTAAATTCGTGCTAAGCTATTGTAAGCGCTAGGGTTGATATCACTCACTACTCACTTCATGCCTGCCGGTGCGAGAGACGCAAACACAACACACATACCCTCGAGCAAGGCAGTCTGCGACGGCCTGTTCCCCGTCCCGCGCGCCTCTCGCTGCCCCCGCGCACATCCAGACACCCACACATAGCCGCCAGCGATTTTACGGGCACACATGCTTAAGTTATGTTTCCTTTCACGATATATTCTTTATATATTGTTTGGTCCACCAGTGTCATTTTATTAGGTTTAAAGAACTTTAATAGATATCTACATACTAGTCTCAATAACCCAACATAAAACACAAAAATAAACAGTCTTCGAAACAAAAATAAATAAATAAATATATTCGGACAAATCACACAGATTGAGCTAGCCCCAAAGTAAGTTCGAGACTTGTGTTATAATAAATAAAGAAGCATTTTATTTCCTGGTACCGGTCACTGTGTGACCGGTGACATGACTAGCTCCGTGGCGCAGCGGTCAACACGCCTGCCTGCGACACGGAGTGACCGGGTTCGATCCCCGGCCAGGTCAAGATGGAAAATGATCTTTTTCAGATTGGCCTGGGTCTTGGATGTGTATCTATATATGTATTTGTTATAAAATATAGTATCGTTGAGTTAGTATCCCATAACACAAGTCTCGAACTTACTTTGGGGCTAGCTCAATCTGTGTGATTTGTCTGTATATATTTATTTATTATTATTAATTAATTACGTTGATTCAACGGGCGACAATTTCCACGAATCCACCGGCTTAATCACATATTTTTTTAAATTGTTGTCTTGCTAAGTTTTTTATTAAAAATTTATACATTTGTTAACTTTATTAGTTATTAATTCCACCATTCTGACCCATTCTGCAACGCTCCTGTCACACCCTGGTGTTGCAGTTGTCCATGGGCAGTGGTGATCGCTTACCATCAGGTGACCCGCTTCCTCGTTTGCCGCCCTATATCATAAAAAAACATGGTACTCACATTGGCTTGTGTTTTACTCTTAACCGGAGAAGGTGTTTTGATGCCGTCTCCGGAACCTTGATCGCTTTTACTCAACGACGTGTTTTCTGCAACAAAAGAGATTATTCGATGAAAAAACAGTGTGACTTCCTTATGGCACCGATGTTCATTTCGTGTAGGTGACACGTTCAAACGACCATGCACACCCTGGTGTCAGAGTTCTTCGGAACCGCCTCTCGGCCTGACGTGATTCCGTTAACGGCTACCAGATGGCAGCCGGGACCACCGGCTTAACGTGCCTTCCGAAGCACGGAATCATCTTTATTATCAGACAGTCAGGTGATTCAAGCCTGCAATATCCTAACCTAACTGGAAACAACTAAACAAAGTATGCTTCCCGTGGGAATCGAACCCACGACCCCCGGATCTACAGGCAAACGCCTTAACCACTGGACCACGGAGGCAGTATGGCACCGAAGTTTGATGCATGATAGCTCAATTGACAGAGCGTAGGTCGTACACAGATCTAAGGTCATTGGTTCAAACCATGCCCGCGTGGAATTTTTTCACTACATTTTCTTCTACTTCGTCTTCTACCTCGCCTTTTCCCTACTTGGGCTCGGCTCTGTATGTCATCATCATCAGGTCTTAGTCTCCACTGCAGGAGCATGACCCTCTCTGTACTACCGGAGCCATACTTGGCCAGAGCAGACAGAGGATTTGGCCTACACTGTCCTCACTCTCCTCTGTATGTCAACTCTCTCCAAATGTTTATATTTCCCACCATATCGGCAGTAGCTCCCCGTTCTTGCATGTCATTGCTCACACGTTCCCCCCACGACTTTTCGGCCTTTCTTTTACTTCATATCCTGTCACATTTTACACATCTTTAAACTTTTGTTTATTTAGTTACTTTATAAAAGTAAGTACGTATGTAAGTATAATAAAAATCTTACCGTGTGGTTTCCGGCAGAGTAGAATAGGACCACTCCTAGTCTTCCCATGGAGGTCGTAAGAGACGACTTAGGAAATACAATAAACAAAGCTCATAAACATCAATGAGACCTCTCCAACCCGTCTGGCCAGCGAGGAGAGTGTAGGCCAAATCTTCGTATGGTTCCGGTAGTACAGAGAGGGTCATGCTCCTGCAGTGGAGGCTAAAAAGACCTGATGATGATGTAGCTAGCTCCAAGTGAGCTTTCGCTACTTCACCGGGCGTTTGAGGCGAGGGCAGAGTGCCCTCAGCCTTTATTGACAACATCACCAAAGGGTCCCTAGGAGGGACGGACCTCGGCTTTGGGCGTTGCCTGTGTGCGCAAGGCTTGGAGAGAAAGCAAACTCTCATATTGCCTGATGGGCCGCGATTACGTGCATCCATAGCCTGAAGGGCCAATCTGAGAATCAATGGCAAAAGCCTTTGGAGAGTAGCAACTCTCATCTTTTGCCTTATGGGCCGAAAGCTACGTTGCCAGAAAGGCTCAAGAAGCTCGGTCGTACGTGGCAGATTGATGGGCCAAATCCTGTCTGCTCTGGCCAAGTATGGCTTCGGTAGTACACAGGGTCATGCTCCTGCAGTGGACACTAAAAAGACCTGATGATGATGATGAATAAAAATGTTTACCTGGCTGATCGTCCACAGATAGTATCCGGACATCGAAGCCGAGATCGTGCACCGTCTCAGCTATCTGGCTGGCCTGCACGCCTCTCGTGCAGGTCACCCTCGCAGTGCCATGTGTCAGGTCTACCGTGGGTTGGATCACACCTGGAAGCTCACTGAGGGCTCCTGAAATTAAAAAAACCGGTCAAGTGCGAGTCGGACTCGCGCAAAGGGTTCCGTACCGTTATCTATAAAAACGGCAAAAAAACATGTCTGTTGTATGGGTATATAATAAATAAGTATATGATAAAAATTAATATTAAAGGAGGGCTCCCTTTAATATTGATTTTATTCCATTATTTATTTTTAAGGTAATTATGTAACTAAATATTCTGTTAATATTTCAAGCGTCTACCTGTTGCCGTAATCAATATCGGGCAAAAACAAGCAAAAAAAGTCACGTTTGTTGTATGGAAGCCCCCTTAAATATATTTTTTTTCTATTTTTTAGTATTTCTTGTTATAGCGGCAACAGAAATACATCATCTATGAAAATTTCAACTGTCTGAATACCACGGTTCATGAGATACAGCCTGGTGACAGACGGACAGACAAACAGACAGGCAAACAGCAGACAGATAGACAGACAGACGGACACCGGAGCGATATTAATAGGGTCCCGTTTTTACCCTTTGGATACGGAACCCTAAAAAGGTTGTCTGTAAAGTCGGCGCGGGCGGTCGGGTGCAGACCCTACTACGATGAGTGACCGAAGTGGCATAAAAAATATCTCGGTCTCCTCCGTGCTACGGAAGGCACGTTAAGCTGTTGGTCCCAGCTGACATCTTTGATGGCAGTCGTTAAGCTATGTCAGAACCTTTAGGCAGCTTGAAACTGACACCAGTTTTGGTCACTTACATACACAAAAAACAAACAAAAGAAACACAACGGGTTGCACTCCTAGAAGACCGGCAGAAATGAAAACTCCGCGTGGTAGAAAGAGGGGGATGTTACTTCCTCTCCTACGCCGCGCCAGCGTTCTCAGGTCACGTGTCCGTCTTACGAACTTTCGATCAGGTCACGTGCCCTGACGAGAGTTTAACACTTTTTACCCAAGTTTTCACTTCACGAATGTATATCTTACCTTCTATAGTGTTGACACAAGACTGGCACGTCATCCCCACTACAGACAGCAGTACTTCCGTCTCCCCACCAGACATGTCTATAAGCAGGTCTGTTGGTATTTCTCTTGGGAGTAATTGTCTGAAAGAGAAGAGAACATGATATAAAGTATAAAAGCTAGCTGTGGTAAGCAGCGTGGTTTCTGGCAGATTAGAATAGGACCACTCCAAGTCTTCCCATTGAGGTCGTAAGAGGCTTAGGGAATACAAGCTAAACTTAGCTCATAAAATCAATGAGACCTCTCCAACCCGTCTGGCCAGCGAGGAGAGTGTAGGCCAAATCCTCTGTCTGGCCAAGTATGGCTCTGGTAGTACAGAGGGTCATGCTCCTACAGTAGAGACTAAAAAGACCTGATGATGATAGCTGTGGTAGAGCCACGCTACCGGCAAACTTCGTTTTTGTTAGTAGCATGAACGGGCCAGCTCGTCCGGGGAAGTACTACACTCTCACAGAAAATCGACGTTTGAGTAGAAGCTTTACCGCTTTTGTGCTTCATTCGGTGAATGTGAAGTTCGCGAGCTCCTTGGCGCAGTGGTTAACACGCCACTCTGCGACATGAAGGTTCGATCCTTGGTCAGGTCATGATGGAAAACCATATTTTTCAGATTGACCTGGGTCTTGGATGTTTATCTATATAAGTATCTATTATAAAATATAGTATCGTTGAGTTGGAATGGGCCGGCTCGGGTAAGTATCACACTCTCACAGAAAATCGACTTTTGAGTAGCAGTATCGCTTCTATGCTTCTGACTGTGAGAGAGAGATTTGGAGGCCCATCCTCCCCCCCCCCCCCTCCCCCATTTCCTTCCTTCCAACTTTTAAAGGCCGGCAACGCTCCTGTCACACCCTGGTGTTGCAGTTGTCCATGCGATTACCATCAGGCGACTCACTTGCTCGTTTGCCGTCCTATAGCGTTGAGAAAATACTCACTTGGTCTCGTCCTCGTGGTCAGCGGGGCTGTCAAAACCCATATCTTCTATGTGAGAGCGGATCGCCTCGACGGAGCTGATGCGAGGGTCATATCTGAAGTAGCCCGCGTTCTCTGATAGCTCCACCTGATGACAACGGAAGAAAACTTTTGATAAGAGCATACAAAAAGTATTACGTCTTTACAGGGTCCTCCTTCTCATTCAGTCGTCTGCTCACTGCTGAGCGTCGTGATATTCCCGACCAAACTTCTTTACGATCTCTTTCCAAATATCATTATTGAGGTCGGGACATTCTCTTGGGAGAATTAGTCGTAGTGGCCTTGCCTTCTACGCCAGGCTGTTTGCAGGCTATTTAGTTCCTCCAGGCCCCTGTAGCCTCTCCTTTCCAGGGCAAGCCCTTTCAGGGGTCGGGTTATCATATCCGCCGCCCAATGCTCGGCGTTGTCAGCTCGTTTTGCCTACACGTGTCCTCTGGGTGGTGCCCCACCCAGAGCACACGTTTAGGGTTGCAAGAGGTATTTCCTGCCGTCGCGAGACTAAAGCTTGGACAAGAAAAAAAGAAATCAGAAATATTCTCAGACGGCTGACCAACCTACTAAAAGATAAATCATCATCATCACGCCCACCAACATGCTAAACGTGGCATTTATGTCTGAAAGACCTGGGCTCTGTCTATCCAGCAATGGAAAAATACGTTATAGTATCTATATATGTAACATCATCATATCAGCCTCATGACGTCCTCTTTAGGACTTCATGCTCAGGGGTGTCATCCTTAACTGCCCGTCCAGTAGTTGCAGGTATGTCATCGGGTACGGCGCCCGGCCTCCCGAGCTACTACTTGCTTTTCTCTCATTCGTCTGAGTGAGTAGTATACCAATCATCATCAGGTCCTTTTTAGTCTCCACTACAGGAGCACGACCCTCTCTGTACTACTAGAGCCATACTTGGCCAGAGCAGCCAGAGGACTTGGCCTACACTCTCCACGCTGGCCAGACGGGTTGGAGAGGTGTCTTAGATGTTTATAAGCTTTGTTTAGCTTGTATTTCCTAAGTCGCCTTCTACGACATCCACGGGAAGACTTGGAGTGGTCCTATTCTACTCTGCCGGATACCACACGGCTAAGTATACCAATACCTTCATTCATTCCCTTCCCAAATCCAATATTCCTATCCTGCCCCAGCTTAAAAATGCTTCCGATGGACAGCAGCGTTAGAAGCACAAGAAGCTATTGAAACTGCGCTCTCCAACCCGCCTGCCAAGCGTGGTGATTATGGCAACCTCCCATGGAACGAAAAATATAAGGGAGAGGCTTTTGTCCAGGTGTGGACTTCTAATGGTTGGAATAATGACGTCCTCTTCCAAAGATTCCTTGTTCCATGGGAGGATATTGCCATACTCACCACGCTTGGCAGGCGGGTTGGGGAGCGCAGTATCTGTAGCTTCTTGTGCTTTTGACGCTGCTGCCCATCGCAAACATTATTAAACTGGAGAAAGATAGGAATTTGTTGGATTTGGGAAGTGATAGTACTCACTCGAATGAATGGGGGAAAAGCAAGTAGCAGTTCGGGAGACCGGGTGGAATATCTTTTGAGGAAAAAAAAGCTCCTTAGTCTCCTAAGCATTATTTTATGCCACTTGTCCTTGCTCGACTTGGAACCACATCCGCTGTTGTTTGGAATGCGTAAGCGCCAATAGGCAGGTATTAGACTCAAATACGATTTTAAATGCACCCCGGATCTCGAAGCATTACTTAATGCACCTTGTGGTCACCAATCCGAGTGGGAACTACGCCCGAATACGCATTAGGAGTTCGAAAGTAAGAGACTTTGATGGATTTCCTATCCTAGTACTTCTAGTGGCGATGAAGCGTTGGATTTCCAGTGTCTTTCGCCTTCCATATGGCATAACTAGCTTTCGCCCGCGGCTCCGCCCGCGTGAATGTCGATCCCTCGGGAATAGTATTTTTTCGCGGGATAAAAGGTAGCCTATGTTCTTCTCCGTACTCCAAAGAACTTGTATGCAAAATTTCATGATGTTCGGTTCAGTAGTTACGGCGTGAAAGCGTAACAAACAAACAAACTCACTTTCGCATTTATAATATTAGTAAGGATATCTTTAGCGGACCCAGAATGATGAGCCCAGCCTGAGCACTAGTTTATGCCATTCGTCCTTGCCCGAGTAGGAACCATGTCTGCTGTTTCTTTAGTTCGAAAGCGAGAGACCTCCTCGTTGGGTCTCATAGCCTAATACTTCCAGTGGCGATGAAGCCTTGGATTTCCTGTGCCTTTCGCCTTCCATATGTCTGAATATCTTTAGCGAACTACAAACTCTTAAGCACTACTTTATGCTACTTATTCTTGTCAGTGCTAATAATCCTGGTCAGATGATCTGAAACGAACATGCTAGCTTGATACATGATTAGTTCTAAAACGAGAGACTCTTCGTTATTTGTGCTAGCCTGGTACTTTATACGAGATACCCTAATATTGTCTGCTATCCTGTCAGTGGTAAAACCTCGGATCTGGCCTTTCTTCCTTCTCTCCCTCCTTTCATCTCCCGGAGCTCTTTAAGTATCAAAGCCGAGGTTGCAAGCTGGATGATGAGAGCGACATCTACGTACCTTAACGTGTTCGATTCCCGGTAGTTCAGACACGGAGCCCTCTATACTGCGCACGCAGGACTGGCATGTCATGCCATTGATTGGCACCCGGACTGCTACCAATTCCGACGTGGACTCTCTGTAGACAACAGAAATATACGATTAGTACATTTTCGTTAATTACTAGCATCATTTAGTAAAGATACTTCCAGCTCTTTCAGGTCTTTGGCGACTTCATCCTTCCAGCGATATCTGGGACGCCCCATAGGACGGGGCCCGAAAGTTGACCATGGTAGGCTGGAAGTATCCGACTGTCTTTTTTATAAGTGTTTTATTTTGCATTCACAATGCTATTTTGGTATACTCTTAATAAATAAAGAAATAAAATATGGTGAAAAATTTTTCATGCGGGCGGGACTTGAACCGGCGACCTAGGTCTATGTACGACCTATGCTTTGCCATATGAGCTACCGCACAATTTAACCTCGGCGCCGAAATTGACCATGTGACAAAAAAGTATGTTGAAACAAAAAAACCGTTTCTAGATTTGGCCTTATAAAGTTCGAGAAAAATAGTTTTAAATCTATATTTAGGGAGAAAAAAAAAAAATATACAAACCCTTTCGTGACGTCACAGATTAACCACACTTAAGCGTATGCCTTTGCTCGCGACAGCTCTTACAAAAAAAACCCTGACATGGCAAGCATGTCACTTTTGTTTGACTTGACAGCTAGATGATAGTGGCAGGTACTCGGTCCTGTCCTGATTTGGTCGGTACTGGTATTATTTTGCTTTGTTTGGTTGGATCATTGGTTTGGATAATACTTGCTTGAATTTGAAGGTAAGCACCGACTATCTGATAATTATTATTGAATGTAAATAGTCGTAAAGTCGTATTTTTTTGTTTGGCACATTTTGGCGATGGCATTGACATTGACATTACACGTCATAAAATAACGGGTTGCACTCCGGGAGTACCGGCTGAAGTGAAAACTCGCCTTTGCAGCAGTCTCAATCACGTGTCTATCTTACGAATTTTCGATCATGTCCTGACGCGAGTTTAAATTTTCAAAAAGTGTAAAACGCCGCTAAAGAAGTTATCACTGTAAAAATTGGTTGCCTTAAAGTCGGTTTCGTGCCTCTCTATCGCTTGTTCCGCGCTCTCGCTTGCACGCAGAACGTGACACTTTTTCATGCGTGCAGCCAGTGTTCATCATTTATAAGATGTTAACACGTGAAAAAATTGGTTGTCTGTAACGTAATTTTACGTGATAACGGTGGAAGATAGATGCGTCACACACCGAACGCTTAGGCCGATCGTGCCTCTCTATCGCTTGATCCGCGCTCTCGCTTGCACGCAGAACGTGACACTTTCGTGCGTGCAGCCGGCGTTGATTGATTTATCACGTTATCACGGCAATAAAACCACATTTGTATTTCAGAATATATTTGTGCTAATAGCCACTCCTCGCCAATGAAACTTAAACAGTTTCGATACACGAGTAGTTAACCGCAGAGCTGCCGGTAAACGTTATCTTATCTTACAATTTTTTGCTTGTAAACCTTGAATTTGCACTCCAATTTAACGGTACAGTCGGCTAAAAATTAGACGTGACATCACTTTTCTAAAAACTCTTTATTTGAGAAGAACGCAAACTGTGACGCTTGTACAGCTGCCCACTAATCATCCGTGGTCCAGTGGTTAAGGCGTTTGCTGTAGACCCGGGGTTCTTGGGGTCAATTCCCACGGGAAGCACACTTTGTTTTTTGTTTCCAGTTTGGTTAGGACATTGCAGGCTTGAATCACCAGATTGTCTGATAATAAAGATGCTTCCGTGCTTCGGAAGGCACGTTAAGTCGTTGGTCCCGGCTGCCATCTGGTAGTCGTCAAAGGACCACGTCAGAGGCCGAGAGGCGGTTCCGAAGAACTCTGACACCAGGGTGTGCATGGTCGATTGACCGTGACACCAATACGAAATGAGGATGATGATTCAAAAAGAAAGTCATATTCCCGAAACGCCGCGTACGTGTTGACCAACAAGTACATATTGGAAGAACCATTAATGAACTTGGGCGTCTCCAGATGCTGACGTCATTGTTGCGCTTGACTAGCTGATTCGGCGATTCACCGAAAGAATTGGAAAGTCACCGATTTACGAAACGGTATTGTTTCGATTTACCGACAAAAGTACATACTTTACTAATAATAAATAAATATAAACGGACAAATAAATATATACACACAGATTGAGCAAGCCCGAAAGTAAGTTCGAGACTTATGTTAAGGGATACTAACTCAACGATACTATATTTTATAACAAACTAGCTTTCGCCCGCGGCTCCGCCCGCGTCAATGTCGATCCCTCGGGAATAGTACTTTTTTCCGGGATAAAAGGTAGCCTATGCCCTTCTTAGTACTCCAGAGAACTTGTATGCAAAATTTCATGATGATCGGTTCAGTAGTTACGGCGTGAAGGCGTAAAAAACAAACAAATAAACAAACAAACTCACTTTCGCATTTATAATATAGTAAGGATATAGATAAACATCTAAGACCCAGGCCAATCTGAAAAAGGTCATTTTCCATTTTGGCCTACCGGTGATCGAACCCGGGCACCCTGTGTCGCAGGCTGGCGTGTTAACCACTGCGCCACGAAGCTAGCCAAATCACTTCTGTCTCACTCCCCGTGTCGGTATCGACAATGTACCTACACGCGGCGACACCTTCGAAGGTGAAACCCGAACAAATTCGGTAGGAACGACGCGCGTTTGGTCACGTGTGATCACCGACTTCATCAAAAGAATTTGAATAAAAAGCAAAAAAGAATTTGAAATAAACCGTTTATTAGGGTTCTGTACCCAAAGGGTAAAAACGGGACTGTATGTCTGTCTGTCTGTCCGTCTGTCATCAGGCTGTATCTCATGAACCGTGATAGTTGACAGTTGAAATTTTCACACATGACGTATTTCTGTTGCCGCTATAACAACAAATACCTAAAAATAGAATAAAATAAATATTAAAGGCGGCTCCCATACAACAAACGTAATTTTAGGGTTCCATACCCAAAGGGTAAAAACAGGATTAATATCTATTTATTTATTTATTATGGAATAACAAACAGTTACATAATATATATTAAATATCTAACACCATATTATAACATTTCTTATTAATTATGCAACCAACAACGTTATTCACAGTTTAATTTGATACATATTATGTGAAATTGTTGCCACTAGAGTACCTAAATATGTAGATAACAAAAGAGAAGTATTAATTATTGTAGTTAATAGAGAGATAACAAGGAAGAAGTCATATATTACATTACAAATAGGTATGCGTATAATTAATGCTTAGTAAGAAAATTATTTATATAATAAGACGGAAGGTAGATTGATAGTTAAACATAAATATTAAGAGTAGAAACGAAAGATTTTGTGTCAAGCTCACTCAGTAATTTGCATAGTGTCTTTTTATAATAATAAGGCTTGCTTTCAAAAATATCTAAATGTGCATTAAATAATTTATTGTGGGACTCAACCATACGATGTATAGGAGCACGTAAACCTGAGTTTGTTCGGCAAGTAAACGCAGCAAAGAGAGGACGAGAACGAACTGCACGAGGGATATTCCTTCTTGGAACAGAGTAATATAAACTGCTAGTGAGAGTGTTGGAGTCAATCTTGTTATGAACGATGTTGTATAAGACTACAGCTTCGAGATACTTTCGCCTAGACTCCAAAGACAACAAATTATACCTAGTAAGAAGCTCGGGGTATCCAAGGTAATGACGAAAACACTTGAAATGCATGGTACGCAGAATTTTTTTCTGAATGTTCTCAATCGTGTGGGCATACTTTTTGTAGAAGGGGTTCCAGACAGGTACCGCATACTCCAGTTGGGATCTAATAAGGGTTTTGTAGAGATAGAGGAAAGTAGAGGGCTTTTTGAAGTCAGCAGTACTTCTGAGGGTAAACCCAAACATTTGAAAAGCCCTATTAGTGATATTCTTGACGTGTGCATCCAGACAGAGTTTTTCGTCAAGTATGACGCCAAGGTCCCTAACTGATGTCACTCTATTCAATGGTGAGTTGCACAATCTGTAACTAAAGTCAACTCGAGTACTTATATTTTTCGTGAAAGATATCGTATTACATTTGGGTATGCTGAGGTGCAATTTATTAACAGAACAGTAATTTGCCAACCTGTCAAGATCAGATTGAAAAGAGATACAATCGTGAACTGATTCAATAGATTTAAAAGCTTTGAGATCGTCAGCATACATGAGAAATTCCGAGTTCATAAAACAAGACTTAATATCATTAATGTACAGTACGAAGAGCAGAGGCCCCAGAATAGAGCCCTGAGGCACGCCAGATGTGACATGAACAGGCATAGAGTGATATCCGTTAATAACAACCATTTGCGTGCGATTACTGATATAAGATTGGAACCAACGTAGCAGATTACCACGAATACCATTGTAATAATAATAATAATAATAATACTCTTTATTGCACCATAATTTAAAAAGGAAAGAAATAACAATTATCCTTAAAAAAAAAAAATTACGATACAAAGGCGGACTTATTGCTTGGCAATCTCTTCCAGCCAACCTTTGGGTAGAAAGAGATGTGAAATTGTAAATTTAGGCGGTGCAGCAATTTAAAATAATAATACATACATACCTACAAATAAATACGATATAATACATACATATTATAATTATATAAATAATAAATCACGAAAAGTGCATGTTATGAAAAGCTACTCTTGTTAAGAAGAAATGCAATAAATATATTTTTAATAATTCTAATTTATAAAGAAAGGTAATGAGCTTTTAATCGTTTCTTAAAGCTAAATAGACTTTGAGCAGAGCGAATATCCAAGGGTAAAGAGTTCCAAAGGCGAACAGCTTGCACAGAAAAGGACTTTGAGTAATATTGCGTGGAATGGACAGGAGTTTTTAGACAAAGGGTAGAGGAACTGCGTAGGGGTCGATTGGAATCCTCACTGAGAAATGTAAAACGCTCTTTAAGGTAGTAAGGGGTAGTGGGAATAAAGAGAATATTATAGAGAAGAGAAAGGATATTATAATTACGACGAAGCCTAATAGGGAGCCACTTGAGTTGTGCGCGGAAGCTGGAAACATGATCATATTTGCGTAATCCAAATATGAATCTAATGCAGAGATTTTGAAGACGCTCAAGTTTATTTAACTGCTCTTCAGTGAGGTCGAGGTAACATGAATCAGCGTAGTCAAGAATAGAAAGGAGTAAGGATTGGGAGAGCGAAATTTTAGTCTGGATTGGTAGAAAATTCCTGAGTCTTTTAAGAGATCCTGCAGCACTGAATACTTTCTTGCTGACTTCTGTAACCTGAGGGGACCACGACAAGGTTCTATCAAAAATTACACCCAGATTCTTAACTTTCTCACTATAGTCTATCCTGATGTCATTAAAAATAATAGGAGGAAGAGAAGACCAAACTATTCGCGAAATAAGCCAAGGTCTGCCTATAATTATGGCTTGAGTTTTCACTGGGTTAACAACGAGGCCATGCGACTTAGCCCATTCAGATATACGACATAAATCTGTATTGATTTTATTTATACCGCTTGATAGGTCGTTAAGAGACGTGTGACAATATATTTGTAAATCATCAGCATACAAATGATAGGAAGTACAGAGCTGAAAAGTAATAGAGTTAATAAATAAAGCGAAAAGTAACGGAGAAAGCACACCACCTTGAGGGACGCCGGAAGTCACGTAAGACCAAGATGAGAAATGGTCTTCGATTCGAACTCGTTGCCGACGCCCATGAAGATAAGAGTGGAACCAGTCAATAACTGAAGGAGATATGTTCAATGTCCGCATCAGCTCCAGAAGCACGTCGAAGTCTACTGTGTTAAAGGCGTTACTGAAGTCGAGTAGAGACATGACAGTCAACTGTGTATTGTCCATGCCGTGACGAATGTCGTCAGTAATTTTAACTAATGCAGTAGTCGTACTATGTCCTGCTCGGAAACCGGATTGGAAAGGGTTGAGAAGGTTATTTGTAATTAGGAAGGAATTAAGCTGGCTTTGAACTAACCGTTCAAGGACTTTAGATAGAAAAGGGAGTATGGAGATTGGCCGAAAATCGGAAAACGAGGAAGGATTACATTTTTTAGGCAGTGGAGTTATGTTGGCAGATTTCCAAGCAGATGGAAATATATTGTTTAAAAGGGAGTAATTCATAATAAAGGTGATGGTGGGCAGGATGATGTCAAGGATAGGCAGGATCATATTACGACCAATGTCATCTGTTCCGACGGCGTTCGACGTCACTGATTGCAGACACTTCTGAACATCACTAGCAGTGACCGGATTAAATGAAAATGACGGATGATCAGGAGTCGGAAGTGAAGCAAGGTGGGTTAATGTATTAGCCTTATAATTGCCACCAAATGAAGATGAAGAGGAAAAGTGCTTATTAAGCTCATTAATATTAATATTCATGGGACTGTTTATATTCCTTTTTCCTACTCCGAGTGACTTGAGAAATTTCCAAACTCTGGCCGGATCGCCATTTTCAACGGATTTGTGGATGTGGTGGCGCTGTGCTTCCCTGCACTTCCTATTGCTGGAATTACGGGCTTGTATATATTTATCCCTATATTTGTCAGGGTCAGTTTTAAATTTAGCCTTGACGCTATGCTTTTTATGGATGGCCGCTTTAATGTCGTCAGTTAACCAAGGCGCCGGAAGATGCTTAAATTTAACCGGCCGGACAGGAGCATGTTTGTTGTAAAGGTCAATCAGCATCTTATTGAATAATTCAACCTGATCGTCTACCGAAGTCAACATAGTTACAGAGTTCCAGTCACAGTTCCCTGCATCTTCGCGGAGGAGATCAATGTTAATAGAACTAAAATTTCGCTGGAGGAGAGTTTTGGATCTAGCTTTAGGAGGGCGAAGATTAAATGATAGGAAAATAAGGTGGTGATAGGAAAATATATCGGCATTAAACTGTCCGTACTTGGTAACCAGATCTGGAGAGGAAACTAGGATATGATCAATAAGAGAAGGATTACAGTGAGGAAAGTAATGGGTGGGTTGGGAAAGTGGAAGAATGGAAAGATTGCAACCATCAACCAAAGAACGAAGGGCACGTGTGCGTGGGTCACCTTTGAGTAAACAAGTATTAAAGTCACCCATAATGATAGTCTGATTGAAGGATGGACTAAGATTTTCAAGAAGATTTTCTAAATGAGAGAAATAATTGATAGTGTCATAGGGGCTATAGAAAACTCCTAAAAGAACTCGCGAGAAATGGTTAAGGGTGACCTCAATAAACAGATACTCGGCTTCTTGAGAAGGATTAGTAGACTGAGAAGAACAAACAACTTTATATGAAATATGAGATCGGAGGTAGATGGCAACACCACCACCTCCCTTACCAATACGGTCGTTACGAATGAGTTGGAAGCCAGGTAATGAGTATGAAGTAGAAGGAAGAATGGGCGACAGCCAAGATTCAGAAACAAGTATGGCGTGGATATAATTACTGTCAAAAGTCGTAAGTAGTTCCGGATAGTTTCCGGATATTTTTCCGGTGGTAGAGCCTACTTACTCTTAGCTACAGCATCATCTTTAGCTCATAAATCGGGCTGGCTCGAACCGGCTAGCAACCACCCTCTCACAGAATACCGGCGTCAAATAGCAGCATGTAAATGCTGCTGTGTTTCGCCTGGTGAGTGAGAGTTCCGGTAGCCCAATACCCCTACAGATCTTCTCCAATATGATAGCGGCAATTAAAGAGAAAATTACCCCAGGAGGGTACCTGCGATCATGCGCAGGAGAATCCCTCCCTGGGCAACAATGCTCAGGCTGCCCTACGTATTCTGGGGAGGGCAAAATTCCGCTTTTGAAGGTTGAAAATCCAAATTACAACCAACATAGCAAGCGCTCTCCGGCCGAGCCCCCTAAGCTTTTAGTCGATTTCTGTAACATTAGGGGGATACATTCCAATCTTGATGCAGTCCATTACCACCTCGAGACTGCCAAGCCGGCCTTGCTATTTCTGACCGAGACGCAGATCAGTAATCCGTCAGACCTGTCATACCTGTATTACCCAGGCTATGTCCTGGAGGCCAAATTCCACCCCCACGCGGGCGTGTGCATGTATGTCAGGGATGAGATCTGTTGTCGGCGTCTCCATGACTTGGAAGTTCCGCATTTCTCCGTTTTGTGGGTTCATGTAGATACTGGCCTTGATCATATTGTTTACGCCAGTGTCTACCGTTCGCATAGCGGAGACTCTGAGACAACTCGGCTCATGGAATATCTCAGCGATGCTGCAGATAAGGTCCAGCAACGTTTTCCATCTGCGCAGTTGGTATTTCTGGGGGATTTTAACGCCCACCACGGAGAGTGGCTGTACCCGTACCAGGACACCGACCATGCTGGGAGAGAAACCTATAAGTTTGCATTAACTTACGGTCTCTCCCAACTTGTCAACGAGTCGACGCGCATTCCTGACGTTGCAGGCCACACTGCATATTGCCTGGACCTTCTGCTGACAACCGATCCTGACAGGCATTCGATGTCCGTATCACCACCGCTCGGGACATCGGATCACTGTGTGGTGAAATCTGTATCACACTACTCGCTTCCTGACACCAGCCCCAAAGGCACCAGGCGAGTATGGCGATACAAGTCGGCAGATTGGGATGAGATGCGACATTTTTTCGCATCTTATCCTTGGCGGCAGGTTTGCTTCTCTTCTAGGGATCCATCATGCTGCGCTGAAGCTGTCTCAAGTGTGATATGTAAGGCAATGGAGTATTTTATTCCTTTTGCTGACGTATCCCTTGAAACCAAAGCTCGCCCATGGTTCAATGCTCAGTGCCTCTTAGCCGAAAGGCGTAAGCGGGAAGCATACTTGTCCTGGGCTGATGCCCGCAGAATCAAAGCTGATGATCTCCAAGACAGGAAGAGAGTGTATAACGCTGCTGCCAAGTCCTGCAAAAAGGTGTTCAGAAGAGCTCGTTTCGACCACGTTGGCCGTATTGGAGACAAGATAGCTTCCTGTCCCTCAGGAAGTAAAGCCTTCTGGTCTCTAGCCAAGTCAGTGGAGA
The DNA here is from genome assembly GCA_947532085.1 of Elegia similella. Taxonomy (NCBI): domain Eukaryota; kingdom Metazoa; phylum Arthropoda; class Insecta; order Lepidoptera; family Pyralidae; genus Elegia; species Elegia similella. Next base: position 1,236,974 of record OX383954.1, on the reverse strand, counting down.
TGAACTTCTGTCGCCCATCGCTGCCACCATTGCAGAAACCTGACGGTTCTCTGGCCCATGGTGCAAAAGAGAAAGCAGACTTGTTTGCCAATCTATTTGCAGACAATTCGCGTCTAGATAGTAGCAATAAAAGCCCACCCCAGTTACCTTCGTTCGGCCCCAAGATGCGGGCCGCTCAAATCCACCAAAAAGAGGTACTTAAATGCATGCTAAACCTAGACGTGAATAAGGCTAGTGGACCCGATGGTATTCCAGCAGTGGTTCTGAAGCGCTGCGCACCCGAGTTGTCCCCTGTACTGACACGCCTCTATAGACTTTCTCTAGAGACTGGCAAGGTCCCAAGATCCTGGAAGCTTGCCAATGTACAACCAGTACCTAAAAAGGGAAGTCGCTCCGACCCGGCCAATTATCGACCTGTTGCGATCACCTCCATATTATGCAAGATTATGGAGCGTGTATTGAACAATCGTCTTCTGGCATACCTGGAAACCAACGAGCTCCTTAGTGACAACCAATATGGTTTTCGCAAGGGTCGCTCAACCGGTGACCTACTGGTATATGCCACTCACTTATGGAGCGAAGCCTTGGAGGGTCACGGTGAGGCAATTGCCGTCTCACTAGATATATCCAAGGCTTTTGACCGGGTCTGGCACGAAGCTATCCTCAGTAAGCTTCCAGCGTATGGTTTACCTAAGGACCTTTGCAACTGGATATCCGATTTCCTGAGGGAACGGTCCATTCGAGTGGTTATGGATGGCTGCTCTTCCGACCTAATGGCTATTAATGCCGGGGTACCTCAGGGATCTGTTCTCTCTGCAACCTTGTTCCTGCTGCACATTAATGACCTCCTTATGTCTGGCATTATTGGTTATGCTGATGACAGCACCGTTGTAGAGAGTTATACGTCCAGTGCCAGTGCAAGTCCACAAGAAGTCCAGTCTCTGAGAGAGTCTATGATTGAACGGGTTAACTCGAAATTACAGAGGGTGTCCGATTGGGGAGACGCCAATCTTGTTAAGTTTAACCCGTCCAAAACACAGGCGTGTCTATTTTCTGCAAAAAAGAGTGCTTTCCCACTTGCACCCACTTTCCAGGGTGTTTCCTTACCGTTAGTTGACCACCTTGGGCTTTTAGGCATGACAGTCACGTCCAAACTAAGCTTCGGCCAACAGATTGAGTCAATGGCACTAACTGCTTCCAAGAAGTTGGGTATCATCTCAAAGGTTCGGCGGTACTTCAGCTCTGAACGGCTGCTCAATCTCTATACAGCCCAGGTTCGCTCTTGCATGGAGTACTGCAGTCACCTTTGGGATGGCTCAGCGAAATACCAGCTTGAAGCATTGGACTCTGTTGACCGAAGAGCCCGCAGGCTCATAAACAACGACGTGGTCTCAAATAGGAAATTGCAATCCCTGGAGCATCGCCGTAAAGTCGCTTGTCTATCGGTATTTTATAGGATCCATTTTGGAGAGTGTGCGAAGGAGCTCTTTGAGCTAGTTGAACCCTCACCATTCCTCCATCGGACTACAAGGCGCAGACAGAAATTTCACCCTTTTATCGTTGGAATACCAAAGAGTCGAACTAAACGCTTTGACAGTTCCTTTTTGGTTCGAGTAGCTAAGGTGTGGAATGAACTGCCTGCGTCTATATTCCCAAACAAGTACAGTCCCGGGACATTCAAAAGTAGAATAAATGGGTATCTCTTGGATAGGCATGTAACATCCCTGTCTTCATCGTCACTTACCATCAGGTGAGATGGGAGACAAATGCCTAATTCAATATTTAGTAAAAAAAAAAAAAAAAAAAAAAAAAATAGTGCCCTGGAATACTCTGTGCATTAATGTGTATCGCGTTAAAACATTTAGGATGCTCTAAAAAGGTTTGATCAATTGTTTCATTGAGTGGGGTGGGAAGGGAGTGAAAGCTATCATCGGATATTACAGATACAAAGCTTTCATCATGCTCTAAACTCATAAAATATATGAACTTAAAATAACATATAAATATATACTTAATATATTACTTATTATAATAATTAATTTTAAAAACTCTAGTATTCCAATAAAACCAATCTACCCGCCAGCTGAGGAACCCAAATTACACAAACATTGATATTATTACAACTATTATAAGCTAAATTTAAAAATGACAAAACAAAAACAAAAAATTGTATATGAAATACATAAACAAAAAGAAGACGAAATTGTAAGATATAATATGATGCCATTCCTGTGCCATACTCATGAACATTGAATCGAGAATTAAAGAAAAAAAAAAAAAAAAAAACTTTGACAGCTGACAGGAGGATGACATTCAAAGAGTCTGATATTCACATTTCACATTGCTCTATTGATATTTAAGAAAAATATTTGTTGCGGGTTAACTAAAAACTAAACATTATGCGAAATTGGTGGGTCAACTTGACTAAAAAAAGAATTATAAGACACAACAGTAATACCTACACTAACTACCAAGAGGACCATACTCTGGAGTTCACTTTTTCCCCCGTTTGGGGCGGCCTGCTGCCACTGTAGTAGCCGCAGCCGCAGTTGTCTTCGGTATTGTCACACTTGCCTGTTGTGGTAGGGCCTCGGAAGAGACTGCTGGAGTTGCATTGCGAAGTTGATCCACTTCAGCGGAAGAAAAAACTCGGTGCTTCTGTCCGTCTGCTATAACATAGACGCAACCATCACGGGTCCAACATTTGTTGATTCCAAAGGTTTGACGCGCTGCCATAAAAGCCTCATGTCGCACCTTCGTTAAAAACTCAGAGATAGTGACTCCAGATCCCTTGAGAGCTGTCTTGGCTGCCCAAAGCTTCTCCTTAAGTCCCAGTCTAACAAGCTCCAACAAAATAGGACGAGGCTGGCCACGGGAAGCCTGGCCCAGACGATGACAGCGATCGATGTCCATATCGGTGAAGTGTTGAATCTTCAACTTTTCACGAACCACACTGATGACTATGGATGCTACACTCTCGCTTGGGCTCTCAGCAACACCGTGAAACAAAAGGATCTTGCGACGTGCCTGCATCTCAAGATGATCAAAGCGTTTATCCCGGAGCCGGTCCTGTGACACCAGTAGTGCAACTTGCTGCTGCAGATTGCCAAGTGTATCAGCAATTGACCTCTTGTAGGCAGTGAACTCTTCAGCCAGTGTCAGCACAGTTGGAGTAGGATTTGCGTTATGTAACTCCAATTGGAAATCCGCCATCTTGCTGTTAAATTGCTCCTGCATTTGTGCTATTTGTAGTTGAAGTGATTCCATAATTGAAGGAGAAGTAGAAGGAAATAATGTGTCAGCAGGTAGATATGCTATTTAAGTTTATATTACCATTAAATTTTTACTCCAATCCAAGAGTTAATTATTTTAATTAATTAAAAAGTGTTAACAGTCAAAAACGTGTCCTATTAAATCTACTGCTACCCGCCGAAAAAAAGAATTGTAAGAGATTTTGTTTAGTAATATTTCGTGATCAACTTTATCAAAAGCCTTCTGGAAATCAGTATTGACGGTATCAACCTGAACTCCCCTATCAAAATCGTTAAAAAGCTTAGTAGTAAATGTAATTAAGTTGGATAAAGTGGAACGCGATTTGACAAATCCATGTTGCTCGTGAATTATTAATTTGTGAAGGAGTGGGTATATTTCATTATGTATTAACCGTTCAAAGAGTTTGCATATTGTGGAAATAATGGAAATAGGCCGATATTGTTCCACATTCTGTTTGGAGCCATTTTTATGAACAGGAGTAATGTATGCGCATTTCCAAACGTCAGGGAAAACACCTTCGGAGATACATTTGTTAAAGATAATGCACAAAGGTTTGCATATAGTAGAAGCAGTTCTTCTTAAAAAAGTCGGAGGAATTCCATCAGGTCCTGGACTCTTTGATGTATCAAGAGATTTGAGCTCTTCAAGAACTTTGTCTTCTGAGAAAGAGACGTCTGAAATAATATCACAGTCTGCATTGATACCAGAAGGAGGTTGCCAGTTGCCTATGTTGGAAGACTCAGGTTCAAACACGGATTCAAAGTATTCAGAGAACATATTGCATATGTCTTCGGATTTTGTGGATTTAAAATCCTTGAATTTAACCTCAGATGGAATATTCGACCTACCCTTGCGATTGGAAATGTAAGCCCAGAAGTATTTAATGTTAGTAGAAATGTTGTTTTCCACAGAGTGCATGTATTGACGATAACATTTACTACTCATTTCCTTAAAAATACCTCTGTTATATGAGAAGTTTACATAATCAGCAATATTACCAAATTTTTTCCACTTTATCCAGGCTTTTTGTTTTTTTCTAAAAATGTTAATTAATGATCGAGAAAACCAAACAGGAAATTTAGAAGATTTAGAATATGTTAATGGGGTGTTTTTGTTAATAATTGCATTAATATGACTGTAAAATAAATTAACTGACTCGACAGCTGTTAAATGACTAAGTTCACTATCCCAATTAACACTGAATATCTGCTCGTTTATACTTTTGTAGTCTGCTTTATAAAAATTATATTTTGAAACGGGTTTCTTCAGAAGAGACTTATCTGGCACAGGAGTGGATATATATGCAACGAATGGAGGGTGATGACTATTGGCAGGAACAATAGAATTGTGCTGCAGCTGGATAGTACAAGGTACGTTAGTGATGACTAAATCAAATATTTTCTGATTTTTGTTCAAATAAGAATTGTATTGTTTGCAATCCAGGCTCGACATGGTATTTTTTAAAAATAAGCTCTTGGCTGTCGAATCATCGAATGTCATGCCGTCATAAGGATTATTGTTATTTGTAAAAGTCCACTCTATTTCACTTAAATTATAATCTCCAACGATAAATATGTTTTTGACATTAGTGTTGTTTACTGTTTCGAGAAGGTAGTCAAAATGTTGTTCATAATCCCGCGAAATAGCCCAAGGAGGTATATAAGAAGCGCTGATTACATGGCGGGAGTTACATTCACGGCCAGGTATTTCAACTATCAAATGCTCGATACATGAAGGTGCATTAACATCTCGTGAAATGTGAGATAAATCGAAAAGAACAGGACGCAGACCCCTCAGGACGGCTACCAAAACCCCACCCCCATCATCCTTTTTAGTAGCTTGCCGGTCACGATCACACCTAAAAACTACGTAGCGTTGATCTATGAACTCATTATTGTGAATTTCCGGTGTAAGCCAAGTCTCTGTGAGAACAATAACATCGTATGCGGACGAAAGAATATTCATATACACTGTCTGAAGTTTTGTTCGGATACCGCCACAATTTTGATAAAAAATTGACAGCTTGTTATCCATAAAGAAAAATGTTTACTATGTGTCCATATTGATTGAATACTGTTAATACTATTATGTAATTGTAAAAGAAATTGATGCAGTGAAGAATAATCATGTGTGAGGATATTAAACTATGTGTGTGGACAAGAATTATTAAATTCCGCAAGTATAAGTAAATACCAGAAATGCGCGCGTTTCTGTAATGAAAACTATACACAATGGATAATTTGTTGTCATGATTTGGTAAGTAGCGAATCTTTCTCCGAAGTAAGATGTTAGCACATTTTATACAAGTAACATGTATGGTTGAGTTAACTCTTAAGCATAAATAAAGTTTAATTGTTTTTAAATAGGACATATAATGTGAACAAGTCTTGTAATTAGTTTTAATAATAAAGTATAGCATTTCATTTAGTGGTCGATGTAATTTTTTCCAGATCTGATTCAGTTCTAATGATGAGGGCTGGCGTATCATCACGTTCACGTACAAGTATCGAGGAATTCTTAACCCAAGCGTATTTAAAGTTGTTTTTCCTGGCAGCCTCACGACAAAGGCGAAACAACTGCTTCTTTTTCAGGGTAAGATGCTCGTTAAGATAGATTTTGATAGGGGTCCCTGGCATGCCAATTTGATTCGAAGAAAGTCCCTTAGCCTTTCTGTAAGCGCTGAGCAGATTATTGCGTAGTGTACGAGTAGTAAACTTGATAATTATATTCTTTGGTCTACTGCTGCCACTCTGCGCATGAGGAACTCTGTGCACAGAGACAATCTCATTGGCTGGAAGTGCAATATTGAGAGCGGAGCTCATGGCTTCGACAATTCCAGGTAGAAATTCATTCCGCCTTTTCGGAACATTGCATAACTCCAGATTGCATTGACGTGCTTGTTGTTCCATGTTATCCACTTTCTGCTCCAGACTAAGCACGGCCGGGTTCACATCACCACTACGATTAGTGATATCATCTAAACGTTTCTTTAAATCTTCATGCTCGCAGCCACAGAACTCAACAGTGGTTTTTAGGTGAGTAACATCCTCTATCAGTGTAGACACAGTACAGTTCAATTTATTTTGCTCCGTTTTTAAGAAATTAATTTCATTTCGAATCTCTAGTAGAGAAGATTTCAGCTCCCTCCCAAGTCCAGAAACATTGTCTTTAATTTCGCATCGCCATTCGTTCAATTTGCTAAATAATGAACGCGAGAATGAATCGAAGTCCATTTTATTTCCAGGATTTGATTCTGCGTTGGAAAAGGAGATGTCCATGTCGTTCAGTGAGACATCAGGACGAGGTATCTGCGTGCTACGGACAGGAGTATTCAAGTTTGAATTAGCGCGTCTTGTAACGTTGCTGCAAGAAGGACATCTCCAGGACGAAACGAAGTCAGTTGTGAGCGTGGAATAATGTTCCTTCCTTATATTTAAACATTCGCAGTGGTACGAGTCGTTGCAAAGACAGCATTTTAAGAAGAAATGTTGCTCTGTAGATATTTCATGTTTGCAGGCGCCACAGTTCACTGTAAGCGACATCTCTCGGTAGTCAGTAGAATTAACACGTTGCGCACGCACAGAAAGCAAGTGCAATGTGGAATAAGTGCGAGGGAAGCACGCGCACACAGTGTCACTATAAGATGGCAGCAGCAGCTAGTGTGTGGCCCGAGCAAAAGATGGCGCTGTTATGAAAAAGTGATTGCTGGATAGTGATAATGCAAAATTGATGCAGATAAATGATTTAGATAGATGAGCTAACTATCACCACAGCAACACAAAAACACTTGCCCAACACAGAAACACACGTTCCAGGCACTTTAGAAGATAGCTGTACGTCGAATCACACTTTATATTTGTTATGGAAATCCAGATGATGATGATGAGCGATGTCCGTACAGTGAAGGCACAATAGACAACAGAGACTATGATCTTCCAATGATAAAATAAAAGTCACTATTCCCTCTATTAACAAAAAATTGTTTCACTTGAAATTATGAGTTTTACTATTTTTAAACAAATAAACTTTGCGGATCGAAGCGAACAGTGAGCAGCCGAGTTGCGCCCTCTAGCGGCAATCCAATATCGCTCCGCTATCTGTCTGTCGGTCTGTCACCAGGCTGTATCTCATAAACCGTGATAGTTAGACAGTTGAAATTTTCACAGATGTAGGTATTTCTGTTGCCGCTATAACAACAAATACCTAAATATAGAATAAAATAAATATTAAAGGCGGAACCCATACAACAAACGTGATTTGTTTTGCTTGTTTTTGCTCGATATTGATGTCGGCATCAGGTAGACGCTTGAAATATTCACAGAATATTTAGTTATATATTCACTTTAGAATTAACATAATTAAATAAAAATAAAATTTATATTAAAGGGGGGGCTCCCATACAACAGACATGATATTTTTGCTGTTTTTATAGATAACGGTACGGAATATTTAGTGCGCGAATCCAACTCGCACTTGACCGGTTTTTTAACTTTAATACAAGTCACTTCGCTCGTTCGCTTATTCGATATTTAAATTTATAAAATTTGAAAAAGGCGCTTTACTTCATGCGTTCGATATTCAATTCAATTTATTTATTGCATTTTCACATTGTACAGTTCTTAATTATTCAAATTGCGGCTTACGTTTCTTATCACGTAGGTACTCGACACTCGTGCGGAGTGGAAATGTCTTACATGAAGTTTGCTCCGCTCCGTTTTTTAAACAATGAGCCCTTCAGCCTTAAGTAAGGACGATTGAGGTATGCAAAGATATTAAATTATATCAAAATGATTTTCTCCCATGCTCGTCTGAGAGAAAACAAAAAACGTGGAATGTACCAGTTGCTTCTCTTCCCGTGCAGGTCGTAGAAGCCGATCGAGGGAATGGGCGAAGATTCGAGGAATCATGTTTGTAGGTGATGCGGCTAGCAATCCGTCACTATTTCGATTCCGTTTTCCACCTACACGCCCACCATCATGCTAAATGTGGCTCTTAGGTCCTATAGACCTGGGCTCTGTCTACCCCGCAAGGGAAAAAGACGTGATAGTATGTATCAATGATATCAATCAGTTTGCACAACAATCCAATTACACTACAGTAAAAATCGTGCAGTTCGCCGAAATTCCCGCCAAGATCTCATATAGTCTTTTTTTTTCATATTTGTTTTACGGCATTTGGTTAGTGGTATTAACGAAATTGTGGTGTATTTCGTTGATTCAATGGAGCCCCTGGCGCAAATTCCCTCGAATCAACTGGTATGATCATAGACGCAGTAGCAGTAAGGCGAGCAAACACCAGCCGGCTAAGTAAATCTCACTACAGCCGCACCATGACACTTTATTTTAGTTATTCCACAAATGTTTCATAAACATGGGCATTTATAACACCAAATTACACCGATTTCACATTATAAAGTCCATTAGAAGCAATTTGCAAAACAATCCAAAACAAAAACCGTGCATTCCGCCGAAATTCCCGCCAAAATCTCTGTCATATAGTCATACATAGTGTCACGTCTTTTTCCCTTGAGAGGTAGACAGAGCCTAGGTCCATAAGACCTTATGGCCACATTTAACATGTTGGGGGGCGTGCAGATAGAAAACGGAATCAAAATAGTGATGGGTTGCTAGCCGCATCGCCTATTGACATAATTCCGCAGATTTTAGCCCAATCCCTCGATCGGCTTTTACTTTTTATTTGTGTTGTACACATATTCTGCCGTTTAAGGCGTAGGAATTTTGAATAATAAATAAATTATATTTAATTAATTATACTAAAACACTTCTCTATATTCAAATTAAATAAATATCACTTTTTAAAACTATTCATCTAATAAAATATTAATAGTTTTCATCAAATGATAAAAACCATATTGTTTTTTCTTTAAATTCAGTTTTTAAAAGATAAAATAGTCACTCGTTCGATATTCAAATATCGTTAAATCCTTAATCACGTACTTGAACCCGCACAAATGCACACGCTTTTTCAGTTTCTATTTTCAAATCATATAAAAATTACAATATATTTTAATAAATATTACCTACATAAAAAGAAACGTTTCTATAAACAGAGTTTTAAGCAGTTTTAAAATTAGAAAAAAAAACACTTACAATTCTATTTTTAAAATTTCTAAAGGCGCTTCACTTTATGCGTTCGGTATTCAAATTGCGGTCCACGTTTCTTATCACACAGGCGTGCGGAGTGCAAATGTGTAACGCTTGCAACGCTGTTTTGAATAACACAGCCCTTGAAGTACTCAGGACAACAGTTTCGTGTCGTGCGTGTCGTGTGCAAATTATTATGCAGGCTGCGTTAGTACGGGAGCCCTGAATGTTTTTTTTTTTATTAATTATTGAAGTAGGCATTTGTCTCCCATCTCACCTGATGGTAAGTGACGATGAAGACGAGGATGTTACATGCCTATCCAAGAGATATGCTAAATGGAGACTCGAAGGTTGTGGAGACAAATTGGGCTTTAAAGATTAGGTGGAAAAGAGAAAAAAGGTTATATGATATTTTTCACTTATTAAATTAAGAAATGCCGTGTGGTTCCGGCAGAGTAGAAATAGGACCACTCCAAGACTTTCAGTGGATGTCGTAGAAGGCGACTTAGAATAAACAAGCTAAACAAAGCTATTGAACATCAAATATGACCTCTCCAACCCGTCTGGCCAGCGTGGAAAGTGTAGGCCAAATCCTGTGTCTATTCTGGCCAAATATGCTCTGATAGAACAGAGATGGTCGTGCTCCTGTAGTGGAGACTAAAAAGACCTGCGGCGAGCGAATTAAAGAAATAAAATTTTTCGGCGTTGAGGTTAGTTTGCGGTAGCTCAATTGGTATAGCGTAGGTCGTATATAGGTATATATAAGGTCGCTGGTATTTTTTGACCAAATTTTATTTCTTATTGTGAATGCAAAATAAACACTTATAAAAAAATGGTATTTTTCATTTCACCGGTGGAAAAAAAAACCGGCAGAAAGGGGTGTACAATGGACAATTATTTTTGTTATAAATTTTTGTTAAAACAAAAATAATTGTCCATTGTCAATTTATTGTCACATGACAATACTCGAGGAGATCTTGGCGGGAATTTCGCCGGACTGCACGGTTTTTGTTTTTCAAATTGTTTCTAGTGGAGATTATAATGTGAAGTAGGTGAAATTTGGTGTTATAAATGCCCATGATTATGAAAAATGTGTGGAACAATTAAAATAAACTGTCACGGTGCGACTGTAGTGAAATTTACTTAGCGGGCTGGTGGTTGTCCGCCTCACTGCGTCGTGATCAAAACCAATGAATTCGTGATAATTGTCGCCAGATCCGTCAAATTAACGAAACTAATTTCATCATCATTTCAGTGATACACAGGAATAACTCTAAGAATTAATAGAATGCACTATTATCTATCTAGACACTGGCTAAAATTTTCTAAATAAACTTTAATTGGCCATTAAATTAACAGAAAAAAAAAACTTACATTAAAAAATTAAAATACTTTGACCGGCAAGCAGCTCGCACACAACCGTTCTATTTTCAAATTGCCACCAACTATTGGCAACTGTTAAACACCGGCGGCCATGTTTAAAAAACCATAGATTAAATAACACTGCGTTACAATAATATCAATGTTTGTGTAACTTAGTGGCCGCGTTGTATAGTGTACTTCAATGGTACATATGTTATTAATGCGAATAGTTTCAAAACATAATAAAGCGTATTATTGACATTAGCATTGTCATTGTGAGAATTAACTTTTCAAAGCTAAGAATCTTCTAGAACTACGCATCGTGCCCCGAAAGGCACATCATTCATCCATATCGAGTAGGTGTCACGGTCAATCGACCATGCACACCCTGGTGTCAGAGTTCTTCGGAACCGCCTCTCGGCCTCTGACGTGGTTCCTTTAACGACTACCAGATGGCAGCCGGGACCACCGGCTTAACGTGCCTTCCGAAGCACGGAGTCATCTTTATCAGCCAATCAGGTGATTCAAGCCTGCAATGTCCTAACCAAACTGGAAACAACTAAACAAAGTATGCTTCCCGTGGGAATCGAACCACGACCCCTGGGTCTACAGGCAAACGCCTTAACCACTGGACCACCGAGGCTGTTCGAAAGGCACAGCAATGTTTGTTTTCAATGTTGCGACTTTTTGTACCTAGATGGCGCTATTTAGACTAAATTTGGGTTTTGGTGTTGTAACGTCGCTGCATGCTGCATCTCGTCCAACCTCATTTCTTTCTCACCCTGTCCACTTTTTCAATCCTCATTTTATTTAAAATTTCATTCCATTCCATTTTTAGATCATTTTCTCCATAGATTTAAAAAAAAATGCGTCTCATGATTTTCTCTCTCTCTCTCTCATCGCTCATTCTACCATTCCACCATCATCTCTCCAGTTATAACAGTCTCTGATCTATATATATTAATTACTAGCTTTCGCCCGCGGCTCCGCCCGCGTCAATGTCGATCCCTCGGAAATAGTACTTTTTCCCGGGATAAAAGGTAGCCTATGTCCTTCTCCGTACTCCAGAGAACTTGTATGCAAAATTTCATGATGATCGGTTCAGTAGTTACGGCGTGAAAGCGTAACAAACAAACAAACAAACTCACTTTCGCATTTATAATATTAGTTAGGATTAAATAGAAAGTTATATTGAATTCATAAGTGAGAGTATTGTGACAATTAAACTTAAGGCGCTGTATCCCTTAACCGTTTGTAGCGGACGTCGCGCAATATTTTATATATTTGTGTCATACCTGTCGTCAGTCTCAGTTCAAATCCGTGTCTGCCATTTTCGTGTTAATTTGCACTTTTAATTTAATAATTCAATAATTATAACCAAATATTGTATTTCTTGTAGGTATCCATCTTGCTCATTTAGTTACACTTATAATAGACGTATAAAAGTTGGTAGTTGTCGCTGAAAATATCAAGAAATTCGCGTCGAAAAATTTTCTGGATATAGCTTTTATGATATTTTATTTAGTTAGGTTTTAAATATTTTATTAAACATATTTTGATGTAACCATTTATTTTGATTTTGAACTGTACTTCCTATTTTTTTCATGCTAGTATTCTTTGAAAAATAAGGCTAACTGCGCGACGAAAAAATACACGTTTTACGGTATTCTTCTGATGCACAGCGCCTTAATCTTCTGTGTGTCGAGAGTCGAGACTTGTGTTCTCCCTACTTCCTTATATATGTGGGAACTCGACTAGAGCGCCGGGACGGTCGAGGTCCCACAGAGTGACAAAGACGACCAGCAATATGAAATTAAATAAAAAAAATATGTATTGTAACACATATATTTTATAGGAGTACCGTTACCTATAAAAACGGCAAAAAATCATGTGTGTTATATGGGAGCCCCCTTAAATATTTTTTTAATAAATTTTTTAGTATCTATTGTCATAGCGGCAACTGAAATACATTACCTGTGAAAATTTCAACTGTCTAACTATCACGGTTCATGAGACACAGCCTGGTGACAGACGGACAGACACACAGACAGCGGAGCGATATTAATCATCATCATCATCATCATCATCAGGTCCTTTTCAGTCTCCACTACAGGAGCACGACCCTCTCTGTACTACTAGAGCCATACTTGGCCAGAGCAGCCAGAGGACTTGGCCTACACTCTCCACGCTGGCCAGACGGGTGGGAGAGGTCTCTCAGATGTTTATAAGCTTTGTTTAGCTTGTATTTCATAAGTCGCCTTCTACGACATCCACGGGAAGACTTGGCCACTCCAAGTCTTCCCGTGGATGTCGTAGAAGGCGAGGCTAGGCGTCCTATTCTACTCTGCCGGATACCACACGGCTAGATACGGATATTAATAGGGTCCCGTTTTTACCCTTTGGGTACGGAACCCTAAAAATTTAATCCAACAAAGTTTTAGTCTCATGCTGTGGCCGAAACTTTTTTGCCAAATTTTACCGAAATCGAATCTCCGTCTTGTCTCTACATAATTATTTACAGCCATCAGTCATTCCAAACAAACCTACAAAAAAAAGACAAGGTCAGTTCAAATAGTTTGTTTGTACGTCGTAACTTACGTTCATTCAAGACCAATTTAATTCAGGAGCTCTATTTGTAAACTGGTAGAATCGATTCACCGCTCGTTGTAATGTCAGCACTAGTATTTCACTGTGAATAAAATCAACGAGTGGTTCTGTTTTTTCGTGTTTTTTAACTGTGCGAATATTTCTAATGCTTTGAGGCTTAATGTTACTACTTATTGGTGGTTCTTGTTGGTTATCAATGGTAGTACATGTTACATCACTATTTTGATTCCGTTTTCCATCTACACGGCCTCCAACATGCTAAATGTGGCCATATGGTCTTAAAGACCTAGGCTTTGTCTACTCCAAATTATCTTTTTTACATATAACTGTTTTATTTAGAGTTAAGGTTTTTGTACAATAAAGAAATTACAAACAAACAAACAAACCCCGCAAGGGAAAAAGGCGTGATACTATACAACGTGATTCTGAACCCCCTAGCTTTATTGAAATCTCAGAATCAGAATCCCTAATGAAATATAGAACTGCAAGAAAAAAAGCTGAAAATCAAAAAAAAATTAGTGTTTCCCATACAAAGTCGCCGATCAGCTGGACGAATTTCTATGGAAAGCCATTATTTTTTTCGGTTTTTACCTTTTTTTCTTGGAATTCTGTATTCCATTAGGGATTCTGATTCCAAGATTTCAATATAGCTAGGGGGTTCAAAATCACGCTATATTTATGTACATGGTACCTGCTGGAACATAATTGGAACCCGATGGGACCCAACTGAGATCCTATAGGACTCTATGGGACCAGATGGAACATGATGGGACATAATGGGACCCTGTGGCACATGGAAGTACCAAATGTTACTCAAATTGTACTTAAATTGTATTCGACAGTACACGTCTTTGAATCCGAGACGCAGAGAAACCTATTCGAATAATGGTTCAAATAAATTAAAAGTAAATTACATTTTAAAAACAAGCTTTTATGTACACCACTTAATGTTTCAAGTTATTTTCAGTGTTGGATTTAGAATGACGTCACACGAGCCATGCATTGTAATCCTAACTAATATTGTAAATGCGAAAGTGAGTTTGTTTGTTTATTTGTTTGTTTGTTATGCTTTCACGCCGTATCTGCTGAACCCATCATCATGAAATTTTGCACACAATTTCTCTGGAGTACGGAGAAGGACATAGGCTACCTTTTATCCCGGGAAAAAGTACTATTCCCGAGGGATCGACATTGACGCGGGCGAAGCCGTGGGCAAAAGCTAGTCCATACTAAATGAGTATACAAAATTTCAGCTCAATCGATGGAAGATATCTGCTTCATAATTTGAGTTTTAAATTCCACTCGAACAATTAAATATTGCAAATTAAATAAAATATTGTAATAAAATACAGCCAGATAAGATTCACCATGCGAAAGCTTGCCAACAAATGGTGGATCGATTCTAACGTTTCAAGAATTGAACTCCATAGCGGATGTGGACCAAGGTCCATACTTTCGTTTTCGTAAAGCTCGTTACTGAGCTTTTGGTCACGTGGCGATGAAATATAAGTAAGTAAGTAAGTATTTTTATTTAAAATCACACAAAAAATCACAAAAGAGAAAGATACAAAAATATAAGTATAAAAAAAAAATAACAAATAAAAACATAATGGTGCTCTCAAAAGGGGTCCAATTCAGCATATGCTGGCCGTGCTCAACGGCCAGCGCTGGTCTTCCATTGGGCCCTTCGATGACGTCACTGTGTACAAATGTACGCAAAGGAAATGTTTTAGTCTAGGTAGAGCCACGCTACCGGCAAAATGAATTGCTAGCACCACGAATGGGCCGGCTCGTCCGGGGAAGTACACACTGTCACAAAAAATCGACGTCTGAGTAGAAACTACCGCTTCTATGCTTCGTTCGGTGAGTGAGAAAGACGGAGGCCCTTCTCACCCAGCCAGGTCTTCAGTTCTATGTTGGGGTGTAATAGGAGAGATATATGACAAGTTTGTAACTTGCCTCAAATACCTACCCAAAAATTAGTACCAGTGCCTCTAGCACGAACCATTTTCGAGAAAATTTGTATGAAAACTTGAACAGCGCCACGGTGAGCGTAAATCCTTACTTAATATTATAAATGCGAAAGTGAGTTTGTTTATTTGTTTGTTTGTTACGCTTTCACGCAGTAACTACTGAACCGATCATCATGAAATTTTGCATACAATTTCTCTGGAGTGCGGAGAAGGACATAAGCTACCTTTTATCCCGGGAAAAAGTACTATTTTCCCGAGGGATCGACATTGACGCGGGCGGAGCCGCGGGCGAAAGCTAGTGGAACTATAAAACGCTAGCATGAACATTTCGCGCCGGTTTCGTGACAGTTTCGAAATATCGAGTAGTTATCGAATAGCAAACGAACATTTTGTATGTAAAACGGTAGCACGAAACCACACATGACGTATAGTAGGTAACGTTTAATTTTCGATAAACTCAAGCTGTCTATCGAAAAGTCTCTCGCCGTAAAAAAGCGAGTGAGATAAGTTACGACTGTGCGAGTGTTGTTAATTTTCTTAAGATTTTCAGTAAATTATTATATTTTAAAGTGAGGAAGCCTTAAGCAAGAAACTAACAGATGCAGTGCGGCGGAGGCGCGTCACAAGCGGCGGAGAGTAAAAACAACAGAATATTAACCTTAATAGTATACAGCATAAAGTCGATTTTTGTAGTGCGCCCGGCGCCATAATGCGGCGCGCGACGCAAAGAGACGCGCCTCCGGCCTCCGCCGCACTCTGTTAAGTTTCTTGCTTTAAAATGTTTAATTTAATGATTATCAGAAACTCAGTGGAATATAATTTATGATTTTAAAAATTGTAATCGCTCTAATCTATACTAATATTATAAAGCTGAAGAGTTTGTTTGTTTGTTTGTTTGTTTGAACGCGCTAATCTCAGGAACTACTGGATCAAATTGGAAAATTCTTTTCGTGTAGGATAGTCAGCTTCCCGTGCTAAAGAACTTCAAACTTCAGAATATTTATTTGTCTATCACAGGATTCACAGGTTCCATGGTTCTTAGATTAATTGGAATAAGTACAAGCTGCGATTCGCCATTCAGGCATACAAATTTAAAATAGGTACATGTCATTTTTACAATTTATGTCACAATACATTAAATAATATTAAATATAAATAAACCAAGTCAATAGTCACAAGAAATGTATTAGTCTTATTATCTATACTAATATTATAAAGCTGAAGAGTTTGTTTGTTTGTTTGTTTGTTTGAACGCGCTAATCTCAGGAACTACTGGTTCAAATTGGAAAATTCTTTTTGTGTTGGATAGTCCATTTATTGAGGAAGGCTTTAGGCTATAAAACATCACACTGCGACCAATAGGAGCGAAACATCAATAAAAAATGTTTTGAAAACGCTAAAGAATTATTCATCTATACTAATTAATCATAATAACGGAAATTGCCACGGACGAAGTCGCGGGCAACAGCTAGTAATAGGTAAGTTTAACGTTGAATGCTAGAGGTACAGATCTCCTACTAAAACTTCATTAATGGGGCTTCCATTAATGAAGATTTAGTTGCTTGAATAGCCCTTGCTTGAATAAATATGTAAACGCATAACCCTCCTTTACCTCTGCCGAAGTCGAGTAAATGTGTGTCTGCAATCGTGATCTATCTGCGCATAGACGATGCATTGTTAATTGACAACAATTTATGACGAAACCTTGAGCTAAACGACTTTAGATAACCGTTAAGGGCTTGTAGAAGGTCATTATGACAGCTCCGTGGCGCAGTGGTTAACACGCCAGCCTGCGACATGGAGTGCCCGGGTTCGATCCCCGGCCAGGTCAAGATGGAAAATGATCTTTTTCAGATTGGCCTGGGTCTTGGATGTGTATCTATATATGTATTTGTTATAAAATATAGTATCGTTGAGTTAATCAATCTGTGTGATTTGTCCGTATATATTTATATTATCAGAGAAAACACAAATAGGGCCAATCTCGATTCGTACGCTTTCAAATAAAAACAGACAGACAGCGGTGAGAAATTAATAGGGTCCCGTTTTTACCCTTTGGATACGGAACCCTAAAAACCAACGGGTTGCACTCTGGGAGTGCCGGCAGAAGGGAAAATTCCACGTGGTGGAAAGAGAGGGATAATACTTCTTCTCCTACGCCGCGCTGGCGGTCTCACGTTACATGTCCGTCTTACGAATGTTTGATGTCTCGTGATCCTGACGCGAGTTTAAGGCGCAGTGCATCAGAAAAATACCGTAAAACGTATTTTTTCGTCGCGCAGTTAGCCTTATTTTTCAAAGAATACTAGCATGAAAAAAATATGAAGTATAGTTCAAAGATCAAAATAAATGGATACATCAAAATATGTTCAAAAAAGTATTTAAAACCTAACTAAATAAAATAGCGAAAAAGCTATTTCCAGAAAAATTTATATGTTTTAGAGTTAGTGATATTTTGATAAGTTGGTAGTTGTCGCTGAAAATATTCAGCGACAAATACCAACTTTTATACGTCTATAAAAAGTATAACTAAATGAGCAAGATGGATACCTACATATTTGGTTATAATTATTGAATTATTAAATTAAAAGTGAAAATTAACACGAAAATGGCAGACACGGATTTGAACTGAGACTGACGACAGGTATGACACAAATATAAAATATCGCGCGATGTCCGCTACAAACGGTTAAGGGATACAGCGCCTTAACATTTTTTACCAAAAAAGTGCACAACCCCGCTAAAGAAAGAATCATGGTGAACGCCCATACATCGAATGTACAGAAAAAAAATTAAAAAAAGAGAAGGTGAATTATATAGCAGTATTGAGGTTTCCTTACTAGTAACATGTCTGCATAATAGAAATATTTTTAAACCCCCGTTTATATAAAATATTTCACAATAAAAGTTATAGCCTTATTGCCATTTTCATTTGCCTAAAAAAGTTCACAATGGTTGTCAAACTGACTGTTTTTTGTAGATGTGTCACTCAGAACTGTCAATGAAAAAATGTCAGTCGGATTGACAGTTTTTTTTTTTATTTTAGCGGATGGTTGCCTGCTTGCGTGGTGTTGCAATAAATTAATATATTTTAACGTGTCAGTTGCAGGTAGTGTTCGGATATTAACTCAATATTATTAATATACGTTCGGATATCAATTAAAAATTCAGTATTTAAATAAATAAATAATCTTTTTTTCCCCGTCTTTAAAAAATATTCTGATTAATTCAAGTTGTTGACCAGAGCCGTAGTAATCATATAAAAAATATTACACCTTCTCTTTTTTTTTATTTAATTTGTACAAATTTCGCCATGATTCTTTTCACTTAAAAAATCGATTGTCTGTAAAGTACGATAAGTTTGCATGATAACGGTGAAAGAGAGATAGATGCGTCACAAGACGAACGGTTAGGCCAATCGTGCACGGAACGTGACACGTTTTCGGGCGTGCAGCCAGCGTTCATCGATTCATAAGACGTTGTCACGTCAAAAAGACGTGATAGATAATTTAGAAACAATAGCTTTCTTCTTAATACTTAACTGGAAAAGCATATTATACAACTGAAGAATTTTTTAATGAATATTGATTTATAATGAAACTAGCTGTTGCCCGCGACTTCGTCCGCGGCAATTTCTGTTATACTGATTAATAAGGTTTTTTCTTAGTATAGAGGAATAATTTTCCCCCGTTTTCAGCACATTTTTTATTGATGCTTCGCTCCTATTGGTCGCAGCGTGATGTTTTATAGCCTAAAGCCTTCCTCAATAAATGGACTATCCAACACAAAAAGAATTTTCCAATTTGAACCAGTAGTTCCTGAGATTAGCGCGTTCAAACAAACAAACAAAGAAACAAACTCTTCAGCTTTATAATATTAGTATAGATAATAAGACTAATACATTTCTTGTGACTATTGACTTGGTTTATTTATATTTAATATTATTTAATGTATTGTGACATAAATTGTAAAAATGACATGTACCTATTTTAAATTTGTATGCCTGAATGGCGAATCGCAGCTTGTACTTATTCCAATTAATCTAAGAACCATGGAACCTGTGAATCCTGTGATAGACAAATAAATATTCTGAAGTTTGAAGTTCTTTAGCACGGGAAGCTTACAGCAGAACAAAGGCCAACATAGCCCAAACCAGTAGCCGACGGAAACTGGGGCAGTGACCGCAACGCCTTTCTCCAAGATATTGTGCGAAAGTTTTTAGAGCACTTACTGCAAGAAACTTCAATCGGGTACGTACTGATAATGTTAAAGACTGTTGAGAAAGGTTCTGTATAAGAAACAATCATCATCATTTCGTGTAGGTGACACGGTCAATCGACCATGCACTCCCTGGTGTCAGAGTTCTTCGGAACCTCTCGGCCTCTGACGTGGTTCCTTTAACGACTACCAGATGGCAGCCGGGACCGGGCTTAACGTGCCTTCCGAAGCACGGAATCATCTTTATTATCAGACAATCAGGTGATTCAAGCCTGCAACGTCCTAACCAACCTGGAAACAACTAAACAAAGTATGCTTCCGGTGGGAATCGAACCCACGACCCCCGGGTCAACAGGCAAACGCCTTAACCTTTGGACCACGGAGGTTGTTATCATCAATGCAGATCAGCAACCCTCATCAACCCCAGCTAGGGTTACCATTTAGGAATTTGAAAAATCCTAGCAAAAAGCCGGACATTTCAATAAAAGGCCGGAATTTTATTGGAAACATTAACCACTTAGTTTAGTATAAGCTGTTCATCATCATCATCATCAGGTCCTCTTTAGTCTCCACTACAGGAGCACGACCCTCTCTGTACTACTAGAGCCGTACTTGGCCAGAGCAGCCAGAGGATATAGGCTATTAGGCGCTGAAAAATATAAAAAACCGGTCAAGTGCGAGTCGGACTCGCGCACGAAGGGTTCCGTACCGTTATCTGTAAAAACAGCAAAAAAATCATGTCCGTTGTATGGGAGCCCCCTTAAATATTAATTTAATTTTGAAAGTGAATATACATATAACTATATATTTTGTGAATATTTCAAGCGTCTGCCTTTTGCCGTTATCAATATCGAGCAAAAACAAGCAAAAAATCACGATTTTTATATGGGAGCCCCCTTAAATATTTGCTTTATTCTATTTTTTAGTATTTGTTGTAATAGCGGCAACAGAAATACATCATCTGTAAAAATTTCAACTATCTAACGATCACGGTTCATGAGATACAACCTGGTGACAGACGGACAGACAGACAGACGGACAGCGGAGCGAAATTAATAGGGTCCCGTTTTTACCCTTTGGGTCCGGAACCCTAAAAAAGTACCTAACTTAAATTCGCATTCAAATAAAGTAATCCCGTGCGAAGCAATAACAAATCGTTAGTATTTATCAAAATAAAGAGGCACACGAGAAAATCAGATTCAGTATCAAATATCACGTTAATTTTGGCGTGTTTTCAAAACAATGCTGGCTTGTTTGCGATTGAGCAAGCGGTGTGGACACCGTCCCATTTAAAGTTGAACTAGCTATGGCCCGCAGCTGCGCTCGCGTCAACGTCGTTCCCTCGGGAACAGTTAATCTATACTAATATTATAAAGCTGAAGATTTTGTTTGTTTGAACGCGCTAATCTCAGGAACTACTGGTTCAAATTGGAAAATTATTTTTATGTTGGATAGGACATTTATTGAGGAAGGCTTTAGGTTATAAAACATCACGCTGCGACCAATAGGAGCGAAGCATCAATAAAAAATGTTTTGAAAACGGGGATAAATTATTCATCTATACTAATTAATCATAATAACAGAAATTGCCGCGGACGAAGTCGCGGGCAACAGCTAGTTACTTTATATAATAAGATCCCCGTTTAAGAAAATTACCAAATAAATGATTAAAAATCGAATTGCGAAATTGGCTCTCACAGAAATGTTTTTATAATATAAACTAGTTGTTACCCGCGACTTCGTCCGCGGCAATTTCTGTTATTATGATTAGGTAATTAGTATAGATGAATCATTTTTCACCGTTTTCAAGACATTTTTTATCGATACTTTGCTCCTATTAGTCGCAGCGTGATGTTTTATAGCCTAAAGCCTTCCTCAATAAATGGACTATCCAACACAAAAATAATTTTCCAATTTGAACCAGTAGTTCCTGAGATTAGCGCGTTCAAACAAACAAACAAACAAACTCTTCAGCCTTATAATATTAGTATAGAAGTATAGATGAATTTTGAAATTGATTAAATAAAATAATTATAAATTGAATTGAAATAAATAAATCCTGTCAAACATATACATTTCCGCATACATATAAAAATTTCTTATTATGAAAAAAATGGTCTTATATAATGTCTGACTTAATATGAATAATTGTAAAAATTTACTATTTTAAACTGATATTTTATATATATTTTTTTTTTGCAGGCCATTATATGGTGAAACATGTGAGACTATATAAATATATTTTTCCATTTCTATTTCTATTTCAGTACTTTTTTTCGGGATGAAAGGTAGCCTATGTCCTCCGTACTCCAGAGGACTTGTATGCAAAATTTCATGAAGACCGGTTCAGTAGTTACGGCGTAGCGTAACAAACAAACTCACATTCGCATTTATAATATTAGTAAGAATACGTATAAGATATCGACATTTCAAACGATCGATTACTCAAGCCAGTTCGTTGAGTCAATTAACACTGAAATGAGATCAAACCCTCCATATTTAGGAGTCGGTTAGCTAACCCGCATAGCTGCTAAATGAAAAATTCCTATCGCATCAACACGACCGGAGGCGTGGGAGCATTCCCTGTATTTTATGAAATCCTAGTACATTAAGAGCCATACGCTTCGCCTCCATATTCCTTTGTGTCGTTCCGATTTTATGTCAAATTCTTTTACTCTCCAAGTTTCACGACTCTGGAATGCCTTGACCAAAGACATCAAAAGTATCATGCATAGGTTCCTATTTAAGAAGAAGGTTCACGCTCTCTTTTTTTTTTTACTAAATGTTGGATTAGACATTTGTCTCCCATCTCATCTGTTGGTAAGTGACGATGAAGACGAGGATGTTACATGCCTATCCAAGAGATACCCATTTATTCTACTTTTGAATGTCCCAGGACTGTACTTGTCTGGGAATATAGACGCAGGCAGTTCATTCCACACCTTAGCTACTCGAACCCAATTCCTTTCGGTAAATTCTATGTAGCACAATTAGAAACTCACTCTCTGGTTTATATAATATAGTTATATGTATGTATTTAGTTTATTTATATGTGTGTATGTATCAAATCAACATATTTATTTAATACTAGCTGTTGCCCGCGACTTCGTTTGCGGCAATTTCTGTTGTTATGATTAATTAGTTTTTTTTTAGTATAGACGAATAATTTTCCCCCGTTTTCAAAACATTTTGTACTGATGCTTCGATCCTAATAGTCACAGCGTGATGTTTTATAGCCTAAAGCCTACCTCAATAAATGGACTATCCAACACAAAAAGAATTTTCCAATTTGAACCTGTAGTTCCTGAGATTAGTGCGTTCAAACAAACAAACTCTTCAGCTTTATAATATTAGTATAGATTTTCAATAGCCTTTATGCGCCTATCGCAATACTTCTTTCTGTTTATCCCGAAGGTTGATTGGTAGAGAATGCTTTAGCATTAAGTTCGCCCTCTGTACCATTGTGGTCAATAAAAGATTCTTAAATAAAAAAAAAATAAAAATAAAAAAATAAGAGAAAATCGTAGGTAATACGGCCGTATTTCCATACAAGCGTAGTCCCCTGATTTCTCACCGGATAGTACCAGTAGAGCAATGATTTTTTACAAAAAAAATCTATCGAAAAATCGATCCTATGTTTAAATTTGTTTCATAATTTAATTATTTAGTGTTGTGTGTGTTCAAACATCAAGAAAACAAATTTAACGCGATTATATTAGAAAAAGAAAAAATAGAAACACAGCTATAGCTTATTTTAAATTTTTAATGAAAAAAGAAATTAAATCGGTTAAGTTTTGGAGAAATCAGGGGACTACCAAGCCACAGAATTAATATAAGTTCAAGCGTCAATTTTGTGTAATTTTCATAGGTATTTTCGGTCCGAGCTGCAGTCGTCTCTATCGCACTCTGCGGGGGTTGTTTGGGCACACAGCGCGACAGCAAAAGATTTTACAAATATCTATTTTTCAATTCTCGTGAGCGCAGTGTTTCCTCTTAAGAGCCCGCCATATGCCAGGCGGCGTGGCGGTACAAACGCGGATGGTCTAAAGGCGTTGGCAACTTTGGATATTTTCGTTTTTTAGGAATATTCAAGGCTTATTCGAAAAAGAAAAACATATAATGGCTGCCTTATCTGTAATGCAATAATAATTAAAAGTTTTGAGGTTAATTTTAATGTATTTGGTGAATAATGCTATATACCGAGTAAATTAGACGTGATTTGGAGGCAACTTTGCAATTTTTTTCTATCGAGAAAATTTAACGCAATCGTGTTTTTGAGTCATATAGTTACCAGAGTTAGTCCTGAACTTTGCTGCATTTTTATTTCAACTTGAGTATTTAATTATTATTGATATTACAGTCAATCATGCAAAGCAGTGTGAGGTAGTACGGGCCCTTAATATGGAAATTAATGTACCAGGATCTCATACAAGAGCTGGAGCTCTTGATTTCGCCTTACTTCGTATGTTGTGCTTGCTTACGTCTTACTAATAGGCTGCCTTCCCTTTATTGGATAAATACTTGAATTCTAAATAAATATAAATATGTACGGACAAATCACACAGATTGAGCTAGCCCCAAAGTAAGTTCGAGACTTGTGTTATGGGATACTAACTCAACGATACTATATTTTATAACAAATACATATATAGATAAACATCCAAGACCCAGGCCAATCTGAAAAAGATCATTTCCATCTTGACCTGGCCAGGGATCGAACCCGGGCACTCTCGTGTCGCAGGCGCAGGCTGGCGTTTTGACCGCTGCGCCACGAAGCTAGCAAATTCTATTTTATATGTATTGTGTTTGTGCCAGTACACATAGTTGCTAAAAATTCCTATCGCATCAACACGAACGGAGGCATGGGAGAATCCTTGCATTTAAGACATCCTGGTACAATGATACCTAGCTCTTTACCTAGCTCAGTGGAGGATCTGGTTGAGGCGAATATCGTGCCGTGGATGTGGCCAAATTCTGGTCAAGACTAGTGTAAAAAATTGCCATTTTGACTCGAGAAGAAGAAGAACTTAGCATTTGATTGCAACTTCGCCACGTCTTATTGCAATAGGCTATGTCTTCCCCTTAATGGATAAAAACATGATTACATACTATTTGGAATGAATTGTGTTTAGAGAGCGGCCCTCACTGGTACCAGTGTACATAGTTGCTAAAAATCCTATCAAATCAACACGACCGAGGCGTGGGAGCACTCCTTGTATTTTATGATATCCTGGTACATTGATATCTAGCTCTTGATTGCGACTTCGCCAAGTCTTATGGCAATAGCACAGAATTAATATAAGTACTAACGTGCAATAGGCTCTGTCTTCCCCTTATTGGATAAAAATATGATTACCTACTATTTGGTATATATTGTGTTTCGAGACCGCTCTTCACTGGTATCAGTGTACATAGTTGCTAGAAAATCCTATCATATCAACACGACCGAGGTGTGGGAGCATTCCTTGTATTTTATGATATCCTGGTACATTGATATCTAGCACTTGATTCCGACTTACGTCTTATGCCAACAGGCTCTGTCTTCACGTTATTGAAATTGTATTTACTTCGAGCTCGATATTTAGAAAAAATAATACCTTCTAAAAATATGGAAAAATACATATCAGTTGTACTGTTTGTTTACCTCATGACTGAAAAAAAATATCATACATATACATTAAAACGGACAGGCAGATAGCCTCATTTCGGACACTCAAAAAATATCCCAAGGGCATAAACAAACATGTCTAAAGCCCTCTGTAGACGGAGATAGTAATCGGTAGTGGACGGTATAGTACTAAACTATGTTATTACCTATCTATAGGAGTAGTGGCCCATTATGGATCATGTTGCCTTTTATTGAAGTGATAACGTCTTATAAATCGATGAACACCGGCTACACGCACGGAAAAGTGTCACGTTCCGTGTGCAAGCGATAGCCCGGAACGCACGTTATAAGTTTTTTTGACTTTACATTTTTTTCTTCCACCGTTATCTTATACGTGTCATCTCAGCTTACCAATGCTAACTTGCGGATCCGAAATAGAGGCCTCATAAGCAAGCTCATGGTCGCTCAAATAGCTATGGCTCTCCATAGCTATTTGGTCCATAGCCCTCTGGCTATGCTCGGTGTTTTGCTACGAGATTGAATCAAAAATGAGGACAAACAGAGTACAGTAAAGTACGAGTACAAATGACCTAACGCTACTAACAAAATACAAATTTACACGTAGATATATCTCAACCAAAGCTGTAAAAAGGGTTTAGTTACTCGATGTAGAGTAAATAGTATGAGTTCACTCTACCACTAACTCTATCCGTGTAACGGATACTTTAACTGTGAGAGAAAGAGATAGCAATATTGATAAAATCGGAGTCCTGTCAATAAATTATATAAGATAAGATATACAAGCCGTATCTTTGTAAATATTATCGTAATATCAGCATAGTAAGTTCTAGTAGTTGAGGTTTCTTGGAACTTGCATCGTGATAAATGCATTATAATTTTTCATATAAAAAAACTGATTTTAATAAAACTACTGAACCGATTTTGATGAAATCTAAACGGGACAAATTTAAAAGCATACCCTTCTAACAAAAAATTTTGAAAATAGGTACATAAATGACGGACTTATGCGGTAACAAACATAAAAAACATACAACCGAATTGAAAACTTCCCCTTTTTTTGGAGTCGGTTAATAAAATACGTAACTTCTAAATGTGTTTTTCCTTTGACACTATGACAAAAAACAATAATAAAAGTGCCAACGCATTGTTCATATATCAAGACAAATAAATTATTGATCGATTGTTTTCTGCTAAAATTATTCTAATCATCATCGTCATTTCGAGTAGGTGTCACGGTCAATCGACTATGCACACCCTGGTGTCAGAGTTCTTCGGAACCGCCTCTCGGCCTCTGACGTGGTTCCTTTATCGACTACCAGAAGACAACCGGTATCTAATGATATATATTTTTTGCGGTAGAGCCACGCTACAGGCATAATTCATTTTTGCTAGTAGCATGAACTCGTCTGGGGAAGTACCACACTCACACAGAAACTCGACGTCTGAGTAGAAGCTTTACCGCTTCTATGCTTCGTTCGGTGAGTGAGAGAGCCGGAAAACAATCTTATCCCCTTGAAAGGCCGGCAACGCTCCTGTCACACCCTGGTGTTGCAGTTGTCCATGGGCAGCGGTGATCGCTTACCATCAGGTGACTTGCTTGCCCGTTTGCCGTCCTATATTAAAAAAAAAGGAACGGAAAGAAATAAGGTGATTGTGAAATTTATAAGAACATTATTAGTATTAATAAAAAAAACATACCGATGAATTAATTACAGAAACACGGTTTTACTCAAGTTTCATCATCATCATCAGGTCTTTTTAGTCTCCACTGCAGGAGCATG
This sequence comes from Elegia similella, assembly GCA_947532085.1. Classification (NCBI taxonomy): domain Eukaryota; kingdom Metazoa; phylum Arthropoda; class Insecta; order Lepidoptera; family Pyralidae; genus Elegia; species Elegia similella. Next base: position 1,210,027 of record OX383954.1, on the reverse strand, counting down.
ACCCTCTCTGTACTACGGCAGCCATACTTGACCAGAGCAGACAGAGGATTTGGCCTACACTCTCCTCGCTGGCCAGACTTATATTCAGGGCACAGGGTTGGATACTAAAGTTTATTCAGTCGGAATCGCCGACTACTCGGTCTGAGCGCTCAGTGCTTAGAGGGAAGCGAAACCGCCGTGTCGCCACTCCTAACACACGCCCTGATGATGGTCTTTGTAACAGAAAATTCTTAATACATACATAGTAATACGTCGTTTTGCCTTGCGGGGTAGACAGAGCCCAGCTCTATAAGACTTTATGGCCACATTTGGCATTTTTAAGGGCGTGTAGGTGGAAAATTGAATCAGAAAAGTGATGTCCTAGCCGCATCGCCTAATGACACGATTCCTCACATTTTTGCCCATTCCATCGTTGGGTTTTTACGATCTGCGCGGGAAGAGAAGCTGCTGGTACATTCTACGTTTTTTCTTTTCTCCCAGACCAGCATGGAAGATCAGACTTAATAAATGTGAGCAAAACCGTGTTTCTGTAATTAAAAGATCATTTTACAATAAATATAAACCATGCCGTGTGGTTTCCGGCAGAGTAGAATAGGACCACTATGTCTTCCCATGGATGTCGTAAGAGGCGACTTAGGATATACTAGCTAAACAAAGCTCATAAACATCAATGAGATCTCTCCAACCCGTCTGGCCAGCGAGGAGAGTGTACGCCAAATCCTCTGTATGCTCTGGCCAAGTATGGCTCCGGTAGTACAGAGAGGGTCATGCTCCTGCAGTGGACACTAAAAGGACCTGATGATGGTGATGATGATAAACTTATCACGTCTCAATATCTTACGGAGTACACACAGTCTGACGACAATACAACGAAATAAATATTCTTTTGTGTCTTAATGGTCTAAGGTCTTACCCGATCTCCAGATCGTCGAGCCGCTGGTACTTGACTCCTCGCGACAGCATCTTGTCTCTTTCTCACTCACTATTTACACTATCTCCGTCTCTTTTCCACAATATACACTAGCACCGTCTCATTCTAACACTGGTTTTGTATGCTTGTTTAGTTTTCTAAACGAACTGTCATAAATATTGGATTAGGATATTCTATAGATTAAAAAAACCGGCCAAGTGCGAGTCGGACTCGCGCACGAAGGGTTCCGTAGCGTAAATTATAATTTTATTTTTACTTAATTATTTATTTTTTAAAGCATAGGTATATATCATCAAGTATCTACCTGTTGCCGTTATCAATATCGAGCAAAAGCAAGCAAAAAGATCATGTTTGATGTATGGGAGCCCCCTTAAATATTTATTTTATTCTATTTTTTAGTATTTGTTGTTATAGCGGCAACAGAAATACATCATCTGTGAATTTCAACTGTCTAACTATCACGGTTCATGAGATACAGCCTGGTGACAGACAGACGGACGGACAGCGGAGCGATATTAATAGGGTCCCGGGCGGTACAAAGAGATATTACTTCCTCTCCTACGCCGCGCCCGCGGTCTCAGGTCACGTGTCCGTCTTACGAATTTTCAATCAGGTCACGTGTCCTGACGCGAGTTTAACATTTTTTACCCATCCCAAAAAGTGCACAATGGCGAAAAGAAATTTTCACTTCAAAAATAAATAAATTATTGCACTTATCACAGATATAGCAATCAACTGTATTGACAGCTGTATTGAAGTACATTACAAGACTGATAGTATACTCGTATGTAATGTGCGCAATTATCGTTATATGTAGAGCCGGGTGCAATAGAGATGAGCGCAAAACATACAATTACTAGCTTTCGCGGCTCCGCCCGCGTCAATTTCGATCCCTCGGGAATAGTTCTATTTCCCGGGATAAAAGGTAGCCTATGTCCTTCTTCGTACTCCAGAGAACTTGTATGCATTTCATGATGATCGGTTCAGTAGTTACGGCGTGAAAGAAACAAACAAACAAACAAATAAACAAACTCACTTTCGCATTTATAATATTAGCAAGGATGTTGTTGTCAATATGTTTAGGATTGTTTTATTAGTGTACCGTGGCCAAAGGGTAACGGAACACTATTATGTTCACTCCAATGTCTGTCTATCACCTCATGAACCGTGATAGTGAGTTGAAATTTTTACAGATGATGTATTTCTGTTTTAAAAAAAAAATCTGTTGCCTCTATAACAAAAAAGAGTAACTCAAAATACTAAAAACCCGCCAAGTGCGAGTCGGACTCGCGCACGAAGGGTTCCGTAACGTTATCTATAAAAACGGCAAAAAAATCATGTCTGTTGTATGGGAGCCTTTAATATTAATTTTATTTTTTAAAGTGGATATATAACTAAATATTCTGTGAATATTTCAAGCGTCTACCTGTTGCCATTATCAATATAGAGCAAAAACAAGCAAACAAAAAAATCACGATTGTTGTATGGGCCCCCTTAAATATTTATTTTATTCTATTTTTTAGAATTTGCTGTTATAGCGGCAACATAAATACATCATCTGTGAAAATTTCAAGTCAAGGTTCATGAGATACAGCCTGGTGACAGACGGACGGACAGACAGACAGACGGACAGCGGAGCGAAATTAATAGGGTCCCGTTTTTACCCTTTGGGTACGGAACCCTAAAAATATATACGAGAACAACTGAATTGATAACATACATAGTATCACGTCTTTTTCCCTTGCGGGGAAGACAAAGCCTAGGTCTGTAAGACCTTATAGCCACATTTAGCATATTGGAGGGCGTGTAGATGGAAACCGGAATCAAAATAGTGATGGGTTGCTAGCCGCATCGCCTATTGACATGATACCGCAGATTTTTGCCCATACCCTCGATCGGCTTTTACGATCTGCGCAGGAAGAGAAGAAGCTGGCACATTCTAGGTTTTTTCTTTTCGTCCAGACCAACATGGAAGATTTTTTTTGGAAATCTGTTTAAAATGCATTTTAATATCTTAATCGCGTATTTTATATCACTGATGTGGGCAGCAAAACTGCTGTGCTAAAATGGCATTGGGCGGGGCATAACGGTAGAATGCATCCCGAGAGATGGGCTAGATTAGCAACAGAATGGTTACCTGAAGGTGGTTGCCGTCGCCGAGGTAGGACGAGAAAACGCTGTAGAGATGATTTAGATACTTTCCAGAAAGACTGGTCGAGGTCAACATCCGATCGAGACAAGTGGAGAGAGATGAGAGAGACCTTTGCCCAGCAGTGGGATAATCTTCTTCCTCGCCTTTTCCCTATTTGGGGTCGGCTCTGTATGTCGACTCTCTCCATAATTTTCTATCCTTAAACATATCAATATTTACCCCCCATTCCCTCATATCCCCTCTGACACATTCAATCCACGTCTTTCTTGGCTTCCCTCGTCTTCAATGTTGGTTAAAAAAAAATCGCTTATTTTATAGTTCAGTTCAGATACAATATTACGTTTCGTACTACGCAACTGATTCGTAACAGTGAAAGTGTGCGAGCGAGACAGCTAGAGTGAAAGAGACAGCGTGTAGCACTTTCTTTCGTAATTCGCTGTTTCGTCACTGATGCTCGCTTTAATTCTTTTTAGGGTTCGTTACATCAAACGGTAAAAAGAAACCCTTAAAGGATGGTCAGGGGCCAGGGGTGTCATCCTCAAGTGTCTGTTCGATGGTTGTATGTAAGCATAGTACCGGGTACGGCTAGGGTTGCCAACTATCCTGTTAAAAACAGTATTTTGCTGTTTTTCACTACATTATACTTTTTACTGTAGAACAAAGTATACAAAACTAGTTTTCGCCCGCGGCTCCGCCCGCGTCAATGTCTATCCCTCGGGAATAGTACTTTGTCCCGGGATAAAAGGTAGCCTATGTCCTTCTCCGCACTCCAGAGAACTCGTATGCAAAATTTCATGATGATCGGTTCAGTAGTTACGACGTGAAAGCGTTACAAACAAACTCACTTTCGCATTTATAATATTAGTAAGGATATGCATAAGGATACTGTTTGCAGCATCAAACAGCTTAACATTTTTTTTATTTAGTCGAGAGGCCAGAGAAGCTCTAAAAATATGTATTTAAAACACAAAAAAACTGTTAATTTTTCTAAAATACTGTTTAATATTCTTCTCAGACCTAAACATACTTTATTTCTTGTAAAAAAAAATTGGCAACCCTAGTTACGGCGGCCTCCCGAGCTGCTACTTGCTTTTCCCCCATTCATCCGAATGAGAGGTATCCCCATAACTTAATCTCTTCCCAAATCCAACAAATTCCTATCCGTCCCAATTTAAAAATGTTTCCGATGGGCAGCAGCGTCGAAAGCACAAGAAGCCAAAGAAACTGCGCTCGCCAACCCGCCTGCCAAGCGTGGTGAGTATGGCAATATCCTCCCATGGAACGAGGAATCCTTGAGAGAGGCCTTTGTCCAGCAGTGGACTTCTAACGGCTGGTATTACAGAATCATTCGTCACATTTGTGTGCATTAAAATAAATACGTATATACGGACAAATCACACAGATTGAGCTAGCCCCAAAGTAAGTTCGAGACTTGTGTTATGGGATACTAACTCAACGATATATATTTTATAATAAACTAGCTTTAGCCTGCAGCTCCGCCCGCGTTAATGTTGATCCCTTGGGAACAGGTAATTTTCCTGAACGAACGATACCCTATGACCTTCCCAGGGCCTCAAACTTCCTTCATACGAAATTTCATCCAAATTGGTTCAATCATTAAAGCGTGAAACGATGTGACAGACAGAGTAACTTTCGCATTTATAATATTAGTATAGATATAGATTAGCGACTCGCTCCGGCTTTGCACGGGTGCGTTATATTATACAAATAAACCTTCGTCTTGAAACACTCTATCTATTTAAAATAAACCGCATCAAAATCCGGTTAAGTAGTTTCTTAGGATCTAAGCATAATAAAGGGGCAAACAGGCAGCGGGAAGCCACTTTGTTTTATACTATGTAATAGCCGTGTGGTTTCCGGCAGAGTAGAATAGGACCACTACAAGTCTTCACATGGATGTCGCAAGAGGCGACTTAGGAAATACAAGCTAAACAAAGCTCATAAACATCAATGAGACCTCTCCAACCCGTCTGGCCAGCGAGGAGAGTGTAGGCCAAATCCTTGTGTGCTCTGGCCAAGTATGGCAATTGTATTGTGGCTCTTGTAGTACAGAAAGAGGGTTGCTCCTGCAGTGGAGAATAAAAACCTGATGATTACGATGATGTAGTACATTAGATAAACATCAAAGACTTTTAGTCAAAAAAAAAATGTCTTTTGTACGGGAGCCCCCCTTTTAACTTTAATTTCTTTTTATTTAATTATTTATTTTTATAGTGAATGTATAAATGTTTATGCATAAACATTTGACTAGCTCCGTGGCGCAGCGGTCAACACGCCAGCCTGCGACACGGAGTGACCGGGTTCGATCCCCGGCCAGGTCAAGATGGAAAATGATCTTTGTCAGATTGGCATGGGTCTTGGATGTGTATCTATATATGTATTTGTTATAAAATATAGTATCGTTGAGTTAGTATCCCATAACACAAGTCTCGAACTTACTTTGGGGCTAGCTCAATCTGTGTGATTTGTCCGTATATATTTATTTATTTATTTTGCCAGCACTGCCACCCCTTCTGTCGAGGGTACAGCTCACAGATTCCTAATTTATTTACATTGTAAGGCCATCGTACGCCTAGAGTACGTGACTTGTAGTTTGTGTCAATATAGATGTGAACAATACATGTTTTTGAACAACTGCAGCGAACAAAGAAATGCTACTGATTTATTTATCAAACACAGCTGCTTATGATGTGACGATAGATATTATAATTGTATATAATAGATATATCACACGATGGCACGCGGTCTGGCCGACTCTGGCGTGCTTATTTACAAAAGGAGTCGTAAAGATGGAAAGTTATCTTCAGACTGACTTGGGTCTTTTTAAGGGTTCCGTACTCAAAAGGTAAAAACGGGACCCTATTAATTTCGCTCCGCTGACTGTCTGTCTGTCACCAGGCTGTATCTCATAAACCGTGATAGCTAGACAGTTGAAATTTGCACAGATCATGTATTTCTGTTGCCGCTATAACAACAAATACAAAAAAATAGAACAAAATAAATATTTAAAGGGGCTACCATACAACCAACGTGATATTTTTGCGTGTTTTTGCTCGATATTGTTAACGGCAACAGGTAGACGCTTGAAATATTCACAGAATATTTAAATAAAAATAATATCAATATTTAAGGGGGGCTCCCACACAACGCATGATTTTTTTGCGTTTTTATAGATAACGGTACGGAACCCTTCGTGCGCGAATCCGAGTCGCACTTGGCCGGTTTTTAGAGATGGCAACAACTATATAAACAACCTGCTTGACGACATTTGTACCCAGACTCCCTACGAGTAAAAATAACTACGAGATCACCTTATTTTAATAGAGGGGTTTTCCTCATACTCACCCGAAGAATAAAACCGGTTTGATGATAAGGAAAATACTTGTCAAATACAATTTAAACATATGTATGCTTAATAATAATAAATTTAGTTTTAAAAAACCGGCCAAGTACTAGTCGGACTCGCGCACGAAGGGTACCGAACCACTACAAACTTTTATAATTATAATAAGTTTAAAATTATGAAAAATATTTTTATTATATTATGTAACAAAACATTTATGCTTTTCAAATTTTTTTCCTTTATCGGTGCTATAAGTCGTTGCTTCATACCAAATAATGTTCTGAGTTCACGGGAAGTACCCTGTAGGTTTTGATTCCCTTGCGAATGTCGAAAATTTGCGGTAAACGGCTATATCTTTTGATTATGTTGGCGTAGACGTGTGATTTTTTCACAGCTCCAAGGGACAAAAGACCTGATTTGATATGATTTTAAGCTTGATACCTTCACGCGTTCCTGAGATAAAGGGTCTTTAAAGACAGACATACGGACAACAAAGTGATCCTATAAGGGTTCCGTTTTTCCTTTAAAGGTATGGAACCCTAAAACCACGCTTTTGTCAAATTATTGTATTTTCATCGGTCCTTGACACGTCTACAAAATTTTAATTGAATCTGACCGTTTAAAGTAGGTTAAAATTGAGTTCAAAGAAGTCGGTTACAAACAAGGAAACATATAGGTGAAGCTCATAAACAGCTATTTATTACCTATATCTAATTACTTTGTTTAAGTGCCTATAAGTGTATGGACAATCTCTGTAATATATTTCAATGTTCAACATTTCAATGTTTTGTCATTTTTTTATTTTATTATTTTATTTTCTGAAACATCATTTTTAAAATTCATAATACAATGACTTTAATAAGGACAATGTATACTCAGTCCACATACCTAGTTTTTAAGATAAACTAAAATTATAAGTTGACGTCGATTGGAGAAAATGCGCTGTGCAGTTTGTTGCCGCTTCTTCTGCACTCCGCTTTGGAAGCGGCATTAAACTTAGCCATAAGTAAATTACTGACGTCAACAATTCTCAGTTGAAAATTTATGACAATTGGACACTTGGACACTTATTAAGTGTCCACATGACCTATCTATACTAATATTATAAAGCTGAAGAGTTTGTTTGTATGTTTGTTTGTTTGTTTGAACGCGCTAATCTCAGGAACTACTGGTTCAAATTGGAAAATTATTTTTGTGTTGGATAGTCCATTTATTGATGAAGGCTTTAGGCTATAAAACATCACGCTGCTACCAATAGGAGCGAAGCATCAATAAAAAATATTTTGAAAACGGGGGAAAATTATTCATCTATACTAATAAAAAAACTTATTAATCATAATAACAGAAATTGACGCGGACGAAGCCGCGGGCAACAGCTAGTATTAAATAAACGTTTTGAATTTGAATTGAGCTACCTAACCTTAAAGTAATTGTATCATTGAAACTAACGTGAGATAAAGACATGATGTACTAAAAACGGGTCACTCACGTATTATTTCGTCGGGATTACCGACTATAGTGTTGGACTCGTCGGTTTAGAAGCCCATTTTCAAGTCGAGTGTGGGACGCGCGGCGGAGGGTCCCGAAGTATAGTCCGAAACTATAGTCGGCAATACCGACGAAATAGCACGTGAGTGACCCGTTTTTAGTACATAGCCCTAAAGTAAGTTATGAACAATACTTATACATATATTTTTAACTTATTAACTTAACTTATTAAGTACTTTGTTTTCAGAGATATCGTATAACATCTAAACATGATACTGAAACTAAATTGAGGATATTTAGATTTTTTCTGTATTATATGCATGTTATTAATAACTCTTAAACGAATTCACTGAATTTTATGAAAGTTGGTAGATAAAAATTTTGACGTACAGTACTCAGGATAGGCTACTTAATTTTTTCTCCAATACCATAAGGTAATGACCATAAGACGTGGCCCCCATACAAATGTACGCGGATGGAGTCGCGAGCACAGCTAGTATATATGTATACATGATGAAATTCTCATCCTTTGCTGGGAACTCAAAAAAATTTGTCATTTCCATAGTGTTTCCATACGAATGTCAGCTGTTTGACTAGCTCCGTGGCGCAGCGTACAACACGCCTGCCTGCGACTCGGAGTGACCGGGTTCGATCCCCAGGTCCAGGTCAACCAGGTCAAGATGGAAAATGATCTTTTTCAGATTGGCCTGGGTCTTGGATGTTTATCTATATATGTATTTGTTATGAAATATAGTATCGTTGAGTTAGTATTCCATAACACAAGTCTCGAACTTACTTTGGGGCTAGCTCAATCTGTGTAATTTGTCCGTATTATATTTATATTTAATGTCGAATTTTTGTTTTCAGTTCTCAGCTTTTTTTCCATAGGAAAAGTTGTTCATTTTGATGGTCTGAGCCACCACTTAAAGGGTCCAAAACGATCAAAATTTCACATAGATAAACATCCAAGACCCAGGCCAATCTGAAAAAGATCATTTTCCATCTTGACCTGACCGGGGATCGAACCCGGTACCTCCGGTGTGGTACCCTGGCATGACCACAAGGCCACTGAGCTTGTCAAATTATCAATGGGTTGTTTGTATACGCATTGATCATTTGGCTATCAAGGTTATTAACCTACATACCGAAATTGTTCAACCATTTCAATTGAGAAATCAATTGAACCCTTTCTACCTCTCATCGTTGTAGCTTTAATATCTTTTTCCGTACCCAAAGGGTACAAACGGGACCCTATTAATATGGTTCCGCTGTCACCAGGCTGTATCTCATGAACCGTGATAGTTAGACAGCTGAATTATTCACAGATGTTGTATTCTAATGCCAAAATACTAAAAAACAGAATAAATAAATATTTAAGGGGCTCCCATATAACAAACGTGTTTTTTTTGCTTGTTATTGAGAATAACAACATAAAAACGCTTGAAATATTCACAGAACATTTAGATAAACATTCAATTTAAAAATAAATTGAAAAAAATTAAATAAAACAATTTTTTTTAAGGGGCTCCTAAACAACATTCATGTTTTTTATAAGTGTTTTATTTTGCATTCACGATGCTACTTTGATTTACTCTTAATAAATATAGTGAAAAAAATTTAATGCGGGCGGGACTTGAACCAGCGACCTAGGTCTATGTACCACCTAGGTCGCTGGTTCAAGGCCCGCCCGCATGTTTTTTTTTAAGAACATCCTTTTTTTGCCGATTTTATAGAAAATGGTACGGTCCTTCGTGCACGAATCCGACTCGCACTTGGCCGGTTTTTTTACATGATACTTTTGAAGGTGAAGCCGAAACGATAAGTACGTAAAATATTTATAAGTCAAAATTTTGTCAACCACGTTGCCATTCATATGTTGCGACACCCACTTCTTACTATCTATACAATTCGATCGAATAAACTAGATATATTATTGACGAGCTGTGACCACTTCAAAATCTGCCAAGTGCGAGTCGGACCGGCGCACTAAGGGTTCCGTACATTAAATAAATAAATAAATAAATATATATACGGACAAATCACACAGACTGAGCTAGCCCCAAGGTAAGTTCGAGACTTGTGTTATGGGATA